>CM054057.1:538400581-538781706 GCA_028641055.1 Alopecurus myosuroides
TCCGCACAACCACCACCTAAACAACAGCTGACGTCCATCTCTTCGAAAACAACGTCTCCAAGAAGAACGGTGCCAGGCACAACCAATTAAGACCAGACCTTGGGTTTTCACCCTGAAGAAAATCCTCACTCTCAAAACAATGGCTCCAAGAAGACCAGTGCCAGGCACAACCAATTAAGGCCAGACCTTGGGTTTTCACCCTGAAAGGTAGGACTTTGGACTTCACGCATATTGTCTCCCCCTCTGACATACAGCTGCCACGAATCTTGTAACTCCAAGCCAGTTTCCATCGATGCAAAGACTCCGAACACCGATGCTAGTCCTCCAATCTCGCCTTCGATGACTGAGCATTGCGACTGAACTCCACCGATCCAGCAATCTCCAGGCGTTGCCCATGGGAGTTCGCCGGCGGAGCCTTTCGGTCGACACCCCGGCTTGATCAAAGAGGACCGACATCATGATCTTCATCTTCGCGTGATGGAAAACCCTAGGACCACCGCCATTATTCTGAAGCCTCGAAGACCCCGCTCCGCGAGACCACTTCTGGCAGGAAGGACAGCAAAGAACCCTCCAGCGGAACGGCAACGCAAGAGATGGTCAACCGAGGGCTTAGGTCGCCGGCGTGGAAACCACAGCCCCTGGCTGCTAACCCTTCTCGCCCCGCCGCCAGGAGGCCCTCCGCGGATGGCCCCAAGAACACCGCCATCAGATCTATGGCGAAGCGCCCGCCATTCCGATGGGGTCCAACGCGCCAGGGTTGGAACGGCACACGCAGAACTCCGTGACGACGCAGGAGAAGCGCGGCGCGGCGTCGAAGTCGGCGAAGAGCGTTGGGAGGAATGGGTGGTCGAGCAGCCGCAGGATGCGCCGCTCCGCCGCCGCGCGCTCCAGCTTGCGCTTCCTCGCCACCAGGCGCCGGTCGACCACCTTCATCGCGTACAGGCAGGGGCTCTCCTCTGTTGTGGTGCGCAGCCGGCAGAGGTACACGGTCCTGATGTCGCCGCCGCCGACGCGCCGTACCAGCTTGAAATCTCCCGGCCCGAGCGGTGTTGCCGAGGAGGTGGAGGATGCCGATAGCGCGCGGATGGCCGCCCATGCCGCATCGCCTGACCTGTGCGGCCGGACCGGCGCGACGGGACGCGGCGATCTGGACGCCGCCGCGGGCGCCACGATCACCATGGAGTCACGGTCGACGTCCACGCCCGCCACGGATCCGAGGTTGATCTGCAGCCAGCCCCGCCGCCACCTCCCGCCTCACTGCCACACGCCCGGAACGATCGCATCTGCCCTCCCGCAGCGGCAACCACCGGCGCGCCCACCATCCCCGTCGCCTTCGGCGCGCAGGGTGCCGCCACCGCCGCCTGCTCCGGCGACGGCAGCGGCCGGAATGGATCACGATCTGGGGTGCTTTTTTCTCCTAGGGTTCCGCCTCTAGGGCCGCTCGGGAGGGAGCGACCCGAGAGTCTTTTGGTTCCTTGTAGCTTCAAATCGAGGCTATTGCGACGTGTCGCCCGCTCGATACGGGGGATCGGGGCTTCCGAGCCCATCTAGGTACGCTCAGTACTGGCGGGCAAACTTTCAGCTACTAAATACCCTATCATAAAACTTTTCACTAGACCAACCCTAGAAAAAAACTAGATCCGGCCCCTCCCAAGAACTTTGTTCATCTGATTTGAATAGGGACACACGCGATTCATGTCGGCTTATTTGGGGCTACGAAATGTAAAAAGCAGCTAAGTCATTTAAATGAGCCATTTAAACTGGTGTATTTCTAATGTTAGAGGGTCCTACAATAATGTGAGAGGGTCCAGGTACGCCATTGTGAATGGCTTATTGAAAATGACTTGAACGTTTATACACCAGACAATTTCAAAGTTCCAAATACGCCAAACCGAATGGCGCGTCTGCCTAGCCAAATAAGAAATTGGGAATGGTGTGTCTGGCGAGGCCAGATCTAGCAAAGTTTTCCGGAGGAGCGTTAGTGGTTAAAAGTTTTGCAAATGGGCATTTAGCACAAATTATACCAGTTGACATGAGACTCCGCAGGTCGACCACTAATAAGAGTCTCGCAGCCAGAGATCTCTCATAAGATAAATAAGCCCTGGATCATCATAAGATGGAGCGAACTGACAGCGACAGCAACCACTTTTGGTTTAGCAGTAACATGCTCCAGATCTGGAATGGATGGCTGCATCCTCTTCTCTCCCTTCAAAGCAGCGAAACCATGTCAGTGTATGTCTCTAGTCTCTACTCAACTGAACCGAAGCAGGTATCGACTCTCGCGATTTACTGAAGAAACTCCCGGGTGAAGCATACACCCTCTCCAGTGAAAAATGTGTACGTGATGTGCAATAGCCCTGCCGATAATTTCCTAGCGAAAAATGTCATGCGTCTGACTAAATTGGTTAATGTATGTGGTTTGACATGAATGCACTGTGCAGCGCAGCAGGCAGCTCACCAGCCAAATAAAGAGAAAGGTTCAGAGAATCAGCTACGCACTAACACAACACTGAAGGCCTCTTCGTCAGAGAATCAGCCAGGCACGCAGCCATCATAAGCACTGAACGCCACTTGTTCAGGCAACACTGACTAGATTACTAGTTATACTCAAATCACTAGGAGTTGTTATTTTTTGTTTTCCTTCCTTTAATCGAGCCAAAGATCAGATGGCAAACACCAAATCGTCCTACAACTCTTCTCCATCCCTACCACCACCAACAGATCAAAGTGTACATTATGAAACTTAGCTGTTTGATTTTGGGAGGGACAACCTCCATTCTGTAGAAGAGAAAAAGAATGATTTTGTGATATATTTCTACTGCTGCTGCTGCTACTATCCTAAAGCTCAACAACAATCTTGTGAACTCTCTCCTCGGGCATGGACTCCAGCTCCATGATCACCAGCCCAGAGGAGGCGTCGTAGGAGAACTCCACGGGAGCTGAGCCCAGCGTGCAACTTCTCGGCCGGACCGACGAGTAGGCGCCCAACCTGCCGCGTCCTCGCACGTCCATGCACACCTGCCCCACTGCCTCTCTCGTCACGCCGTCACCGTCGAGGAGCAGGCTGTAGCTCAGCCCTTCCACCGCCGCGCCGCCGTTGAACATGTCGATGAGCCCGACCGGCGCGAACCTGTACCCGGCCGCCAAATCCTGCATTTGTCAAAGATCATTTCATCAGTCCACACACACGACCTCTGCACATACGACAGATATACTACCGCTACAAGTATTGGACAATGCACGAGGTGGGTGGAGGCAATGTGTTCGCGCTGTGCTCACCTTGATCGGCGAGACGGTGAGGACGTCGTGCTCCAGGACTTTGAGGGACACGGGCAGCGCCGCGCCGTCGGGGAGGACAACGAGGTCGCCGGCGGCATGGCGGTACACGGCGCAGTCGCCGCTCCACCCGGCGCTGCCGTCCGTTGCCGCCTCGGCAATGAGGTGGACGTCGCGGCTCCTGACGCCGCAGGTCAGGGCCCCGGTCCCGGCCTCGTCGTGGTGGAACACGTTCTTCTTCTCCGCGGAGCTCCACGCCGCGCCCTGGCAGTTGTACACGCCGAGGACGCCGGTGAACATGTTCATGTTCCAGATCTTGAGCAGCGTAACGCCGTCGCGCGCCGGGTCGGCGAACAGGCAATCCTTCGTCGGCCGTCCCGGCAGCCGCGCGCGGAGCACGGTGCCGTCCGGCAGCACCATCTTCTTCAGCAGCTCGAAGTTGTGCTTCCCCGGGGCGTCGCTGACGTAGACGGGCCCGCCGCTGATGGCGCGCGCAGAGCCGTGGTAGTCGCCGGCGGGGTGGAGGGAGTGGAACATGTCCCAGTCCGGGAGCATGAACTCGCCCAGGAACACGCTGTTGTACGCCACCGCCGCGATGTGGATCGTGTGCGACACCGCCTCCCTCGGGAAGAAATCGTCCGAGGCACGAACCACCGCCGTCTGCTTCGAGCTGCAGTTTAAATTCGCAGAGGTCACGATCGAATTCCACTGGAAAAGAGCATTTGGATCGATGTTTCGAATTAATTAAGGAATCGCGTTCTGTACAGTACCAGTAGAGGGCGTCGGTGTTGTGGCTCATGCAGGCGATGATGCCGTTGTCGCGGAAGTTCTTGGCGACGGAGGCGTCGAGCGCGCGGTGGTACTCCTTGGTGAGCTGCACGCGGCCACCGTGGCCGGCGCCGAGCGTCTCCAGGACGCACTGCACGTCCACCTTGACACCATCGACGCCGGCAGCGGCGAGGTACGCATGGAGCTCGTCGTAGAAGCGGTGCACGGCCTGCGGGTGCACGAGGCCGAGCCCCTGCAGGGTGAGCACGTCGGTCTTCATGTTGGGCTCGTTCTCCGCCACGCCCGGCGAGATCTTGGGGAACTGCATTGCGGAGCGGTAGGCCTCCATCCCGGCGACACCCGGACGGACACCGCCCCAGTAGCCGGTGATGGCGTGCCAGACGTACACGTACTTGAGCCCGTACTTCTCCTTGGCCGCGCGCACCAATGTCTCGATGCCGGCGGCGGCAGAGCCCTTGCCACTCTGGAACTTGATGTTCTCTTTGATGCCGGTGAGCCGAGGAAGGCGCGGAGGCTTTTCGGCCTCGCCAGCGGGATCCTCTTCGGGGTTCGGTTTGTCGGTGCCGACCGACTGCCAGCCGTCGTCGATGATGACGAACTTAGGCGGCGCGCCGCCGGCGGCGAGGCTCTGGAGCCCGGCCTCGACGCCCTCCTGGGTGACGTCCTGGTAGAAGGCGTCCCACGTGCACCACCCGAAGTAGTCCACGATGCCGGGGAGCTTCTTCTCGGCGCGCGGGCGGAAGGTCCCGAGGCATGACCGGACGGCCGCGACGGCGCCGGTGATGGCGGCGAACGGGTCGGACTCCGCGGCGCCCACGAAGAGTGCGCGGTCGAAGTAACTCGCGCGCGTGTCGGCGTCGCCGCTCTCGACGCAGAGCTGTAGCTCGTCGCCGCCTGCGCCGCCGCCCTGGAGGCTGGCCCGGAACGCACCCTCCACGAGCGGGAGGAACACGACGTACGACGTGTCCTCCTCGGCGCCGGTGGCGGCCTTGGACTCCACGAGCAGGAACTGCGTCTCGTGCGGGACGTCGCCGCCCTTGTCCCCCATTCTCTGCGCCATCCACCACATCTTGAACCGAAAGCACGCCATGAACCGCACGCCCCTGCATCCCCACCCAATCCGCCGCGAGAACCAAAGTCAAACCAATGCCGATCGAGACGAACCAATCAACGGCGGCGCGTCCGTCCGAGATTGAATCAGGAACCAGGCGAGCGAGTATATATACCTCATGGCACCGAGGGAGACGACATGGCGGGAGGCCGGCTGGGCGAAGTCGGCGCCGAGGAAGACGCCGTCGACGGGGCCCCTCGCCGCGGCAGAGGACGCGGACACCGCGTCCGGAACGCCGGACAGCACCGCGCGGCCGCGGACCGACAGCTCCCCGTCGGCGAGCCTGACGGACGACTCGATCGTCATCTCCTCCTCTTTCGGGCTCCGCCGGCCGGACAACGACGGCGACGACCTGTTGGCCGCGGCAAGAGTCCTAATAAACGGACGCCTGCTCTCGCGCCTACACGGAGCAAGAAATGTTAGGCAATACCGAACGACGGCGAATCGGCAATGACGGGGCGAACAAGAGGACAGGACCGGCGAACAGACCGAGGAGTAGGATTAAATCTAGGAAGGAGGCGGAGAGTCGACGGGCGTGAGGCGGGCGCGAGGAGCGGTGGGCGGGAAGAACAAGGAACGCGCGTAGTATTTATACGCGCGTGGAGGGACGAGGAGGGGGAGGATGCGGCGGCCGTGCTGCAGCTGGAGGTGGTGATCGTCAGCCTGAGCGCCATCACGGGCGGGGGCGTTTGCGGCAGGCTGTTAGAATCTGTTGCGTTGTGGTGGGGGATGGGTGCTGACTGTGCGCTTCGTTGGTTTGGATCAAGCAATAGCCAGCCGCCAGCCAGCACAAGCTGGTGAAGTGCTCAAGATGTTCTTTCCCTGTTGGGAGAGTTCTGTTCTCATGGTAAAGCGTGTCGAGCCGGACTATCCACGTCAGGTACAATCATGTAAAGCGTGGCTTTGTCTCGCGGGTGAGGAGGACCGAGGAGTGTTCCTACAATTCTACCAAGACAATTACGCAACGATAGTTGGTCCAGCTAATGAGCAAAAACCATACAAAACTTGGTTAATTATTGAAAATTGAATGGAAAACCCGAAAAAAAGGACCTCTTTGGATTAAAGTATTTTTAAAAGAATTTTGAACGATTCCAACTCATAGGATTTTTCCTAAGGAATGCATCTCGATCCACACTTACAAAAATCCTATGGATTTGCATTCCTACACCACAATCCCATAGAAATTTCAACATCCACTCTAACCTTTTTTTTACACTCATTCGCGTAGGATCGAGTTGATTTTCCTGTGGTTCCATCCAAATGACTGTTTCCACAGTTTTTCTCTATTTCGTAATACTATGTTATTTATAATCATGTCAAATTTCTGTGTTTTCAATCGTGTGATCCAAAGAAGGCCAAAATATTTTTAGTAACGTCGTTGTAATTAGATGTACTACCTCAAATTAGACCTAAGAGCGAACCCAACGACCCCCACAAACGGACATTTCAGTCTGTTTGGGTCCGCAGACCACTATTTGGGTTAAAAAAAAACTATCCCAAGTGCCCCTCCCCCCTCCCCCCCCCCCACACACACACACACAAACAGACCGAGTGGGACATGTCGTTTTTTCCATGTTCCAAGTTTGGTACACGTTTGGCGCGGTACGCACACACGTGTTGCTCCTCCCGGGGACACGCGTCAGACGCGCACGACCGTCCCTCCATATCTCGGCCCTACCTAGCAGCGACCCGGTAGTCGCTTGGGTTGACTTTAACTGATCCTTTTTAATGGGACCGCGTCGTTTCTCTCTGTTCCTCTCATCCCACAACTCTCCCTACACCAACTACTGACTTATTGTTCTCCGTTCGTTGGGGGAATGAACCCCAACTCACTCTTGGGAGTATCTAAAGCAACAAGCGGAGCTAGCTGCTTGCTTGTCTACCGAAGTGCATCCATTCTGGGCACAACTAACTAATATATCTACACATACGGGTTCCATCACCCGGTATTTGTCTGCACTCTATGGGCCGAACACTAATGGTTCCTTTCGAGTAGTACTTCCATCCGAGGAATTACTGCTCTCTAGTCAACCGGTAAGATAATGACAATTTGACTTTCAAATTTCTTTGTCTATCACTTCCTTAGCAAGTGAACTGTACCTAGTTTGCTTACTCCTTTCATGGTGGAATTAGTTATTATTCATCTTTTCTTGATTTGGCTAGTCGATGGCATACTTTATTTTCATCATCGTACCAATTGAATCGGTGGTTTCTCCCTTCGGAAGGAAGAACCACATGCTTTCATCTAAGGAATAGCTACGCTAGTAGCTAAACATGGTTACGAGGACTCACTCTTTTTGGTTCGCCTCTGCACCTATGTTGGATCCGGTGTCAAGTCACTGGACCGGGCGTGGGGCTATGGTGGGGCTCACTCTGAAGGGGGTCAGCCAGCCTACTACTGAAAGGGGCCAGACGACTTGCTGATACCTGATGACCCACAAGTATAGGGGTGTATCGTAGTACTTTCGAGAAATAAGAATATCGATCCCAACGAGCAGCAGAAGGTGTTGACAAGAAGTTTGGATAAAGGATTCACTTTAACTACTAGTAGACAGGTTTTCAGGGTTTTTTGATATAGCAGATAAATAAAGTACAAGTAAATATAATACAGTAATAATAATTGCAGCAAGTGGCCCAATCCTTTCTAGACCAAAGAACAAGCCTTTTGGTTTACTTATGATGACCAAACGTTCTTGAGGACACACATGAATTTCATCAAGTGCTTTCGCTTCCTACGGCTGATTAATCTTTATTGTTTTGATAGGTGTTGTGTGGGTGAACCTATGCTAATGCACTACCCTAATTTGGACTAATACTTGTGATTATACGCTTTGCAAGCATCTGCAACTACAAGGAAGTAATTAAGATAAATCTAACCACAACCTTAAACTCAGGGATCCTACACTCTCTCATGCATCGGTTTCCTAACTGGGGTTTAGGTTTCTATCACTCCGGCAATCCCACAATTAGTAGATGAATACACAATGCATTCCTCTAGGCCCATAAAGGTGAAGTATCATGTAGTCAACGTTCACATGACACCACTAGAAGAATAGCACCACAACTTAAATATCAAACCAGTAAATATTACTCAACATAATTTCACTACTAACATCTTGACTTCTCCAATGTCCTCAAGAACTAAACGAACTACTCACAAGACATCATATGGATCATGATCAGAGGTGATATAGTGATGAATAACAATATGGTCATAAAGTGCAAATACCGATAAATCTCATAAGCATCAACCACAAACAAGTAATTCACATCGGGAGAGAGATCTAGTGGAAAACAACGATATAGAACCCTAATTGTTACAGCGGATAGCGGTGGATGGTGAGGATGATGGTCCTGGTGGTGATGATGATGACGATGATGATCTTGATGATGCCCGGTGCGATGACGGTGATGGTGGTGACGATTCCCCCCTCCGGGAAGGAAATTTCCCTGGCAGATTTCTCCCTGCCGGAGAGCTTTTCTCTCTATGTTGTTTCCCGCCTCGTGGAGGCAGCGGAATATTTCCTCGATGGTTCACCCAGTCTTAGGGTTTTGGGGGATGAAGTACGCGGAAGGGGACTAGCAGTGGTGGGCCAGGGCCACCACACCACATGGTGGCGCGGCTAGGGGGTGGCCCGCGCCACCACATGGTGTGAGCCCCTGGTGGCCCCCTCTGGCTCCCCTTTTGGCTGGCTCCGACATCTCACAAACTAGGAACTTCCTGATGTTTCCCTTGAATCGCTGATCTTCAGAAATATGGTATCTTGATGGTCCTTTTTCCAGCAGAATTCTGATCCCGGCAGTTAATTCTCCAATAATCATCAAACATGGAAAATAGATGAAATAACATAAATATCAACTCTAAATATGAAATATTTCAATGAATAGCGGTAAATTATGATATAAAATAGTGATGCAAAATGGACGTATCAATACCCTTTGGGGGTTCACGTGCTCTTAAAAGAGCGACTGATTGATACCTTCCCTTCCTTACCTATTTCTTCTTACCTGCTTCTATGGGGACACCCACTACCCCGCTCCCCCGTCCCCAGCGACCAAACTCTAGCCTCGCTGGTGCAAAGTGAATAAGGAGGCGGACCCCGTTGGTGAAAGGATCGTATGGGTACCTAGAGGGGGGTGGATAGGTTCTACCTCCAAATTTTAATACTTTTTTTATTTAGACTTGACACAAAGGTAAATTTTCTAGATATGCAACTAGGGTTAGTTTACCTATATTAAAAGGAACACTAATCAAGATACAAGCACAAAGTAAAAGCTAAAGGATAGAAGAAACCGAAGCGAAAGCACGTGGAGACAAGGATGTATTCCCTAGATCCTCCTTTTGAGGGGAGTGCGTCTCGTTAGAGGGTGTGAATTTCACCACAAAGTCATACTCAACGCCACAAAGATCTCACCCTATTCTTCGACGAACTTCGCCACAAAGGTATAGTTCACCTTCCACTATTGGAATCTTTCAAGGAGATATCTTTACAATAAGATTGAGGCACACACCCATAACTGAATTGGGGGCTCCCAAAATCACCAGGAATCTGTTACAAGAAACACAAGCGAGCAACAAGAGGCCTAGGTTTTCCACAAGGAAACCCTAGGCACGAATCCCTCAAGTGAATAAGGGGGAATTGTAAATTGCTTTGGTAAACTTATAGATCTTGGCCTTCTCCATCGATTCTCCATGTTTGAAATTGATTGAGTGGGTGGATAGGGAGATCGAAGGGCTTGAAATTTTGGGAAATGGTGGAGAGAGAGAGCAATAAGTGTTACCATCCTCAAGGTAGGAGAAGGGTATTTATACCCCTCCACCAAATATGCCCATTGGGGCATTTATTATATGGCCCGGTAGTACCGGATACCATCCCGTAGTACCGTCCGAAGCTTTTTCAACCAAAGTCAATGTTGTTGTTTCTGCTGAAAAACCACAGCTGGTAGTACCGCACGGGGGCGGCAGTACCAGCTCGCGAATCTAAAAACTTTGTTGCGTCCAGTGCTACCTTCTGTATCAGCCGGTAGTACCGACCCAAGCGATACTACACAGTCTGTCCGATACTACCACATTTTGGCTCCTCCAAAAATTATGCATCCAGTAACTGTTCTGGATCACCTGGTAGTACCGAGTGCGCCCGGTACTTTACAGGCGTCAATACCGGACGACACCCAATAGTACCGGCTCACACGAAAACCATAAGAACTGTTTGATTCTTCAAGATAGTTCATTTGAGATCAACCAAGGGATTAGTATAAATAACAACAATGCTCATAATTCTAAATCTTCTGCACCACTAAGCACCCATTAGGATACCCATTGTGTTGTCAACAATCATCAAAAAAAATTAGGGGTAGAAATGCTATTTCAATCTCCCCCTTTTTTGGTGTTTGATTACAACACAATTATTGAGCATAGGAATTGAAACACAAGTGCACAAGAATTCTAGCAAGTAATGGATAAATAAGAATAATGGCTACAATGGAAGACTTGCAAGATAGATAATACGAAACTTAAGCACAGGGAACTCACGTGTCTTACACCATGCTTACGAAAAGTTCAAAACTACTGATCCACCCAAAATTCATCTACTTTTCCAAGCACTTTGCATCGTATTTCTCTCCGGAGTCCCCCCATAATTGAATAAATCTGCAGAATCTGACGCTGTTTTTAGCAAAAGTCTTCTTTCCGTCTATTTTCGCAGGACTTTTCACAGGGGACGAAAACCACGTAACTTTTTATGGAAAAGAAGGGGAATAGGCACCAGATGGGGCCGGGGGGGCACCCGAGGGCCAAAAGGGGGCCCCACACGCGGCCAGATTCCTTGGCCGCGTGGGGTCACCCCTTTTGGGCCCAGATGGCCCACTCCGGCTAGGTCTTCGACGTATCCCTCCATATATACGAGAAACTGACGGGATTTGAAGGGGAGGGCTGTTCGCAAAACGGAGCGCCGCCGCCACCACGATCTTCGATTTCGGAGTCAGATTGATCCGGGATTTCACCCCCGAAGGTGGAATTCGAGGGGCTTCGTCACCATCATCATCACCACCATCATCTCCATCAACCATGAGCTCCATCACCCCCTCCATATGTGAGTAATTGCTGTAGGCATGTGAGGTGTGAGGGGTTTTGGATGAGATTGATCATGTAATTGCTACCCGGTATGCGGGATCTAGGGGTTTGTCTTGAGAATTCTTATGTCTTATGTTGATGCACTATTGCTAGGCTTAATGCTTGTTACTAGGGCCCAAGTGGCATGATTTCAGTACTGAACTTACATTGCTACATCATATATTTGAGTTTGGTATCTATCTGCAATGTGTATTACCTGCTATTATGTTGAACCTGCGAACCCTAAAGTGACAGCTAGGGAAAACAAGGGGGATGTGTTCTAGTTTGAGGATTATGTGTGTTCATGGAGTGTTAATGCGTTGGTCCGGGCTATTCGAAAGGGTAGACCTTAATTACCTATAGTTCCAAATTGGCCCCGGTGAAATGGGCAGGTAGGACAATAGGCTTTGTGCAAATTCTCTTGGTTAGTACGCACAATAATTTACGGAACACACACCTACATAAAACTGAGATAGAGAAAGGCCCCGCTGCTAGCAAAACATTATTACATGATCAATCTTATCCGTGCAACACCCCGCTGTCACCTCATGCCTGCGTTTTAGTCTCTGGTTTACTTTCACTATTTTCCGGTGAAAACTGGGAAAACACTTGCTCTCCATTTACTTTCTGTTTGTTTACTTTCACTGCATTATTACACTCACCACTCTCGCTGCAAGTTTGTTGATACACAGGTGTGGTTGGGAGTGACGTCCCTATTGCTAAAGTCTCACCGGTATTCTTGTGTTCCCACTGAGTCGAACTACAAATTTGGGTAATACTTCCCATCAAAGACTACGATTGATCTCCTGCACTTGGGAGCCATCAAGACTGTTTTCTGGCGCCGTTGCCGGGGAGCCTAGCTTTATTGGTAAGACCACTTGTTATTGTCTACTTGCTGCACTTTCTTGTTCCCTACAATGGGAAAGGGAAAGGACACTTCGAAGGAGGTAATGCCTTCGACTACTCGTTCTGGTAATGATTTGCCTAGTAGACCAATTTTTTCACCTAATATTGTTTCTACTGTGGCTGCTAAGAAAAAAAAAGGAATAGCTCGTAAATCACCATTGTCAAAAATGTCTACTAGTACATCTAATGATCAAACACTTGATAATGTAGACAAAGAACTAGCTTCTGAAATTCCTGAAACTATTGAAACACCTGAGGCAAATGAAACACCTGAAACAACTGAAATTCCTGAATCTTCTGTAGATGAAAATGTAGAACTTGAGCTAGAAAGAAATGAGACTCGTAGAGAGTATGAATATGGGGCCTCTTCTGAAGAAGAAGAAGAAGCATTTATTGAGGCCTTTATATCACCTGATTATACAAAACTTGATAAACTCTCTATTTATGATGATGCATCTCTTGGAAACTGTTTTGCTGCTACTAGGAATTTGTGTGGCCCAGCTATTAGAATTAGAGATAAAGATTATGAATTCAATGTTAATCCTGAGATAATTGAGATAGTTGAGAAGTCTAGATTCTGTGGAAAGGATGAGGAGTCTCCTCTTGATCATATTGCTGAATTGCATGCTTTATCTACTACATTTGGAAATGATGAAATCCGTCAACATTATTTATTCTTAAAATTGTTTCCTTTTTCTTTGGTGAAGATGCTAGAGTTTGGTATAATCGTTTAGGACCTGCATGTATTACTAGTAAGGAAGAATGCTTACAATTGTTTTTCAATAAATATTTTCCTGCTGAAAGGATACATGCATTAACTGTTGAAATTGGCAATTTTAAACAAGATAAGAAAGAGAGTCTACCCCAAGCTTGGGGAGATTTGGTAAAAGGTGTAAGAAATGTCCTGGTCATGGTTTTAAACCTCATGAATTGCTTGATATATTCTATAATGGACTAATGGGGGAAACAAGAGACTACCTTGATAGTATTGCAGGGAATATCTTTAGGGACAGAAGTGTTGATGAAGCAATTGAATTACTGGAGTCTATTCTCGAGAATGAAGCTGATTGGAACATTGAGGAGATAGATAAAAATGAGACACTCCCAGAGAAGAAAGGAGGTATACTCGAATTGAACCAAGAAACAATGGCTGAAGCTTCCAAGGATATTAAAGAGAAGGGAATTAAAACCTCTCATCTCAAGGAATTATCTGAAATGGGTATTAAACTTCCTACTGATGATCCATGCTTTCCAATTCAAGTGAACTCTATACTCCCTATGGAAGGTAATGAGGAGGTAACACCTCCTGTTGATGTCTCTTATGTTAACAATTTTGCTTATCATGATAATCCTGAGGAGCGTAAAATTAGAATGACTATCATGGAAAACCATCATAAAATTAATTTCCTCCATGAAAATTTAAATGCTAGTGTAGGGGAAGTTAAAAGATTTGTTAAACATTGTGAAATGATGAACAATCAAGTAGAGCAAATGATTTCTTTACAAAATCAATTGTATGAAAATCTGAATAAACAAAAACAATTATGTAGAGTTAATACAAGGGGAGGTGCAAGCACCCAGGATCCTAATTATCCTGATGATCATCCTAAAAGAAAAGAGCAAGTTGCTCTTAAAGATAAATCTTTTGCAGGAAAATCTCCCAATGAAAATGAGCATGATGATGACTCCAATGAGCAAGGCAAGGATATTTCTATTTCTGATGTTGAAACTGAGGATGATAATAATGAAGAAGAAGAATCATCTCCACCTGATATTGAACAACATGATGATAATAATGAAGAAGCTGCTGGTAAGGAGGATCCTCAGCCTCCTATTGAGAATACCAAGAAGGAGAAGAAACCAAATAAAGATAAAGATAAAGGTAAAGAAAGGGATCCATGGGTACAAAGACCCATTCCATATCCCCAAGAGGTATCAAAAACAAAAGATGAAGAGAGGTATGGGCAATTTTATGATATGATTAAGAATATGAAATTAGAGATTCCACTTATTGATGCTATTAAGAATCCTCCATACTCAAAATACATGAAAGATATTGCCACTAATAAAAGAAAGATACCTACTGATGCTATTACTGCTATGCTTGCTGATTATTCATTTAAAGGAAAATTGCCTGAAAAACGTGGAGATCCTGGTATTCCTACTATTCCTTGCAAAATTAAAGAAGCCTATGTGAAATATGCATTATGTGATTTAGGAGCTAGTGTTAGTGTTATGCCTTTCTCACTATATAAGAAGCTTAATTTGAACAAACTAGTTCCAACAGAAATATCTTTACAAATGGCCGATAAAACAACTACTGTACCTATAGGAATATGTGAGGATGTTCCCATCTCTATTGCTAATGAGTTGATACCTACTGATTTTGTTATATTAGAAATGCCTGAAGATGATAATCTATCTATTATTCTTGGTAGACCTTTTTTGAATACTGCAGGAGCTGTGATAAATTGCACTGAGAGCAAAGTGACATTTAATGTTAAAGGCAAAGAGCACACTATTTATTTTCCCAAGAAGAAACATGTTACAAGTATGAGCACAAGTGTGAATGCTATACAAATAAATTCCATTAAGATTGGTAGCATTGAAATACCTATACCACCTCTAGCACCAAGGTATGAAATATTGCTGATTGGGACCATTCCAATCAAATATGAGGTAACTTGATTTACTGTTTTATAATAAGTAATAATAAGGATCATGAGCTATATTCTTTACATGTTGCTAATGAGACCTGATCAACCTCATTACTAATGTGGAAATGATAAAGGCATGATTCACAAACATTTAAATTGCATTTGTTTTATGTTATTTGCTTTAAAATTGTGAGACATAGACATAGTATTAAAAAATTTAGAATCAGAAATCACAGAATATGAAGTTTTAGAAATTCTCTGTAGAAAAGTTTCACGTAAAATTTTAGAAAAATTAGGGGGTCAGTTTTTTGCCCGAAGGGACCAGCAGCCAGTGGGGGAGCACCAGCAGGCCACCAGGGGCCAAAGTAGGTACCTCCACGCGGCCAGATTCCTTGGCCGCGTGGGATACCCCATTTTTGGCCACAAGTGGATGCTGGGGCCCATCCAATGCTCATCTGCTCCCTTTCGACCGAAAACCAACCCCAGTTCATCTCCTCCATTTTTCCCGTGCTCTGTTTCTCCGTCAATCCTCGATCTCCACATTTGAGGCAGATTTTTCAAATCTGTTTGATGGAATCACTCCTTGGTATGTAACTCCTTCACTCATCCAATTACTTTTTGCTCCCATGCTTTGTGTATGAAGTATTTTACTGCACTAGGTGTCACCTATTATGTCTAAGAACTCCATGAATTTAAGTTTTCTAGTTGATATGGATGCATGATATTGATTAGAGGACTAGTTATGGATGCCTTAGCAATGTTTTAGAGTGACACAATTTAAATTTTGTTGAATTTTATTTTGGTACATCAAGGTAACATGTTGAACAAGGGAAAGGCATTGCTTGGGATGTCCTCAAGGACAAGGAGAAGAGAATCAAGGGTGTCCAACAATCATGATGATAATCAGTTATGGGAGGATAAATTGGTTTTTGCAGGTGAAAATCTGTGTGTCCATACCACAAGATGGCAAGACCCCGAAGTTCTTGAACATTGGGGGATTGCTGAAGATTTCCAAGCCTTTGTTGCAACTACGGGGCTGCTTGAGTTCTCACGCCATCCACGCAACACATATGTGGAACTCTCGAGGGAATTCCTCTCTACATTCAGGTTTGAGGGACCGGTGGTGCACCGGAAAAGTAAGTCTAAGAACCCTCCTCCAGCTACTTTTGTCATTAAATTTACAATAAGGGGGCAGCGTTTAGTCATGTCATTAGAGGAATTCTGTAAGGCTATACGTGTACCAACTACGGGGTTATGGGATGAAACATATGCTGATTCTAGAGAAGAACTTGTCACATTCTGGCGTAGCATTGCTAAAAATATTACTGAAAGAATGAATAGAGGCAAGCTCACATGCATCCAACACCCGGGCCTTAGATATTTTGCATTGTTTCTTGCTAGAGGATTCCTTGCTAGGGATAACACTTCTGCTTGCACTGGTCCTATGATCTATTTATTAAAATGTGCAATGGAAAATACAACACCTATATATAACCTGGGAACCATACTTGCTAGAACTTTGCATTTAGCTGTGAGTAGGAATGGCACGGATAAAACTCCTTTATATGTTGGTGCCATTTCCACTTTAATCCATGAATACATTATGGCAGAACGAGGTTTTAATGATAACTTGGGTACCATGGTAAATGAGTCTCGACTGCTGGATTTTGGTTTACTTTTTCGCATGGATATGAGCAGGGCTGAGAAAGAATATTTTCATATTGCTATAAGGATTCTAATGGGCACATTGTGTCTGTTAGGCTCCCTTGTGCTGACTTGTTTGACAGGGAGACAAAGTGGACTGTGCAAGAAGAGCCACAACAAGAAGAGCAACAACAGGAGGAGCCCCAATACCAGGCGCCTATGGCATATCCCTGGGGCTTCCCTGGACCACACCTTGGAGCACATGCATGGCAGGATCCATCCTTCTTCCAGGGAGGTTCGTCGAGTGGTGGACATGATTACCACCCAGGATACTAGCTTGATCACAAGCTTGGGGAGTATTTCTCTCCCTCCTCATTCGTTGTGTTATATCACTTGCATGTTATTTGTTGTTTTATGTTCTTTAAATCTAAAAAACACAAAAATATTTTTGTTATTTGTTAGCTAGTTTAATTCTGGTTATTTACATTATGTTTCTAAAAATCAAAAACCACAAAAAGATTTTTGTTTTCTTGAGTTTAGTATAAATACGGAGCTACAGGAATTGCTGAAATATGTTCACTGTTATATGGTTTAATCTTTACTTGTGACTCCGTTTGAGCTGAAAATTTAATCACTACTGCAACTTTTTATGGCCTTCACCTCTGTAAAACATGAGAAACTTTTGAGGTGTTTAGGTAGGTAAACAAATTGCTGAATGCAGTAACTTTTTATAGCAAGATTTGAGTTTTTATTGAGCAGTTCAAGTGGGGAGAGCAGAACAACAATGATATGATAATGTGCTTGAAGGGATGAAAGGTATGACACCTTTGCCGTGCTTATGTATGCTTTTTAATAACAGCAAGTGCACACCTTATGATTCCCTTAACACTTAGTGACATAATAGCCATTGTTTATCTTCTCCGTGGTTTAGTAGAATATATTCTGATGCAACTGAAATATTTTTTAGTGTCATTACTTGGCTGATGGATTGAATAATTGTAGCCTTAAGCAAAGGTTTACGCATCCCATTGTGCTTACTGAACTTGCCAACCAAGGAAAGAATTAAAAGAGAAAATTTCATGAATGATAAAAGTGGAGTCTTATGCTTGACGAACTTATGGTTGGGGGTTAGTCTAAATGTGTATCACATGGAAAACTTTCAACGCTGCACTAAGAATTCTATATTCAAGTTGATATCATGTTCTTTTAACTGTGGATGCATGTCATGCCGAAATGAGGTAGAGGAATAGTAAGTCTTGATGAGTAAGTATATATGATTAGAGAGACGCATTGGGCCGCTAACCCAAGCCATGCGATATCATGGTGGAAATTTACTTATAGCTAGAATGGACTCCGCAACATATCCTATAATAAAATAAGAAGCTATGCATATAGTGAATGAAATAAAAAAGGATAATGAGTCCATTCCATTTGTTTGTCTTTCCATTTTGACATGGGCTGGTTTCCATGTCATGGGGCAAGAGGTACCCCAATTGCTGCTCTCTATGATTTCATTAATACTTACAATGATTGTGCAAGGCTTATTAGGAATCTAGAGTTGAGTAATCATGGTGTGGGACTTCGCTTTTAAGGGGCATGAGGCTTTCAACTTGTAGTTTGTCAAGCATAAGAATCAAAATGAAAAATTAATGCTTTAGCAAAACTGAGAGCAAGGTAGTAAGCACAATGATTTTACTTGTCAACATATGAAAGAATCAGAGATCTCAAAAATCTTAATATGATTCAATCATCAGCAATGCACAAGCCTTTGTTTATGTCTACAATTGAGCAAACTCATTCAAGTATTAACACTTCATGTTATTTCTATTGCAACAAGTATATATGCTTCAACACTGAGTAGATGCACACTTGCTAGTATTTTGCTACTTGTTACAGGAATCATGTCTTGAGTATTTGCTAGTATTAATTGATGATGCATATGCAATGCAAAGTTCTTGCCAAAGTTTTTATCGCTTCTGCACTGCGTTTGAGTTGTTCGAGGACAAACAACGAGCTAAGCTTGGGGGAGTTGATGCACCCAAAATGCATCTACTTTTCCAAGCACTTTGCATCGTATTTCTCTCCGGAGTCCCCCCATAATTGAATAAATCTGCAGAATCTGACGCTGTTTTTAGCAAAAGTCTTCTTTCCGTCTATTTTCGCAGGACTTTTCACAGGGGACGAAAACCACGTAACTTTTTATGGAAAAGAAGGGGGATGAGCACCAGATCGGGCCGGGGGGCCACCCGAGGGCCAAAAGGGGGCCCCACACGCGGCCAGATTCCTTGGCCGCGTGGGGTCACCCCTTTTGGGCCCAGATGGCCCACACCGGCTAGGTCTTCGACGTACCCCTCCATATATACGAGAAACTGACGGGTTTCGAAGGGGAAGGCTGTTCGCGAAACGGAGCGCCGCCGCCACCACGATCTTCGATTTCGGAGTCAGATTGATCCGGGATTTCACCCCCGGAGGTGGAATTCGAGGGTCTTCGTCACCATCATCATCACCACCATCATCTCCATCAACTATGAGCTCCATCACCCCCTCCATGTGTGAGTAGTTGCTGTAGGCATGTGAGGTGTGAGGGGTTTTGGATGAGATTGATCATGTAATTGCTACCCGGTATGCGGGATCTAGGGGTTTGTCTTGAGAATTCTTATGTCTTATGTTGATGCACTATTGCTAGGCTTAATGCTTATTACTAGGGCCCAAGTGGCATGATTTCAGTACTGAACTTACATTGCTACATCATATATTTGAGTTTGGTATCTATCTGCAATGTCTATTACCTGCTATTATGTTGATATGTTCTAGTTTGAGGATTATGTGTGTTCATGGAGTGTTAATGCGTTGGTCCGGGCTATTCGAAAGGGTAGACCTTAATTACCTGTAGTTCCAAATTGGCCCCGGTGAAATGGGCAGGTAGGACAATAGGCTTTGTGCAAATTCTCTTGGTTAGTACGCACAATAATTTACGGAACACACACCTACATAAAACTGAGATAGAGAAAGGCCCCGCTGCTAGCAAAACATTATTACATGATCAATATTATCCGTGCAACACCCCGCTGTCACCTCATGCCTGCGTTTTAGTCTCTGGTTTACTTTCACTCTTTTCCGGTGAAAACTGGGAAAACACTTGCTCTCCATTTACTTTCTGTTTGTTTACTTTCACTGCATCATTACACTCACCACTCTCGCTGCAAGTTTGTTGATACACGGGTGTGGTTGAGAGTGACGTCCCAATTGCTAAAGTCTCACCGGTATTCTTGTGTTCCGACTGAGTCGAACTACAAATTTGGGTAATACTTCCCATCGAAGACTACGATTGATCTCCTGCACTTGGGAGCCATCAACCACAAATATTCAAATAACACAGAGACACAAGCGATAAGAACAACGAAAAGATAGCAATGCTTCTGAATCCACCCATGGAAATCCCCGGCTCAAACTAATAGAACTCATTCTCCCCCTTTGTCATAAATTTCAAAAAGGGAGAAGAGTGGTGCTACTCGTCCCATGGAGAGTCACTCTCCGCCATCGCCAGGGCGGGTGGAAGAGGAAGGAATGTCAGTATCACTTCAGTAGCCATGCTTTCACTTCATTGCTGGGGAGGGGTGATAGGTTCTTCAGATCCGGAAGACACGGACAAACCCATCTTCTCCATCATGGCCTTCTAACGAGCTGCAACTTTCTTGTGATACACATGGACTTCATACATGTGGTCCTGGAGGTCAAGCTTGAAGCAAAAGGCCCTCTTGGACTTGATCTGAAACTTATTGAACCAATATGGTACAGCCACGAGAGCATCATCAGTTCTTGCACTAGCCCGTATACCAACTCGAGAAGCAGTTGCTTTCTGTGCGGCTGTGGCTTGTTCTGCGGGAAGCAGATGCTTCTTGACCCTTAGTTCCTTCACGGGATGCTTGACCACTGGGCTACCATGTTTCATGATGCATTTTTTGGTGGCTTCCCACCAATTCTTGTGGATGAGCTTCATAAGAAAGGCTCCATAGATTGGGGATCTCTTCTCAATCACTGTCAACCAAATGTCTTCATGGATCCAATTCATGACATCCAATCTATCCCCGGTCCCTTGCTTTTCCTTGGAGTTGTTGAGCAAGTCAAACATGAAACCATGAACTTCATCTCAATTACCCACACGCGTGCAAGAGTCTCATGATAGGCACAGTGCAAGATTTTAAATGGACGAACAATATGAGCTAATTTTCCTGGGGTACAGATACGTCATAAACGTATCTATAATTTCTAATGTTCCATATTGTTTTCATTCCTTATGCTACATGTTTTCCTTACACTTTATGTCATTTTTATCGATTTCCCGGGACTAACCTATTGACAAGATGCCACAGAGCAAGTTCCCTCCTTTTCTGCTATTTTTAGTTTCAGAAAAGTTGTTCCGGAAATATTCTCGAAATTGGAAAATTCGAAGCCCGAAAGTCTTAGAATTCCCGAAGGTTCCACGGAGTCCCGAAGAGGCCCGTAGGGGGGCCACACCATAGGGCGGCGCGCCACCCCTGGCCACGCCTGGGGGTGGTGTGGGCCCCTCGGGCGTCCGCCGCCATCGCCCTTTCGCCTATTTATTCCTCCCGATACGTCAACCCTAAAAAGGAACCATTTTCCACGAAAAACACCTGAGGCTGTCATCATCGTCAACCCGAGATCGGGAGGATTTTGGAGTCCCCCCCGGTACCCTTCCGGGAGGGAAAATCATCACCGGAGGGGTCTACACCACAATGCCCGCCTCCGGAGTGATGCGTGAGTAGTTTATCCTTGGACTACGGGTCCATAGCAGTAGCTAGATGTTTGTCCTCTCCACTTTATGCCTCATGTTTAGATCTCGTGAGCTACTTCACATGATAGAGATCATCTATTTGTAATGCTACATGTTGTGTTTGCTGGGATCCGATAATTATTGAATGTTATTTCTTTTGATTATCAATCTATCATGTTATCTTCATGTGTATGTTATTTATGATCTTGAATGCTCTCTGTTGTTAGTAGATGCTCTAGCTAAGTAGATGTTAGTGACTCCAAGAGGGAGTATTTATGCTCGATAGTGGGTTCTTGCCTCCTTTGCATATGTGCTCGAGTGAAAGAAACGTGACGGATGGAGGATGTGTTGTTGCCATTAGGGAGAAAACAACGGTGTTTACCTAGTTTACATTGTTTACATTACACACTTTGCTTACTGCGATAATCTGTTTCTTACAACTTAATACCCAACGTTTGTTCGGATGATATTTGGAGGGTGGATTATTAGTCATAGATGCAGTTGGATGACGGTCTATGTATTTTATTGTAATACCAGCATGAATCACATAGTAATCTTTATGTCTTGCATATGCACTATGATGCAGCCTTCATTTATGTCAATTGCCCAGCTGTAATTTGTTCACCACACATGTTATTTATCTTTCACGTAGAGACACCACTAGTGAACTGTGGAACACGGTCCATTTTCCTCATACTCATAAAACACCTACTCCTTTCACACTGGTTACATACTGCTGCTACTGTTTTCATATTGTTCCTACTGTTTTTCACAGTATACGTTTAACCTCTTTGTGTTCAATAAAACTGGTGGGATTGACAACCTCACTGCTACATTGGGGCAAAGTGATTTGATTGTGTTGTGTAGGTTCCACGTTGCTGCTGAACCGGTAGTGCGCCCTGCCACCTCAGCTGCATCAAACTTCAGAGACTGCTTTTCCTCCTACTGGTTGGTTCAACCTTGGTTTCTTTTCGGAGGGAAAACTTGCCGCTGTACTCTTTGTCGCACCCGGACTTCTAGAGGATACTCACCGTACGAACTGAACAGTAGTTGATTGGATTACGGGGCTTACAGGCACCCGCATCTCTTACGAGTAGGCCAACACTTATGTGTGACAACCAATCTCTACCATTCATCGTCGATGTAAACTATCCCATAGAACTCAGGATACTACCATTGACGTACTTCATACCATACACACATGGTACGTCAACGGCGTTGAACAAAATGATAACACAACAGATCTCTAAGACACAAAAGATGGAAATAAGTTGCAAATAGCTCTCACTAGAGCAGAGATAGCAAATACAATCATCCAGAGGACACATGTCCCAACATAACATCATTACATCTCAGCGGAAGCATTCAAAGGGCCTGAGTACAGACAAATCCAAATAGGCTTAAGAAGCCAGGAATGAAAAGAAAACGGAGCCCATCCACGATGTCTCGGATCCTGCCCGGGTCCGCTACCTACTCGTCAGCAGCCTCGTCAAACTCCACGTAGTAGCCGTCACGGGGATCCTCGTAAGCGTAGTCTGCGGAAACCACAGCCCCAAAGGGGTCAGTACATAAACGTACTGGCAAGCAAGACTCACAGTTCACCAAAGTGTAGCCCGTCAACACCAAGCACAGATGCCTTGGGTTCAACGGAAGAAAGGGATATAAAAGATGCTGCAATTGGCTGCACTAACCAACTACAGAACATTCTACAACTTCCGGCTATCAGAAAGGGGATAAGATAGCGTATCGTAACCAACTACAACTATCCACCACACAAACCCATCCTGGATCTCGCCCCTTATCCAAAGAAGCAATCCAAGGATAACTCACACAGTTGTATTATTGATGGATCAAGTTGTTGTATCAATAAGCCTATTACTAGTCAAGTTATCATTAGTTAGGTGTAATTTGTTCTGAGTACTTGTTAGCCAGTACTTTCACCAAGTCAACCATAACCGCGGAAAACACGACTTCTCGAGAAGATTTATCCCTGCAGGGGTGCACCAATTTGGCCGTACACGTAAGAATAACCCGCCAGATGGGAAGGCCTTTCCCACCAAGCGGGGCACTCAACACAACTCAACTCTCCTTCGCATAAAGCCCAAAGCACCACGTGCTGTGCGTGCGTGGCTAATCGAGCCCCACGAAGAAAAGGGGACCCTCATAGCACTGGAAGACCACGCCGCCCTAAATGCCGACTACAAAAGTTCCACCCTGGCCTCGGGTTCGTACCTGCATATGCGTACATCAAATGGAAAGCCCGAACTAAGTGTGGTGATTTGGACGAGATGCGAATCGAATCAAATTGAGGGGGGCGCCCATACACGCTTCCCACATGCGGATAGTGCGCTCATCATGGATCAGTAGACAAGACCCTTTTCCTAATTAGGGTCGACACTAGCAGGCCTCAAAACCACGCCGGGCCTCCTGCCGGTGCCTTATCAGCAATTTATTATTACCTCAAATTAACAGGTTGTTGTTTAACATCGAGCCCCAGAATATAACCAAATATGAGAACAGAAAGTAACTGATAACAGACTCGAGCAAAAACAACCCTAATCATGCTAGTAAGACACGGGCCCAAGCAACGGGGTTATAGGACTGGAGGTGAGGCAATATCAGGGTTCAGGGCATCATGTGATAGGTTCGTAACAGAAGCAACGATACATATGGCTAGCAGAAATAGACAACGGAAAGTATCGGTAACCAATGTTGAAAGGAACACAGTGGTTCATGTGAGTGATAACTTGCCTGCAAACTCAGTAGCCTGGTACTGGGCTAGATCCTCAGAAGGGGTGTCGTAAAGATCGTCGGTCTCAACGTCGTCGTCTATCCGAGAAGAAGCAAACAAACAATACAGGAAGATAAACAATCAATATCATGGCATAGTGCACAATCATGGGATGATGCATGTCAAGTTAATTGAGGCATCAAAATAAACTAGTTGACATGGTAACACAATTTAAATGGACACATATGCAATTTTGAGTTGCATAGGAAAATCCCATGGATTTTAGGTTGAACAATTGTTTTCCAATTAACCAATAGGTGAAAGTGGATTAGTATGATGCATGGATGAGGAAAACAACAAAATAACAACATTAGAACCAATTGGAAATAAGGTTTACCAATTTAGAAATTTATTTATTAAGTTAATGAATTTTTGGTGCCTTGAAGGTGACACACAAGTATTTGTTGTTTTCACCAATTTAAATTGTGCAAAATAAATAACAAAATTCATATTTGAAAAGAACACAAAATTTTAGTTGGATTACATGTTTCAAATATTGAAAAAGGAATTAGGATGAATTTATTATGACTTAAACAAAATTAAACAAGTTTTAAATGAATTTAAAACAAGCATGAATTTTATTTGTTCAAAACATAAATTCAAACTCATATTTGAAAAGGTTATGTTTTTCTAGTTTGAAAACATATTTTGCATGTTCAAAAATAACTTAAATGGAGCAAGTTATGATTTTAGCAATTTTAAATGATTTAAATAAGGTTTAATTATTTAGGCAATTTAAATTATTCAAAACATGAAACAAATTTTATATTTGAAAAGGTTATTTGAAATAGCATGGAAAACATATTTCATTTGCATTATTTGGATTAATTATGATTTGGTTATGCAATTTAGCAAATTACAATTGAATTATTTGAATTCAAATTTTGAAATGCATTTGGAAAATTGAAAACAGAAAACAAATGTTACCAATAGGTAGATAATTTAATTTAGAGCAGTGCACATATTTTATTTTATTATTTTGGTTATAATAACAATTTAAATTTCAGGACCAATCTGTAATTTGGAGGGACTTGTTTTTAAAAACAGAAAATTGGAAAATCATTTGTTACCGCACAGAAACCTACACTAGCCACTGCACGTGGGCCTAGGGTCAACGTGGCCCACGCAGCTGCACGCGTGGCAACAGAGTGGCTGGCAGGGGGGGCCACCCTGTCAGCACTCGGTGCAAAAGTTTGGTTTTTATTCCGCGTCGCGAGGGAATCGAACTCGCGACCTGCCCGTGCGAGAGAGGCAGTGCTACCACTGTGGTGTTTCGTCAGTTTCGACAGATACCGCGACGCTGCGAGGTTATTCTTCCGTGCTGTGGTTAACTGAATTTTTAACGCGCGCGCCAACTGAACCTCGACGGGAAACAACGGGTCGTTGCTCGCCGGCGGGGATCACCGGGGTGTTGTGCTCGTTCTCGTTGTACTTGCGAAGCGTGTGGATGATGGATGCGGCAACGTGCACGGCAGAGAGGAGGAGATGGAGGCACGGTGGCTCACCGGAGTTGTCGTCGTTGCAGAGGCTCGGGGACGAGCTCGACGGCGACAGGGACGAGGACGGCGGCGACGGTGTGGTTGACCTCCGCGACGGCTGCGGTGTTCAGTAGCTCGAGGAGGAGGCGACGGTGCGGTTCCCGCGATCAGCGAGGGAGATGGAGGGCGGCTGCGGGGGCTGCCATCGAAGATTCAGACGGCGCTCGCTCCGGTGAGGTGACAGATAAGTGGGAGGTGGCCGTGAGAGGGGAAATCGGCGGCGGGAGCTCGAGGGGAGAGGGGTAGGGCTAGCTAGGGTTGCGGCGCGCGCCTAGGCTAGCTTTATAGAGCTCCAGGAGCTCTCCTGGCCGTCGGGGAGCGCGGCTGCCGCCGTGGCACGCTCGGATGCTCGGCCGTACACGAAGACGACGGAGGGAAAAAAACGAACCGGTACGCGCGCTGGGAGAGAGGGAAAGGGGCCGGGCTGGTGCGGAGAGAAAAGCCCCTGGCGCCAAATTTTTATTTTTAAAATTCTCCTCTGGTTTTTTTTTTGCAGAAAAAGGAAAAGGAAAGAAAAAGATGATTTTGGGGTTTGCAAAAATTTCAGAAAAATTTGGGTGGGCTATTTAGGTCAAACACAACCAAATGCCAAGTTTGGAATTCAAAAACATTTGAATTTTGGTGCTGTTTGGATAGGGTTCAAATTTGAGTTAATTTTGGGTATTGATTGAATTATTTAAAACAAGAAATTAATTAGGGTGATCAAATAACTTTAATTGGAAACAAATGAGTATATTTGTTTTGGTAATTTCATAATTTTCAAATTAGGTGCTGTTTGATGATTTGCTTTAAATTTGAAAGCAATTTGGAATTAATTAATTGAAATAAAAAACACCATTTTATTAGTTGATCATTATGGAATAATTGGAAACAAATGGTTGTGTGTAAGTTGAACTTTTATTTGAAAAAAAATTGTAACAGAGCAAGTATGAAGTAAAGCATTTGAAATATGTTTGAATTTGAAATGTGAAAACAGAGAAAAACATATGCAAAACAAATAGTAAACAAATGCAACAAAGAAATGAATATGATGACATGATGCAATACTTTAATTAACATGAAACAAACATTCTAAGGGGAGTTTTCATACTTGGGATGTTACAAAACGCCCCCCCCCCCCTTGAAGGAATCGCGCCCCGAGATTCCTACTGAGAAAGGAAAAGGTCCGGATACTTCTTGCGAAGATCCTCTTCGGTCTCCCACGTTGCCTCTTTATCGGAATGATGCGACCACTGCACTTTCAAGAACTTGGTGCTCTTGTTGCGAGTCTTACGCTCGGTCTCATCGAGAATACGAACAGGGTGCTCCTCATAAGATAGATCATCTTGCAGTTCAATGGAATCATGATCAACTGCACGATCTGGATCTTTGAAACACCTCTTGAGCTGTGACACATGAAACACATCGTGCACCTTGGATAGTTTTTCTGGAAGTTCAAGATGATAGGCATTTTCCGCACGCCTTGAGAGAATGTTTGAAGGAAATGTATCTTGGTGCAAGCTTTCCTTTCACACCAAAACGATGAGTGCCTCTGAGGGGAGTTACACGAGATATGCCTTGTCACCAGGTGCATAGATCATATCCCTGTGCTTGCTGTCATAGTAGCTTTTCTGACGAGACTGAGCAATCTTGAGATTGTCACGAATGATGCGAACTTTCTCCTCGGCTTCCTTAACAATGTCAGGGCCTAAGAGTGAACGTTCACCAGCTCCAGACCAATTGATTGGACTCCTGCATCTGCGGCCATAGAGTGCTTCAAATGGTGCCATGCCTAGGCTTGCCTGGTAGCTGTTGTTGTAGGAGAATTCAGCATATGGAAGGCAATCCTCCCATTTCATGCCAAAGGAGAGACCACATGCTCTGAGCATATCCTCGAGAATCTGATTGACTCTTTCGACTTGCCCTTGAGACTGAGGGTGATAAGCTGTGCTGAAAAGAAGTTTGGTGCCCAATGCTTCTTGAAAGCTTTTCCAGAAATGAGAAGTGAATATGCTTCCACGGTCTGAGCTTATTTCCAATGGAACACCATGAAGAGGAACAATCTTTGCTGTGTAGAGTTCTGCTAACTGGCTAGCTGAGATTGTTTCTTTGACAGCAAAGAAGTGAGCTACTTTAGTGAGACGATCAATAACAACAAAGATTGCATCGTTGCCCTTTTTGTACTTTGGAAAACCAGTGACGAAGTCCATTTCAATCATGTCCCACTTCCACTCAGGAATTTTCAGAGGTTGGAGTAGACCGGCTGTTTTCTGATGGACTGCCTTAACACGTTGACAAACGTCGCATTCAGAAACGTATTGAGCAATTTCACGTTTCATGCCAGGCCACCAATACAGAGTCTTGAGATCCTGGTACATCTTTGTACTTCCAGGGTGAATGGAAAGAGGAGTTTCATGAGCCTCCTTGAGAATGATATCTTTGAGACTTTGAACTTGAGGAACTGCAATGCGTCCTTCGAAGAACACAGTTCCTTTGTCATCAATTGAGAAGGACTTAAATTTCTCCTTGCCTTCCTTGATGTGTTCTACCATCTTCTTGATTTCAGCATCACGAAGTTGTTCAGAACGAATCTTGTCCTCGAGAGTTGGACTGGCTGTCAAGCTAGCAAGATAGCCTTGAGGGACAAGACCAAGGTTCAGCTTCTGGAATTCTTCATGAAGTGGAGGTTGGCTTTCCGTGATCATGAGATTATTGCAATATGACTTGCGACTGAGAGCATCGGCCATAACATTAGCCTTGCCTGGAGTGTAAGAAATGGTGAGATCAAAATCCTTAATCTTTTCAATCCATCTCCTTTGCCTGAGGTTTAGATATGGTTGAGTGAAGATGTATTTCAGACTCTTATGATCGGAAAAGATTTCAGTGCGGTTACCCAACAAGTATTGTCTCCATTTCTTGAGGGCAAACACAACTGCTGCAAGTTCAAGGTCATGTGTGGGATAGTTTTGCTCATGTGCATTCAACTGACGTGAAGCATAAGCCACAACTTGACGTTCTTGCATAAGAACTGCACCTAGACATTGGAGAGATGCATCGCAGAATATTTGAAAAGGTTTGGTAGTATCTGGGCCAACCAGAACTGGGGTAGAAGTGAGTTTAGTCTTCAAGAGATTGAAACTCTCATCACATTGTGGAGTCCAAATGAACTTCTTGTCCTTCTTTGTGAGATCAGTGAGAGGTTTGGAAATCTTGGAAAAGTTTTGAACGAAACGACGGCAATAGCTAGCCAAGCCAAGAAAACTTCTGACTTGCTTCACCGTCTTAGGAGGTTTCCAATCAACAATTGCTTTAACCTTTTCTGGATCAATGGCTATGCCCTTGGCAGAGATGACATGACCAAGGTAAGCAACTTCTGGAATCCAGAACTCACATTTGGAGAACTTGGCATATAGACGATGCTCGCGAAGTTTCATGAGAGTGAGACGAAGATGTTCTTCATGCTCTTCCTCAGATTTTGAGTAGACCAGAATGTCATCAAGATATACCACAACGAACTTGTCAAGGTATTCATGGAAGACAGAATTCATGAGCCTAGAGAATGTCGCTGGTGCATTGGTGAGACCAAAGGACATGACGGTGTATTCATATAGACCGTACCGAGTGGTGAAAGCTGTTTTTGGAATATCTTCCTTTCTGATCTTTATTTGATGGTAACCCATCCTCAAGTCCAACTTTGAGAATATTGAGGCTCCAGCAAGTTGATCAAAAAGATCATCGATACAAGGAATTGGATACTTGTTTTTGATGGTTTTCTCGTTGAGAGGACGATAGTCAACAACGAGTCTCTTTGTTTGATCCTTCTTCGCAACGAACAGAGTTGGGCAACCCCAAGCGGAGGAACTAGGTTGAATGTAACCTTTCTCCATGTACATATCGATTTGCTCCTTCAACAATTTCAGTTCAGGAGGAGCTATCTTGTATGGATGCTTAGAGATTGGAGCAGTACCTGGTTCAAGCTCGATCACGAACTCAACTGCTCTGTCCGGAGGCATCCCTGGCAACTCTTCTGGGAAGACGTCAGGGAATTCACAAACCACCGAAACATTTTCAAGTAGAGGTAGAGGTTTAGCATCGAGGGTGTACAGCTGAACAGAACTTGATTCATTTGGAGAATAGACTATCTGGCCAGAAGGGTGGAACAGAGTTATTGACTTCCGAGCACAATCAATCGTAGCTTTATTGGCCTTCAACCAATCCATGCCAAGAATTACATCAATGTCAGAATTTCCAAGCAGAATGAGGGAAGCAAGGAATATGTGACCTCCAATTAGAATCTGATTCTCATGACTGATCTTGGAAGTTTGCATAGTTGTTCCAGGGGAGTTTACTACTAGCGGGGAACCCAAACCAACAAATGGTAGTTTAACTGCTGTCGCAAAGATCTTTGACACGAAAGAATGCGATGCTCCGGTATCAAACAACACTTTAGCTGGGTTAGAGGTTACGGGGAATGTACCGAGAACGACGTCAGCAGCTTCCTCAGCTTTGTCGACCTTGACATGATTCACCCTCGCGGTCCTCCCGACAGGCCTGTTGTTGGAGTTGAAGGCTTTAGCCGGGGGAGCACGCACCATTGCCTGGTTGGTGTTGGGGCGAGGAGGTGGTGGAGGTAGCTGCCTCTGAGTGCACTTGTCAGCATAGTGCCCTGTCTGCTTGCATTTGTAGCAAGTGACGACACGAGGTGCATCTGGCCTTGGCTGCCCCATTGAGAACCTCTAAGCCTGCATCTGAGATGGGTTGGGTGGGCGGGAAGCGAATCCTGGAGAAGCTTGGGCATATGGAGCCCTAGTGACAGCACCATTTGGCACCCAGATGCGGCGCTTCTGCGGAGGGGTGGTCATGTTGGAGGAGGAACCACCCTCACGCGAGTGCTTGCGGGACTCTTCGAACGCCTTGCGCCCATTTTCTTCTTTGAGCGCGGTGTTCACGAGCTCCTCGAAGTCCTTGGCCTTGATGTTGGTGAGGGCGTACTTTAGTTCCGGGTTAAAACCTCGGCGGAACCTTGCCATCTTCTTAGCCTCAGTGGACACCTCATCACCAGCGTAACGAGCGAGGCGATTGAACTCATTCTGATAGCCAATGACGTCCAGCTTGCCCTGCTTGAGGGAGCAAAACTCCTCACGCATCCTTTCCATGAGACCATCTGGGATGTGGTGCTTCAGGAAAGCATCCTTGAAACAACCCCAGGTGATTGGGTATCCAGCTCTCATGGTCTGGTAGTTCTCCCACCAGGTAGCTGCCTGACCCTTCAGTAGGTAGGTGGCATACTTGACTTTGTCTTCCTCAGCAACGTGAGCAATGTCCAGAGCCCTGGCCATCTCCCGGATCCAGTCATCAGCATCCAGAGGCTCGCGTGTTGCCACGAAAGCTCTCGGCCCCAGACTCGGAAACTCCTTGATGCTGACTCGTGGAGCATTCTGGTTGTTGTGCTGGTTAGCCTGGATCTGGGCCATCTGCGTCACGACCTGAGTCATCTGAGTCAACAGCTCCGTGATTGGCGGTGGCTCAGGCGGGTTGTTCCTTGTTGGCGGCATCCTGAATAGACATGCATTTTAGCACAACAACAGAAACAGATAGACTTGTAAACCGAAAGAGAGATTATTCCGACGCATGAATAGATAACCAACAGGTACATCATCACATGTTCAAATACATCAGAATATCCAACACCAATACATGGTTTGAAAGCCAAAGGATAACTAAACATAGCTATGAATGGATACATCGGTACTCCCATGCTCATCACGCAGGACGGCGGTGAGTAGTACGACGAGGGGTACGGTGAGGAGGAGGCCCACGAAAGTAGGTAGAACGACGATCCACATAGATCTGACGTGGCCTGAGAGCGACTCTAGGTGTGGTGAAGTACATAGCGTCGACTCCCTGTGCTCCAAAACGTGGAATCCCGGTGTAACCAGCACCGAGGTTGAGAAGTGGACCTCTGATCGGCTCGTAACCTCCAGCATCTGGCAAACGACGACCAACTGGCCGATCGAAACGTGCAAAGCGCTCATCTCCAACAAAGTCTGTGGTGTACGTCGCCAGACGAGTCAAAGCAAGGTAGAGCTGCTCTCTGACTGAAGCCAACTCCTGAGAGAGTGTGGTGGCAACTGCGTCACTGTGCCTCACAAACTGAGCGGTGGTGTGCAGCCTGGTGTTATCATGCTCGTAGACATCCAGGTTGTCGTAGAGAGTGAAGTGAGCTCCCTCTGAAGTGATGTAACCACGGGGGATGTGGCGATACATAGAATCGTCAAATCCCCAGTAGTCATCACGAAGGACGGTGAGACTCACATAAGCTGCCTGCTGCACGGCCATATCCACTGTGGAACCTACTGCCTCATAGCGGTGGACAACGCTCATGCCATCATCTGACAGAATGTAGACGATAGCCTGGTAGTAGGTCTGGTCAAACTCTCGCTGCTGCTCGTAGACCTGGTACTCTGGTGCCCAACGGAACCCAGATAAGTGACCATGTCTCTCAGCATCTCCGGATAACCGGCAGTGCTCTCGCAACGAGTCATCCGAACCACCTGCGGGAAGAACCTGAGATCCATCTGCAGATGATCGGGGAAGTTTTGATTAGACGCCGATAGAGAACTGAAGTGGAAAGCAACAACAAGGTTTCAACGGACGAAAAGGATGTTGAGAAGAACAAGATATCGAAGCAACAACGGGAAACACGAGACCAAAAATTCCTAAGGTACTATGGAAAACCCATCCGGGCTTCTAAAGGATCAATATCTACTGCTTAAGTAATAGAGGATTTGCTTCCGGGGCTTACACGCCTCCGTTCTCAATCATGAGTAGGCAACATGATAAATCATGTCACAACCACCTCCATTCCTATGGTCTAGTAGATATAACTATCCTTGAGAAACCAGGATACGTGAAATCCTAACTTGAAAGTTTAGGTGAGAAGAGAAAACAACGTTGCACTTCCTTACCAGAAAAGGGAGAGTGGGTGGGGAAAGAAGAAAAATGGCAGAATTCCTACTCTCACGTTTCATTTTTCCTATATAGCTACAAAATAGTTTCTAGACTCAACTGCGACCAGTAAAAGGGATCCTATAGGAAGACAGGCTCTGATACCATTTGTCGCACCCGGACTTCTAGAGGATACTCACCGTACGAACTGAACAGTAGTTGATTGGATTACGGGGCTTACCGGCACCTGCATCTCTTACGAGTAGGCCAACACTTATGTGTGACAACCAATCTCTACCATTCATCGTCGATGTAAACTATCCCATAGAACTCAGGATACTACCATTGACGTACTTCATACCATACACACATGGTACGTCAACGGCGTTGAACAAAATGATAACACAACAGATCTCTAAGACACAAAAGATGGAAATAAGTTGCAAATAGCTCTCACTAGAGCAGAGATAGCAAATACAATCATCCAGAGGACACATGTCCCAACATAACATAATTACATCTCAGCGGAAGCATTCAAAGGGTCTGAGTACAGACAAATCCAAATAGGCTTAAGAAGTCGGGAATGAAAAGAAAACGGAGCCCATCCACGATGTCTCGGATCCTGCCCGGGTCCGCTACCTACTCGTCAGCAGCCTCGTCAAACTCCACGTAGTAGCCGTCACGGGGATCCTCGTAAGCATAGTCTGCGGAAACCACAGCCCCAAAGGGGTCAGTACATAAACGTACTGGCAAGCAAGACTCACAGTTCACCAAAGTGTAGCCCGTCAACACCAAGCACAGATGCCTTGGGTTCAACGGAAGAAAGGGATATAAAAGATGCTGCAACTGACTGCACTAACCAACTACAGAACATTCTACAACTTCCGGCTATCAGAAAGGGGATAAGATGGAGTATCGTAACCAACTACAACTATCCACCACACAAACCCATCATGGATCTCGCCCCTTATCCAAAGAAGCAATCCGAGGATAACTCACACAGTTGTATTAATGATGGATCAAGTTGTTGTATCAATAAGCCTATTACTAGTCAAGTTATCATTAGTTAGGTGTAAGTTGTTCTGAGTACTTGTTAGCCAGTACTTTCACCAAGTCAACCATAACCGCGGAAAACACGGCTTCTCGAGAAGATTTATCCCTGCAGGGGTGCACCAATTTGGCCGTACACGTAAGAATAACCCGCCAGATGGGAATGCCTTTCCCACCAAGCGGGGCACTCAACACAACTCAACTCTCCTTCGCATCAAGCCCAAAGCACCACGTGCTGTGCGTGCGCGGCTAATCGAGCCCCACGAAGAAAAGGGGACCCTCATAGCACTGGAAGACCACGCCGCCCTAAATGCCGACTACAAAAGTTCCACCCTGGCCTCGGGTTCGTACCTGCATATGCGTGCATCAAACGGAAAGCCCGAACTAAGTGTGGTGATTTGGACGAGATGCGAATCGAATCAAATTGAGGGGGGCGCCCATACACGCTTCCCACATGCGGATAGTGCGCTCATCATGGATCAGTAGACAAGACCCTTTTCCTAATTAGGGTCGACACTAGCAGGCCTCAAAACCACGCCGGGCCTCCTGCCGGTGCCTTATCAGCAATTTATTATTACCTCAAATTAACAGGTTGTTGTTTAACATCGAGCCCCAGAATATAACCAAATATGAGAACAGAAAGTAACTGATAACAGACTCGAGCAAAAACAACCCTAATCATGCTAGTAAGACACGGGCCCAAGCAACGGGGTTATAGGACTGGAGGTGAGGCAATATCAGGGTTCAGGGCATCATGTGATAGGTTCGTAACAGAAGCAACGATACATATGGCTAGCAGAAATAGACAACGGAAAGTATCGGTAACCAATGTTGAAAGGAACACAGTGGTTCATGTGAGTGATAACTTGCCTGCAAACTCAGTAGCCTGGTACTGGGCTAGATCCTCAGAAGGGGTGTCGTAAAGATCGTCGGTCTCAACGTCGTCGTCTATCCGAGAAGAAGCAAACAAACAATAGAGGAAGATAAACAATCAATATCATGGCATAGTGCACAATCATGGGATGATGCATGTCAAGTTAATTGAGGCATCAAAATAAACTAGTTGACATGGTAACACAATTGAAATGGACACATATGCAATTTTGAGTTGCATAGGAAAAGCCCATGGATTTTAGGTTGAACAATTGTTTTCCAATTAACCAATAGGTGAAAGTGGATTAGTATGATGCATGGATGAGGAAAACAACAAAATAACAACATTAGAACCAATTGGAAATAAGGTTTACCAATTTAGAAATTTATTTATTAAGTTTAATGAATTTTTGGTGCCTTGAAGGTGACAAGTATTTGTTGTTTTCACCAATTTAAATTGTGCAAAATAAATAACAAAATTATTATTTGAAAAGAACACAAAATTTTAGTTGGATTACATGTTTCAAATATTGAAAAAGGAATTAGGATGAATTTATTATGACTTAAACAAAATTAAACAAGTTTTAAATGAATTTAAAACAAGCATGAATTTTATTTGTTCAAAACATAAATTCAAACTCATATTTGAAAAGGTTATGTTTTTCTAGTTTGAAAACATATTTTGCATGTTCAAAAATAACTTAAATGGAGCAAGTTATGATTTTAGCAATTTTAAATGATTTAAATAAGGTTTAATTATTTAGGCAATTTAAATTATTCAAAACATGAAACAAATTTATATTTGAAAAGGTTTTGAAATAGCATGGAAAACATATTTCATTTGCATTATTTGGATTAATTATGATTTGGTTATGCAATTTAGCAAATTACAATTGAATTATTTGAATTCAAATTTTGAAATGCATTTGGAAAATTCAAAACAGAAAACAAATGTTACCAATAGGTAGATAATTTAATTTAGAGCAGTGCACATATTTTATTTCTATTATTTGGAGTTATAATTTGAAAGTTATTAACAATTTAAATTTCAGGACCAATCTGTAATTTGGAGGGACTTGTTTTTAAAAACAGAAAATTGGAAAATCATTTGTTACCGCACAGAAACCTACACTAGCCACTGCCCGTGGGCCTAGGGTCAACGTGGCCCACGCAGCTGCACGCGTGGCAACAGAGTGGCTGACAGGGGGGCCACCCTGTCAGCACTCGGTGCAAAAGTTTGGTTTTTATTCCGCGGCGCGAGGGAATCGAACTCGCGACCTGCCCGTGCGAGAGAGGCAGTGCTACTACTGCGGTGTTTCGTCAGTTTCGACAGATACCGCGACGCTGCGAGGTTATTCTTCCGTGCTGTGGTTAACTGAATTTTTAACGCGCGCGCCAACTGAACCTCGACGGGAAACAACGGGTCGTTGCTCGCCGGCGGGGATCACCGGGGTGCTGTGCTCGTTCTCGTTGTACTTGCGAAGCGTGTGGATGCTGGATGCGGCAACGTGCACGGCAGAGAGGAGGAGATGGAGGCACGGTGGCTCACCGGAGTTGTCGTCGTTGCAGAGGCTCGGGGACGAGCTCGACGGCGACAGGAACGAGGACGGCGGCGACGGTGTGGTTGACCTCCGCGGCGGCTGCGGTGTTCAGTAGCTCGAGGAGGAGGCGACGGTGCGGTTCCCGCGATCAGCGAGGGAGATGGAGGGCGGCTGCGGGGGCTGCCATCGAAGATTCAGACGGCGCTCGCTCCGGTGAGGTGACAGAGAAGTGGGAGGTGGCCGTGAGAGGGGAAATCGGCGGCGGGAGCTCGAGGGGAGAGGGGTAGGGCTAGCTAGGGTTGCGGCGCGCGCCTAGGCTAGCTTTATAGAGCTCCAGGAGCTCTCCTGGCCGTCGGGGAGCGCGGCTGCCGCCGTGGCACGCTCGGATGCTCGGCCGTACACGAAGACGACGGAGGAAAAAAAAAAGAACTGGTACGCGCGCTGGGAGAGAGGGAAAGGGGCCGGGCTGGTGCGGAGAGAAAAGAGAAGGTGGGCTGGGCGCAGCCCACTGCTCCCCTGGCGCCAAATTTTTATTTTTAAAATTCTCCTCTGTTTTTTTTTTGCAGAAAAAGGAAAAGGAAAGAAAAAGATGATTTTGGGGTTTGCAAAAATTTCAGAAAAATTTGGGTGGGCTATTTAGGTCAAACAAAACCAAATGCCAAGTTTGGAATTCAAAAACATTTGAATTTTGGTGCTGTTTGGATAGGGTTCAAATTTGAGTTAATTTTGGGTATTGATTGAATTATTTAAAACAAGAAATTAATTAGGGTGATCAAATAACTTTAATTGGAAACAAATGAGTATATTTGTTTTGGTAATTTCATAATTTTCAAATTAGGTGTTGTTTGATGATTTGCTTTGAATTTGAAAGCAATTTGGAATTAATTAATTGAAATAAAAAGCATCATTTTATTAGTTGATCATTATGGAATAATTGGAAACAAATGGTTGTGTTTAAGTTGAACTTTTATTTGAAAAAAATTTGTAACAGAGCAAGTATGAAGTAAAGCATTTGAAATATGTTTGAATTTGAAATGTGAAAACAGAGAAAAACAGATGCAAAACAAATAGTAAACAAATGCAACAAAGAAATGAATATGATGACATGATGCAATACTTTAATTAACATGAAACAAACATTCTAAGGGGAGTTTTCATACTTGGGATGTTACACTCTTCATAACCTTCCACTTGGGGTTTAACAACGCACACATCAAGCACTTTTCTGGTGCCGTTGCCGGGGATTTCAAAGTCATCATCATCAAGAAGTCTCTTGCCAGCTACACGCCATCAACAAAGTTTTCTGGCGCCGTTGCCGAGGAGGAAGAGAATTTCTGCAAGGGGAGTCTCTCACTTCCAATCTCTTCTCTTTGTTTTAATTTTGCTTAGTTTATTTTATTTTATCTTGTTTGCTTCTCTTTATCAGAAATACACAAAAAAAAAATAGTTCTTATTCTAGCTATAGTTTTATTCCTGTTTTTAGTATTGTTAAAATGACCACTCCTGAGAACACTAAGTTGTGTTACTTTACTAGCACCAACAACAATGATTTCATTAGCACACCTATTGCTCCACCTGCTCCTACTGCTGATTTTTATGAGATAAAACCTACCCTATTAAACCTCGTTATGAGAGAGAAATTTTCTGGTGTTAGTACTGATGATGTTGCTGCCCATCTTAATAATTTTGTTGACTATGTGAGATGTAAAAATATAAAGATGTAGATGGAGATATTATTAAATTGAAATTGTTTTCTTTCTCTGTAAGAGGAAGAGCTAAGGAATGGTTGTTGTCTTTGCCTAGAAATAGTATTGATTCTTGGACTAAGTGTAAAGATGTTTTCATTGGAAAATATTATCCTCCTGCTAAGATTATATCTTTAAGAAGTAGCATTATGAATTTTAAGCAACTTGATAATGAGAATGTTGCTAAAGCTTGGGAAAGAATGAAATCTTTAGTAAAGATTTGTCCCTGACTACTTGGATGATCATCTAAACCTTTTATGCAGGTCTGAATTTTTCTTCAAGAAACCTTCTAGATTCAGCTGCTGGAGGAACCTTTATGTCCATGACCTTGGGGGCAGCAACAAAGCTTCTTGATGATATGATGGTAAATTATTCCGAATGGCACACTAAGAGAGCTACAACTGGTAAGAAGGTAAATTTTGTTGAAGAAACCCCCTCTTTGAATGAAAAAATGGATGCTATTATGTCTATGCTTGTGAATGGCCATGCTCCTATTGATTCAAATAATGTTCCTTTAGCCTCTTTGGTTTCTCAAGAAGAGCATGTTGATGTGAACTTCATTAAAAACAATAATTTCAACACCAATTCTTATAGGAATAATTTTGGTAGCAACAATTATAGGCCATATCCTTTTAATAGTGGTAATAATGAAAGAACTGGAATGTCGAATGAAAGAATTTCAAAAGTTGAAAGGGACACTAAAGACTTTATGCAAAAACAATATGAGCAAAATAAACTATTTACTAAAACCATGGAGGAAAAATCTGTTATGCTAAGAAATATCAGTTGTCAACTTGAGAGTTTAAATAGAGAAATATATGGGTTGTAAGTTAAAATTGCTCATGCTGAAACTTCTATTTCATCCATGTCCGAAGCTCAATCTTCTTTGATTAATAGAATGACTGCTAAAACTAAACCATATATGACAATCCTTTTGCTGCTACAAATTCTATCCAAATCCGAATTGATGATAATGTTAGGATGTTAGCTGAATTGCATGCTAGATGGGAAAAAGAAGATGAAATAGCTAGAAAGAATAATATAACTAATGTTTGCACCATTACCACCACTAGTAAAACTGAATCTTATCATGCTAGAAAACCTCCTACTATCAATGGTAAAGTAATTGGTGTTGGAAACACTCCCACTTCTGCTATTAAAAATGCAAAACTGCCTGAAACTGCTAAAAATGTTCCTGATAAAACTGCTGAAATTTTTAGAAACCCGGGAGACAATGTGTGGTGACCCAACACACCACTGCATATGTAGTGCGCAAGTCGATGACATAATACCCACCGAAGGAGTTACCTGTGAATATTACATCCCTCATAGTAGTACAACAGAAACATAGCAGGACCAGGCAAGCTATAGGATACAAACTTCATTACAAAATCTTGAGAATCTCCTTGAAGAATCAAAGGAGATCTCATACAAATGAACATCAGAAGAAGCAATTCGAAGATCCAAGCTGGAGAATTTCTCTAGCTCAGAACTAAAGCTACTATGGCTGATGCCAGCTCTAATCTATGGCTTATAACAACTAACTCCAAGAATGGACTCCACCTACACCTTGATAGCTTCTCTTCCATCAGCGTTGTTGATGATGATGCTTCACGATGACGACTTCCATGAGGCTTCAACTCTAAGCAGGGGGTCAAACGGGAACGAATGAGTAACGAGCGTTACTTAGCAAGTTCATGATATTGATGTTTTCAACGTAACGCACCTTACCGGCGCCCGTCGTGAACTTTTCCCCGACTTCGGGGAGGTTCCCCGTTTTCACGTTTTGGCCCACGTTTTATACCAGAATACTGATGCACTAACTACAGCTTTAGACTCAAAAGAGTCATAAACTAATGCAAGGTTTTGTAAATCTTTCTTCAAGAGGTTGCTTTTAATTCCGAAGACTATTCCCTCCAGATCTTCACATGATTAGAACTTTCATGGAGTTTCCTTTCCTGCGGCGTTCGCAGCTCCTTCCCGGAACAAGGGGTAACATGTAACATCATTTTACACTCTCCAGAGGTGCGTTACTTTACCCATGGACGACCAATACCATGTTGCACAACCAGGCTCGAGATCCTGTCCACTCCCACTCAGGTGTGGGGCCCGGTTGTTTGTCCAAGCCAAACCGTGCTTCTCCGCACAACGCATGCCCACCCATTTCCACCGGTAGGTTGAACGCCTTATTCCACCCCTCACGATGGAGATCTACGTGCCCCTGGAAGACACTCATAGACCCCAGAGTCCGTGGGACGTAAGGGCTCCCACCCATGTGCATGAAGTCCCGGAGAACCTACAGCGTACGTCTCTGGCATCCCGTTGACATGCGAATGAGAAAAGATCATGGCTGACTTAATCCCCCCATAGAAGACCCATGGTTAACGCGAATTTACGGCGCAAGAATCCTGACGGCAGTTGTGATTAATCCTACGTAATACTTTCCCATGCAGATGGAACCTTCCTTTGACCTATTCATCTTACCATGGTTCCATCCACCCACCAAACAGAACACTACCACTCGGGTAGTCATTCAATTAGTCATATTATTATGAAAATAGGATCATGCATTCTTTTGAGAGTAGGTGATAATACGATAGGGTTTTTGCAATTAGTTTGTTATGAAGTACTGCAAAGGATATGAGCAAGTGATGAACTTGCCTGAGATTGAAATAACCATAATAATTCATGTCTTCGGGTTCAAGGGTCTCGTAGGAAATCCCGACATCTGAAATATAACAAACTAGTCCCGGTAAGGACTACAGAAAACATTGGCAAGATGATACATGCATAGTAATGATATGCATCGTGAAATACCCTGGAAAACACCCCAGCTTACTAGTGTAAGCTACGTTTGATACGATATCTTAATCACACATGTTTTAGGTGAATTGTTTCATTACTTGAGGTGATGTGGTTATTACTTCTTTTAGAGTTACATGTGTTTCACTTTTACTTGGCAAATAATTTTTATCATGTTTAAGTAGAAGTGTTGATTACTTGGTTAAGTAACAAGACAATAGCACCTGGAAAACAGTTATTATAAAGGTAACAAACATGTTTGATTTTATGTTCTAAAAGTGTAGAGTTAATGACAATGAGTTTAGTTGAAAATGATGAACGATTACAACTATTCAATCATCAGATAACTTGCTAGTGTCTTGTGATGATAGGCTTAGTAGGTGTGAGAACATGAGAGTTTTACCAATAAGGAAAATAATGATGTGAAGGTCATCTCTGTTTTTTAATAGACATTTATAGACTTTCAGTATACTTATAAAAGCAAGTTTAGAAGTTAATTAAAATGTTTTACAATTGACATATTTCAGTTGGAAATGTTGTTCTCTTTAATTTGGTATATCAATTGATGTTTTCTGAAAATATTTGAATAAGTTATTAATTTATGAATTTAAATGATTAGGCAAAACATTGCACACATAAAAACTTGGTCAAATGACTTTTTAAACATCATAAATGAGTTTCATTTATCATTTGGAGCATTTTGGTATATAACTTGTATTTTTCTGATTTTATGAATCATTTCCTATTTTTCTCAATTTTAAATGATTTAATTTAATTAAAGAAATATTAATTTTTAAACTTTATCAAATATTTTTTAAAAGTTGATAATCGTTTAGATTATATTTTTCTAAACAATTCCATATTTTATTTCTATTTTTCTGATTATTATTTTAATAGTTATTGAATTATCAATTTTTAGTTATTTCTGCCCTATTTAAATTGACAGGTGGGACCCACCTGTCATATTCAATTTAAATTAAAAACAAAAAGAAAAGAAAAAGAAAAATGGTCATGATGTCACGCTAACGTCATAACTGCATCAGCTACAGAGAGGATTTCTTCTGTAGATTTCCAATCGGGTGATTCATATCGAATTGATTCCATTGGATCCCGCCAATAGCTAGAGGGGAACAAGAGGAGGCTAGGGGTGGTGGATTGGTGACCAAATGGTCACCGGAACCTTGCCGGCGGCGAGCTTGCGCGGCAGCGGTGGCAGTAACACGACGACAGCACGCTAGGAGGCATGGGAGAACGAACCGAGAAAACGAGGTGACTCGCCAGAGCGAGGGGATGGCGTTGGAGTTGTCGGGGAGGCACGGAAAGGTCGGAATCACCGGCGGCGTGGAAAATCGGCCGGCGGCCGGAGTTGAAGATGACGACCAATTCGTTGGCCATCGAGCATCCCGACAAGCGAGGTTCATCGAGGAGGAAGAGTAGAGGATGGTGCATCTCCTCATGGCCTCGGTTGGTCTCGACGTGGCCGGAATCGATGGAATGGCCGGCAGCCCGAGGGGACTAGGGTTAGGGTTTCGGGTTTTCTCCCAGTAGAAATACACAGAGAGTGCGAGAGTGAGAAGAGAGAGCACAATGTAGACGGCTCCCTGGCCTATATACCCACGGAACGACGGCAAGGAGGAGGTGGCAGCGACGTCGGAGGCGGTCGCACGCCTCTGGCCTTCTGGCCAGAGGTTGAAGAAGAAAGAAAAGAAATGCCCGTTTTCGATAACCCCCTGGAATTTCCAAAATTTACAACTAAGTCCTTCTGTTAATGAAAACTGAGAAGAAAACATTGCTTTCAGGGCCTTTTTGTGAGGATAAAAATTATTAAAAAATATATTTGAATTCCTTATCAAATTTCACACCTCACCATGTTTTGTTTTGGTGAATTAGAAGAATATATGTATTTTTTATTTAAGGTGCTAGTTTAAGTGATTTTTTTTATTTCTCTCCATTTAATTGATTAAATGGCTTTAAAATTTATTTTTAAGATTAAATATCATATTTACACAACACACATATGGTTCACCAAGTGGTATGTTATAAATGGATCATTTTGGATACAATTTCTTTTTAGAAAATAACTTGGTAACATTACTTGGTATGGTTTCTGTGTATTGAAATGAGAATCACTTAATAGAGAATTGTATCCCATGACATACTAAATTATTTTTATTAGGTAATGAAATTGTTTTCTCTTATGAGGCTTTGTATTTCCTAATTGAAACTCCTAGCAAGTTTGGTTGACATTTTACTGAGATATGTGTATTCTATGTTTGCTGTTTTCAGTACTTGATCAAATGGAACATGTGTGGTTTTCGAATCTTATTTACTTGTTTTCCACATAGGTTTTAATTGTGGACAATATCTAATGTTGTTTTAAAACATGCAATCATTTACATGGTTATAAATAGATGAGTTTTGTTATCGTCTGTAAGTCTTACATGTGAAAAGGATTTGGAAAACAAGGTTTTAAGCTTGTTTTCATCTACCTCCACATATCAAGACATGTGGATGTAATGGCTTGTTATTACCCCATACTTGGTAGTTGTTTCCATTAAAGATATTATTATGATCTCCTCCTCTCTGATGAGCTTGACAGAGGTTAATGATTCTCTATTATATCCTAATAATTCACTGGATAAATTCTTATGCTCCCTTACTGAGGCAGTGTTGCTTCCTGTGGTCTTCTGTTGCTTGATGTTCTTCTCTCTAATTGCCACTTGTTTTCATATATTTCCTTGTTCAATAACAAGTGAATTCAGCTATTGGATTCCACCTTCACTGTCTCACCCTGGTGGTGAAAACAACTAATTACTCCAAGCAAAGATTTCACTTAGATGATCATGATGTGGTTTCTTGTTTCCTTAGCTCTATTCTTTCTTTTGATTGCAAAATAAATGTGGATGTAATTTATGACATCAAGTTTCCATATGCATATAAGAATAATTTGTTAACAAGTGGGCCAGACTTGCCTCCAAATTACCACTCATATACAATAGGCTGAGATGTACCATGTTATTCAACCTTTTGTTTATTTGTGTATGACACTCAAGTGTTTGAGTATACAAAAGTGAATTGTTAACAAGGTAGCTAGTCTTGTTATCAAACTACTTCTATATAACACTAACATTGGAGTATCACATTGTTTCAAGAGTGTTAATAAGATCAGATCAAGATATAAGAGTTTCCAAATACCCTTATACTAGAGTGAAGTAGAACTTCTAGATTCCTCCAAAGAATCCTTCTTAAGATATTCTTGGGGTAGTTCCTCTGTTCTTGTGGTTGCTTCTCTTGCAACATGACTTAGATAAGATTGGAAGATAACAAGATGAAATGATCTAGATAAAATAACAAGATCTAGATTAAAAGTTAGTTCATGCTTTTATTATCCTTACACATACTTCTTATTTTATTTCCAAAAAGATAGATACTTATTTCATACATGATTGGTTTTACTTAGATATCAATTCAATTTCTCTAACAAATATTATAACTTGTTGTTATCCATGGGTTGTATCCAGAGATACTTTAGTTGCTGAATATTGATGTGGATAGAAATGTGGAGTGTTTGTGAAATGAAAACTTAAGATAATACGTTAATCAAATGGTTCATTAATGTGTTGAGCTTTTATATGCTCACTTGTTTGAGATTCTAGAACAATGAGCATGTGAAAGTTATTGGGTTTAATGACTTATGTCATAGTTGTTATTTGTTTTCTATGGTGTCATGATTTTACTTTATATTCTTCTCTTTATTAACTTTATTGTTCATAATGCAGATATAGAGATTTGGGAATATCATATGTAATGATCAAGGTTTATCAATAGTTGAAGAAGATTTATTTCTTCTTGTAGATACTTCTTTTATGATTGATGAGATATGTACATATTCGATTAATACAATTATTATGTCATTTTCCACTAGTGGGTTTTGAGTTAACACCTGTCTGTATGATTTGTGTTCAATTAAACTTTGGTTATTTACTTGTGAAGGTTCATTTAGTAGGTACTCCATAATTTGGAAAGATGTTTTGTGAATGGTTGATAACTTAAAGAGGTATTGTTTGAGAGGTCATAACACCTCTATTGATGAGATGGTTTAATTATATATTACTCATTAGTGGAAGTATGATTACCACTTATGTGGTTTGGATACTCATTCCTATTTGAGTTGTAGATACCTAGTGAGTTATCCCAAGTCCCTTATAGACTTGTGGTTAAAGTTGTTGAGGATTTGTGTTTGATCATAACCAATTATGGTTTGCGTAATCAGATGATTTGATTTTTGTAGAGATGCTATATTATTAAGATCACTCCAAATATACTCCTGACTAGATGAACTATACCTATTTCATCATGTCAAGTGAAACTTTGTTCACTTTGCTTTGTTTAAACTTTCGCGCCAAAATTTCCCGTACTTTTAGATGCATGCTTTGCAAATGCACATATTAAATTTAGATCCTTATACTTCCCAAACACTAGGATGTTACACAATGGTCCCATTATATTTGATAAAAATTATCTTGATTTTGATTATTGGAACATAAATGAAGTGATTAAGTTCTAACAAAAACTTGCTAGTTTTCCTAATGCTAGTGCTATGAATATGGCTTTCACAAAACATATTACAAATGCTCTCATGCAAATTAGAGAGAATGAATTAAGATTTGAAGCCTCTATCCCTAGGAAGCTAGATGATGGTTGGGAACCTATTGTTAAAATTAAAGTGAATGATTTTGATTACAATTATCTATGTGATCTTGGTGCTAGTATCTCTGTTATGTCCAAGAAACTCTATGATATTGTTGATTTACCACCATTGGAACCTTGTTATTTGGATATTCTTCTTATTGATAATGTTAGAAAGAAACCTTTGGGAGAGTTTATTATGTTCTTATCATGGTTAATAATACTCTTGTGCTCGTTTATTTTGTTGTCTTGAATATTGAATGCAATGCTTCTTGTCCAATTGTTTTGGGAAGACCTTTTCTTAGAACTGTTGGTTCTATTATTGATATGAAAAAAGGGAATATTAAATTTCAGTTCCCACTCAAGAAATGTATGGAACACTTTCCTAGAAATAGAATGAAGTTTTATTTCGATTGCATTATTCGAACAAGTTACAATTTGGATGCTTCTTCACTTGAAAATACTTGATTCCACTTTTCTGGGCCTAGCTAAAAGGCGTTAAAGAAAAACACTTCTTGGAGATAACCCATGGTTTTATTTTTTCTTTGTTTTTCTCTGTTTTATTTGAGTCAAGGGGTTGTGTACTTCTGTATCAACTCCTTTATATATTTATTTTCATGTTTTAGTAGTGCCAAGTAAGGTTTCTGACGGGAGTTGGAGTGGGTTTTCGGATTTCTGCGCAAGAAACACATTTCTGTTGTCCACCGTAAAAAATCGTAAAAATCATAGAAAAATCAAAATGACCTGAAATTCCTTGTTCCTATTCCTCGTCTAATTCCTCAACTTTTTCGTTATTTAATTTTTTCGATCTGAGCAACGGAAGTGCCTCGAAAAAATTCATCTTTACAAATTGTTCTGGTTTTGACAGATTCTGCCATTTTTCTTGCATTTGCTCTTTTGCGATGTCAAGTGAATTTCTTTGCTTCAAAAAACATTAGTGGCTGTAGATAATGTTTAAAAGTATCAATAGCACTTGTTCCATACATAACCAATGGATTTTTAATTGTTGCACTAACCCTCTAATGCGAATTACTGTTTGAGTGTGGTGTGAAGGAAGTTTCAAAGGGTCAAGAGAAGAGGTGATATATGTGATCAAGACGAGTGCAAGGTCAAAGCTTGGGGATTCCCCCGTGGTTCATCCAAGCATATTTTTAGAAGAATCAAGCATCTAAGCTTGGGGATTACCAAGGCATCCCATTCTTCATCAACTATCTATCAGGTCACTTCTCGTGAAACTATATTTTTATTCGATCACATCATATGAATTTTACTTGGAGCGCCTGTTTGTTTTTATTTTGTTTTCTTTTCTTTTCCTTGCTGCAATAATATAGTTGGAACCTAGAATTCTTTGTTTGGGAGAGAAACACGCTCCGCTTTTTTGTTTGAATACTTGCTATGCTAGTATTCTTAGTTTTTCTTCTAGCTGCTGCAAATTTCCTGTTTAGCTCTTGTTTTCATTGCATCTCGTGTTCAGAGCTGTTATTTTTAGTAGTGTTATGTGAGTACTATCATGTTTGCTTGCTGTAGCATGTAGATAGTTTTTGTTAAACCATGTTTTGTATGGTGCTTGTTGGGAAAAGAAACCGCTGCTTGAGGTAGAATTTTTTAGGTGCAGGTAGAAGCTTGTATAGACCGTGGCTAGACTTTTTCATATCATGCTAGATGTTATTTTAGTTCTAAAGCCTTGTGGTTATTTAGTAGCATTATTAGCTTCAAATAGATGAGAGTGTTTAATGTGCCATTGAAAGAATCATGAGTTGTTCTTGTCATTTTGAAGCATAAATTTGTGGTGCTCTCCTTTGAATGTTTTATTTGGTTGACTTGGCGCATGCTCACACCATGTTTATGACTATGAACCAGTCACTAATATCCTCCATGGTCATTTAGTTTTTGAACTTGTGGTACCACTTATGCTTTGATTAATAATGTTTATGTCGTTATGCATGATTATGGATCTTATGCTCTCTTGATTTGTCGCTCCCGGTCTTTTGCTAGCCTCCACCTGTACCGAGTATGAGCTCTACTCGTGCATCCAACTCCCAAAAACCAAAGTTTACCCATTGTGTCCACCATACCTACCTACATGTGGTAATTAACCGCCACTCCAAAGAAATTGCTCATGTGTTACCTTTAAAACTTTATAAAATTACTACCGTATTGTGCTCCTGTTTTAGCTCATGAGGACGTAAATAGAGAATCTTTATCTCACTTGTTGATTGGACTTTCACACCCTGGAATAGTGGCTTCATCCACTTATCCAATGATAGAAGAGCTGGCAGCGGGGTGCCTAGCCCCAAATTAATAACAAAAATTATGTTCACTATTTTTGCCCCTGATTTATCAGTCAAAGCATAATTGTGTAAACAAAAGAGAAAGATGGATGACCTTCTACCCAGATGCGTCCTTCTATGGGGGTCGCTCTTGTGAAGTCTAGTTGGCTTGTGACGTACTGTATTGTCTGTTTACCATTCGTTGACATAAGAATACACCTCTCTTAAAATATAGACACTCCTCCATGGTATGTGATTGTTGGTATGCACACGAGGATTCGGTTAGCCATGGTTTGTGCAAGATGGATGGGAGGAGTGCCAAGATTTTTATACCTCTGTTTAATAAAATAAAAGCTCTAGCACATGAGTGATCCCTGCTTCCCTCTGCGAAGGGCCTTTCTTTTACTTTTATGTTGAGTCTCCATCTTCTAACTTTATGTACGGTTGAGAGAGCATAGTTCCCATTCTGAGTTTTATGTGCATTTGTCCCAAAAACATTATTAATTGATTCATGATGTGTTATTGCTTGTTCTCTAATTATTTTTTCTAGTCTTTCTCATGAACTTTGAAGGTACCCTGACATTTAGGTTTTCCCCCACTCTTAAGGACTAGCGAAATATCACTTTGACATCTTTTCTCTATACTTGAAACAAACGTATATCTTTCGTTGCATTGTTATTCATGATCTTTTATTTGTGTTACTTCTCATGATGCAAGGTGATTTCTATGCTTTATTATCATTCTATTTATCATGCTTGTGTTTAAGTTCTATGATCTCAGCTTACTTATGCTTTTACATTATTGATGATAAAGTTTATGTTGGTAGCATGTCACCACAGAAATTATGTGTTTTTATCGTTTACCTACTCGAGGACGAGTAGGAACTAAGCTTGGGGATGTTGATACGTTATAAACGTATCCTTAATTTCTGATGTTCCATGTTCTTTTCTTATTGTTCCCCACATGTTTGCTATACACTTTATGACATTTTATGGATTTTTCGGACTAACCTATTCACAAGATTCCAGAGAGCCACTTCCCTGTTTTCTGCTGTTTTTAGTTTCAAAAAAGTTGTTCTGGAAATATTCCCGGAATTGGAAAATTTGAAGCCCGAAAGTCTTAGAATTCCCGAAGGTTCCACGGAGTCCTGAAGAGACCCGAAGGGGGGCCTCAAGGGGCCCACACCATAGGGCAGCACGCCCCTGGCCGCACCATGGGATGGTGTGCCCCCCGGCCTCCACCGCCTTTGCTCTTTCGCCTATTTATAGCCCCCGAGACGTAAACCCTAAAGATATACCACTTCATCCTGAAAAACACCCGAGGCCGCCGTCATCGTCATCCCGAGATCGGGAGGGTTCTGGAGCTCTCCCAGGCACCCTGTCGGGAGGGGAATTCATCACCGGAGGTGTAGCGCCCTCACATTTAATAATGTAAGAACTACTGTGTTAAGTGCTAGTCCCTGGATCAATGCTAGCACCACAGAACAAAATGTAAAGTATCATTGCATAAGTATCAAAATTATTACAAATGATCCAGAATAGCCAAGTATAGCTTTATTACAAACTGCATAGTCTTGAAAGACTAGCAAAACTCAGAGTCCTAAACAGCAGAAATAAAGTAGCAATGAGCCTCCATCTTCAATCATGCGCCACAGGCATTACATGTTGGGTGTAGACTCGAGTCCAAGCACTTAATCAAACTTCATCCTCAGAATTTCCTGCACGTTGGAATATGCAGCCCCCGAAGGAGATTCAGTACAAACAATGTACTGGCAATTGACACTATGGTGGATATAAAATGGCAAGTCTAAACTGCATGCATATCTGGCTTGGTGGAGTTTAGGCTATTTGCAGAAAGCAAGTTTTTCCCTAACACTTTTGAAAAAGAGTTTTCTTTTCAAAGATTGGCACCATGAGACACACCCATGAGCACCACAACTAATATTTCCTTAGCCAAATTTTACTTCTTCAAAACGGTGTTGAGATTCTTCTGTCCATCCTTGTCCAGCTGCTCGAAGTTGTCCTTTCCGGGAACACGGCTATGATCATAGTTTCTAACTCTGCAGAGGTTGTGCACTTTCACCCTTTGTCTTCAATTAGCCCAAACATCCTATGCACCCGGAGTGCATCGTGGAAAGGAAAGAATTGAGACGAGATCTTTCAGAAGCAAGAATTCAACCCAACCAGAAAGACCCGTTCCACCTATAATTCTGCTACATCTTCATGTCAAGCATGGGTTGAACTCTCACAACTTAGTTGATCAAGACAGAGTCCATATGTCAAAGGGCTGCACGGAAAGCTACTAAACTTAGAGGGACTTAGGAATCTCTTTGTTCCTGGGTGGCCATCCACAAGTGTACTCCTTCGGTGATAAACACCATTGATATGGCCCTAGGGAGCCACTCAGCATAATCCAATCACATCCAAAATCCACCCAGGTGTTTCATTGAAATTTATACTTAGAATGTTTTTCCACCACATTGAGTAAAACAAATTTGTAGCAAGGATAAGCATCTACTAAGTCTCCAAAATAACAATTCTAAAGGATGGCTACACACTACTTTGGATTTTGCATAGCATAGTAATAACTTAGTAAAATTTCCTATCATGCATGCTACTCAAAAACACTAACAATGCATAGTAAAATATGGGAGATTTGATGGTGTGTCACTTGCCTTGGCAATAGGATGAACAATCACAACAAGTATAACAGCAACAAGAGTAGACTTGCTCCTCTTCACAATCTAACACAAGCAAAACATGGCACACATAAACATACAACACAAACATAACATGGAAAACAAAATAACAACACAAAAACATGTATGCATGCTATGCAATGATCAAATTAATGCACAAGTTCACAACTAGCAATAATTACTAACAATGATTTTCTCTGATGTTAATAACATGGTTGTGATGCATGCAAAACAAATTAATTATCAAATTGTAACTATTAGTATTACTAGGGTTTTAACATAGGCTAATATGAAGATTAATAGAGTTTCAGTTACAAAGTTGTATAAATAATTTTTCCAACGCATCTACTGGATAGAGGACATCAAAACAAAACCATAGCAATTGATTTCACCTAAAAAGGATTTGTAGATTAAAAGTTATGCCCAAATTAGTGATTAATAGAGATCTACAAATAACATGTGATTGCACGTTCCAATTTTGAAATTTGAATAGCCTAAATTAATCTACACAATGTGCTGATTCCAAAAAGTTCAAAATCATCTAAATCGGAGCTACAGAACGAAAGTTATGAATTTTTGAAGTTTCAATTCAAATCTGTTTTATTTTGTTTTAACAGAAAAGGTGATCGATCCGGGGCAACGGCAATGGTGGCTCCTGATTGGCTGATGCTGTTTCGCGCGGATCGCGCGCTGCGAAGCATTAGATCTAAATGGAAACGGGCGGCCGAGATTCATAGTACCGCTTCACCGCGGCCTTCTAATCGGGGCCGTTGATGTGAATCGGACGGACACAGAGGGCGGCGGGGCAAACTCACCGGAATTCCTCGCCGGAGTGGAGGAAGATGGCGGCGGCGCGGCACGACGTGGATGGCGGCGGCGTTTCCGGGCTCCTCCGGCGTGTTTGAGGACGGCGGCGTGATCCCCTCGGCTCCGCGGTGCTTCCCGTATGCTCGCGGGCTCCTCCCGAGGGGCGTAACGGCGGCGGCGACTTCGTTCCGAGGAGGAGGCGTCAATGGCGCGGCGGCGGTGACTTTAGATCTAGGGTTTCGGGGCGGGGTAGGCCACAGACGTCGAGGGGGCCTAGGTATATAAGGAGAGGGGCGCCTTGGGGAAGGGGTTAGGCGCGGGGAGAGGCGGTGGCCGGAGTTGGAGTTCCGCTCGGGCACGGACGCCGAGTCCGTCCTGGGCACGACGAGGACGACGTCATCGTGACGCACAGAACACGTCACGCGCGGGGCCGGGCTGGCAGAGAGAGAGCGCATGTGGGGCGGGCTACGCTGGGCTGGGCCTGCTCGGTGTGTTGCGCGTGCGGCAGATAAGAGGGGGTGAGGGGAGTGGGCTGGGCCCCGAGAGGAGAGGGAGAGGTGGGCTGCAGCGCTGGCCGTTTTCTTTCTCTTTTTTTTTCTCTGCTTTTAATTCAATTGATTCAAATTGAAACCAAAAACTTGTCAATACTTTTCAGAAAAATTTGAGAAAATATGTTTTGGAAAGCTTATGTAAAATAGAACATTTTGGTACTATTATTTCCCAAAACTAAATTACTTAATTTTAGAAAAAGATTTAAAACCCAAAAAGTGGTTTAATAGGTAATAATACCTAAATTTTTGTGTTTAGCAAATTAAAACCAAATTTTTATGCAAACAAAATGCAATTATGCTATGATGATCATGGATGCATGAGGGTTTTAAAATTTTCAAAATTTTCAAAATCCTGGGATGTTACAGACTACCCCCCTTAAAAGGAATCTCGTCCCGAGATTCGAGAAGGCTAGCAATTAGATTAGAAAAAGTTATGAGGTGGGCTATCCCCCTTAAAAGGATATACTGAGATTGAACTTCCACCATGAAATTGGGGTAATGGAATATGTGATGGAATAAAATGAGTTAGGGGTTACCATTCACACAATCCATGTTGATATGATTCACATGCCCCTTCTTGAATGGGTTAGGCTTGGCAGCTTCTGCAGTCTTCTGCTCTGGGCAATCAGTTGCATAATGTCCCTTGTTTCTGCACTTGAAACACATCACTTGACTAAGATCCTTCTTCTTCTCATGATTGTGGTTGTGGTGTCCATTGCCATTTGAGTGACCATTGTTGTTACCATTGGTTTCCTTGAGCCCTTCAACATGATCATGACCATTATGAGTGTGTGCATTCCCACCATTATTGTACTTCCTCTTCCTGTTTTCCTCCTTTGTCATGTTATTGTCCAAAGTAACGGCTTGATCCAACAGAGTTTGATAATTTGGGGCATAGGCTACAGACAGTGGTATCTTTAGGTCCCCTTTAAGTCCATTGAGGAACCTATCCTTTCTCTTGGCATCTGTGTCAATGTCCTCTGGTGCATACCTTGATAAAGAATGGAAATCATCCATATACTCCTTTAAAGTTCTACCTCCCTGCTTCAGACTACGAAACTCCTCCTTCTTGAGGTTCATTATCCCAGATGAGATATGTGCATTGCGGAATCCCTCCTTGAAATCATCCCAAGTCATGCCTTCCAGTGGATGAGTCACTTGGTAAGTTTCCCACCACATTGCAGCAGTTCCTTCTAACAGATGTGCGGTGAATCTCACCTTCTCCGCATCGGTGCACTCACAAGTTACTAAGTCCTTGTTGATTGAACGAAGCCAGTCGTCTGCCTCAATAGGATCAGTAGCATATGAGAACTTGTTAGGCCTAAGTCTCAGAAATCTGGTAAGTCTATCCATTGGGGGTGGTGGTGGAGGATTGTTGTTGTTGTTGTTGGTGTTGTTCATTGCTGCTACAAACTGTGTCATCATCTGTAGAAGTTGGGCTTGGGAAGTGAGCATCTGCTGTAGGGCATCATTGTTGTTGTTGTCCTCATTGTTGTTGTTGTTGGGGTCGCGACGAGGAGGCATCTGTGGGTTTTCAGCATAGATGAGCAAAAGATAGATAGAGCTATGAGGAGAAAATTTCCTACCCATGCACAATACAACAAGACAAACAATCAATGGAAAACAACAACTTAAAATATTTTAGCTCTTAATCAAATTTCGAAATTTGGACTTAGTTTTTGAAAAACTTAAGCGAAACAACTTAATTGCAAGCCAAAACACTCTATTATTGCCATATCACAAGTTGATAGGTCAATACTCAAACAAAAACTCTAGCTAACGCATTCTGCCGTGGTGGTCAACTACTGGGATGGATCATAACTCTTCACGATGATCTCTATGTTCTTGTACATCTTCAGCTCCTTCTCAAGGGCGTTGATCTCTCCTTCAGCTTCCTAGAGATCCTTCTGAGTGTGATAAAGTCTCCATGTAAGTCTTTCTCCAAGTTCTGTGATTGCCTCCCATGCAGCGCATCTAGCTGACTCGAAGAATGATGTGTATTGTTGTGGGTTGGTGAAGATGTAGTCCCCTTGTGTCTTGTGATCATACTCCTTGCTTCTGTATAGGTGAAGTTGAACCCACCAATATTCTTGGCCATCTTCAATGAAGGGAAAACCTTTGTAGAGTGCTGCTCCTCCAAATCCTAATTTTGTCATTAGGTTCTTCAATGCCTTTGGGAATTCAGTCTCACAGTCTAGAGTCATGGTCATCAATGGGCCCTTCTTGATTGATTCAAAGAGGTTGGTCATCTATCAAGGGACAAGGCATTAGAAGATTGAACAAAGGTAGAAGTACTAGAAGAAGAGTTGTTCTAGCTATGTTAGAGTAGAATAAATGGTCAATCCTAGGGTCCTTGAAGTCCTTGGTGGTGGTGAAGTTGCAGCTTTTCATCTTTGAGTTGGTAGTCCTTGGTGGTTCTGAAGTTGAAGTTCCATCATCTTTGAGTTTTGAAGTGTAGGGGAAAACATAGGTCATAGAAGCATAAGGTAAGGAGGTACTAGATACGAGATGAGTAAGAGTACTTTGAAAATATTAAGTCATCTCCCATGGTGATCATCATCTCATTAACAACTTATTGAATTTTGGATATTCACTATAGTGAGAGAGACTGGCACCCGCAAAGCCAATCAGGGAACCGGTCTCATGTACGTGGACATGTAATGTTGGTCCGGGCCGCTTCATCTCACTATGCCGCTAGGATCCAAAAATACTCAAAGGAGTTAATAAATTTTGACCAAAAAGGTTTTCCAAACCTAAGGGCTCGAACCTACAGGCAACACTTTGCTCTGATACCATTTTGTAGCGCCCTCACATTTAATAATGTAAGAACTAATGTGTTAAGTGCTAGTCCCTGGATCAATGCTAGCACCACAGAACAAAATGTAAAGTATCATTGCATAAGTATCAAAATTATTACAAATGATCCAGAATAGCCAAGTATAGCTTTATTACAAACTGCATAGTCTTGAAAGACTAGCAAAACTCAGAGTCCTAACCAGCAGAAATAAAGTAGCGATGAGCCTCCATCTTCAATCATGCGCCACAGGCATTACATGTTGGGTGTAGACTCGAGTCCAAGCACTTAATCAAACTTCATCCCCAGAATTTCCTGCACGTTGGAATATGCAGCCCCCGAAGGAGATTCAGTACAAACAATGTACTGGCAATTGACACTATGGTGGATATAAAATGGCAAGTCTAAACTGCATGCATATCTGGCTTGGTGGAGTTTAGGCTATTTGCATAAAGCAAGTTTTTCCCTAACACTTTTGAAAAAGAGTTTTCTTTTCAAAGATTGGCACCATGAGACACACCCATGAGCACCACAACTAATATTTCCTTAGCCAAATTTTACTTCTTCAAAACGGTGTTGAGATTCTTCTGTCCATCCTTGTCCAGCTGCTCGAAGTTGTCCTTTCCGGGAACACGGCTATGATCATAGTTTCTAACTCTGCAGAGGTTGTGCACTTTCACCCTTTGTCTTCAATTAGCCCAAACATCCTATGCACCTGGAGTGCATCGTGGAAAGGAGAGAATTGAGACGAGATCTTTCAGAAGCAAGAATTCAACCCAACCAGCAAGACCCGTTCCACCTATAATTCTGCTACATCTTCATGTCAAGCATGGGTTGAACTCTCACAACTTAGTTGATCAAGACAGAGCCCATATGTCAAAGGGCTGCACGGAAAGCTACTAAACTTAGAGGGACTTAGGAATCTCTTTCTTCCTGGGTGGCCATCCACAAGTGTACTCCTTCGGTGATAAACACCATTGATATGGCCCTAGGGAGCCACTCAGCATAATCCAATCACATCCAAAATCCACCCAGGTGTTTCATTGAAATTTATACTTAGAATGTTTTTCCACCACATTGAGTAAAAAAAATTTGTAGCAAGGATAAGCATCTACTAAGTCTCCAAAATAACAATTCTAAAGGATGGCTACACACTACTTTGGATTTTGCATAGCATAGTAATAACTTAGTAAAATTTCCTATCATGCATGCTACTCAAAAACACTAACAATGCATAGTAAAATATGGGAGATTTGATGGTGTGTCACTTGCCTTGGCAATAGGATGAACAATCACAACAAGTATAACAGCAACAAGAGTAGACTTGCTCTTCACAATCTAACACAAGCAAAACATGGCACACATAAACATACACACAAACATAACATGGAAAAACAACACAAAAACATGTATGCATGCTATGCAATGATCAAATTAATGCACAAGTTCACAACTAGCAATAATTACTAACAATTATGTTCTCTGATGTTAATAACATGGTTGTGATGCATGCAAAACAAATTAATTATCAAATTGTAACTATTAGTATTACTAGGGTTTTAACATAGGCTAATATGAAGATTAATAGAGTTTCAGTTACAAAGTTGTATAAATAATTTTTCCAACGCATCTACTGGATAGAGGACATCAAAACAAAACCATAGCAATTGATTTCACCTAAAAAGGATTTGTAGATTAAAAGTTATGCCCAAATTAGTGATTAATAGAGATCTACAAATAACATGTGATTGCACGTTCCAATTTTGAAATTTGAATAGCCTAAATTAATCTACACAATGTGCTGATTCCAAAAAGTTCAAAATCATCTAAATCGGAGCTACAGAACGAAAGTTATGAATTTTTGAAGTTTCAATTCAAATCTGTTTTATTTTGTTTTAACAGAAAAGGTGATCGATCCGGGGCAACGACAATGGTGGCTCCTGATTGGCTGATGCTGTTTCGCGCGGATCGCGCGCTGCGAAGCATTAGATCTAAATGGAAACGGGCGGCCGAGATTCATAGTACCGCTTCACCGCGGCCTTCTAATCGGGGCCGTTGATGTGAATCGGACGGACACAGAGGGCGGCGGGGCAAACTCACCGGAATTCCTCGCCGGAGTGGAGGAAGATGGCGGCGGCGCGGCACGACGTGGATGGCGGCGGCGTTTCCGGGCTCCTCCGGCGTGTTTGAGGACGGCGGCGTGATCCCCTCGGCTCCGCGGTGCTTCCCGTATGCTCGCGGGCTCCTCCCGAGGGGCGTAACGGCGGCGGCGACTTCGTTCCGAGGAGGAGGCGTCAATGGCGCGGCGGCGGCGACTTTAGATCTAGGGTTTCGGGGCGGGGTAGGCCACAGACGTCGAGGGGGCCTAGGTATATAAGGAGAGGGGCGCCTTGGGGAAGGGGTTAGGCGCGGGGAGAGGCGGTGGCCGGAGTTGGAGTTCCGCTCGGGCACGGACGCCGAGTCCGTCCTGGGCACGACGAGGACGACGTCATCGTGACGCACGGAACACGTCACGCGTGGGGCCGGGCTGGCAGAGAGAGAGCGCATGTGGGGCGGGCTACGCTAGGCTGGGCCTGCTCGGTGTGCTGCGCGTGCGGCAGATAAGAGGGGGTGAGGGGACTGGGCTGGGCCCCGAGAGGAGAGGGAGAGGTGGGCTGCAGCGCTGGCCGTTTTCTTTCTCTTTTTTTTTTCTCTGCTTTTAATTCAATTGATTCAAATTGAAACCAAAAACTTGTCAATACTTTTCAGAAAAATTTGAGAAAATATGTTTTGGAAAGCTTATGAAAAATAGAACTTTTGGTACTATTATTTCCCAAAACTAAATTACTTTATTTTAGAAAAAGATTTAAAACCAAAAAGTGGTTTAATAGGTAATAATACCTAAATTTTTGTGTTTAGCAAATTAAAACCAAATTTTTATGCAAACAAAATTCAATTATGCTATGATGATCATGGATGCATGAGGGTTTTAAAATTTTCAAAATTTTCAAAATCCTGGGATGTTACAGGAGGGGTCTACATCACCATGCCCTCCTCTGAAGTGATGTGTGAGTAGTTCATCCCTGAACTACGGGTCCATAGCAGTAGCTAGATGGTTGTTCTCTCCACTTCGTACCTCATGTTTAGATATCGTGAGCTGCCTCACATGATCGAGATCATCTTTATGTCATGCTACATGTTGTGTTTGCTGGGATTTGATGAATGTTGAATGCTATGTCTTCTGATTATCAATCTATCTTGCATGCTCTCCGTTATTAGTAGATGCTTTGGCCAAGTAGATGCTAGTAACTCCAAGAGGGAGCATTTATGCTCGATAGTGGGTCCATGCCTCCTTTGCATCTGTGCTCGAGTGACAGAAACGTGACGGATGGAGGATGTGTTGTTGCCATTAGGGAGAAAACAACGGTGTTTACCTAGTTTTCATTACACACTTTGCTTACTGCAATAATCTGTTGCTTGCAACTTAATACCCTATGTTTGTTTGGATGCTATTCGGAGGGTGGATTATTAGTCATAGATGCAGTTGGATGACGGTCTATGTATTTTGTTGCGATGCCCGCATGAATCACATAGTAATCTTTATGTCTTTCATATGCACTATGGTGCAACCTTCATTTCTGACAATTGCCCAGCTGTAATTTGTTCACCACACATGTTATTTATCTTTCACGGAGAGACACCACTAGTGAACTGTGGACCCCGGTCCATTTTCCTTGTACTGATAAAACACCTACTACTTTCACACTGCTTTCATACTGTTCCTACTGTTTTCATATTGTTCCTACTGTTTTCCACACTATACGTTTAACCTCTTTGTGTTCAGCAAAACCGGTGAGATTTACAACCTCGCTGCTACGTTGGGGAAAAGTGATTTGATTGTGTTGTGTAGGTTCCACGTTGCTGCTGAACCGGTATTGCGTCCTGCCACCTCAGCTGCATCAACCTTCAGAGATTGCTTGTCCTCCTACTGGTCGATTAAACCTTGGTTTCTTTTCTGAGGAAAAACTTACCGCTGCACTCTTCATAGCCTTCCACTTGGGGTTTACCAACGCACGCATCAAGCACTTTTCTGGCGCCGTTGCCGGGGATTTCAAAGTCATCATCAGCAAGAAGTCTCCTGCCAACTACACGCCATCAGGCCACCATGTAAGAGGGTATGGTAAGTCACCGCAAAGATGTATCTTGGGTGCATGACCAATTCTCAACATTTTAACCTCACTTTTCATGAATTGAAAATAGAGATATAAATGATTTTTTACTTTATGTGTCATGGGGGGAAGGAGAGTCCAATTAATTAGGAAAACAATACCCCTATTTCCATTCCTACACCTAAACCAAATAAATATTCAACTATAGGTGTGTATGCAAGATACTCAAGTCAAACTCCTTGAATCAATAATATTTAGCTCATTCCTCAAATAAGTAAATCTTGGTTCATCTAGGGGCCTCGTGAATATGTCGGCAAGTTGATTCTTGGTGGGAACACATACTAGCTCAATATTTCCTCGGGAAACATGATCTCTAATGAAGTGATGATGAATCTCAATATGCTTTGTTCTTGTATTAGAAGTATTTGAATACTTCAAAAGAAATAAATATAATATATTGGTAGAGAAAGTTTGTTTATGCGTTTCTAGTGCACTCGATTGTTCAAGAGCACAAGAGAAACATAATTCTCACTTAGTTGCCAATTAATTATATCCTTGAATATTAAGTGAGGTGACATATTTTTTTTTGCAAAAAACATATATTACTGTATTGTATAGACCATTGACAAAACATATTCCACGAACAAGCATGATAAAGAACACTCATTTGATAAATTGTTATGATTTAAAAAAATATAACTAGTTTATTTCTACTCTGGTGCAAGTGGGAGACTCAAGGAGATATGCCATAGAAAAATAAATAATAAAAGTTTATTTATTATATCTCATTAAAAGATTATAATAAGTTTATGTCATGCTATAATTGTATTTAATAGGAAACTTTAATACATGTGTGATATATAAACAAACCAGAGTCCCTAGTAATTCTCTATACAAACTAGTTCATTAGGCTTTGATGATCGAGGGTTTCACGATCATGTGACAATTATGTCAATTGACAATGAGTTCATTTCATTAGTTGAATGAGATGATGAACATACCCATTATAATTATTGCAATGTTATCGTGTCACAATGTTCATCCTTGTAATATTACTAAGATATAGTATTCTAATCCTCAGACCATGAGATCATATTTAATTACCGTCTTGGAGGTTATTTTAATTGCATTAACGGCACATCGTAAAAGGGTAATTATAAAGGTGTACATCGGATATTCTAGAGAGATGGGCTGAGTCGTATATGTCGAGATCGGGATTTTTTTCATCCACGTGACAGAGAGATACTCTGTTCCCACTCGGTGATATTACATCCATATAGTTGTAGCATATGACTAGTTCATGGGGATGTAATATCACGGTAATGAGTAAATAAATTCTTATCGGTAACGAGATTGAACATGGAATGGAGATGTCAAACGATCATACCTCGGACAATATATGTATCTGAGTAACAAAAGGATAGAACATTATAATCATGGTTCAACGACATTTAATTCTGGAATGCACATGGGTCATTATGGGCAGTCAGATCCCGCGCTATTGATCATTGATCGGAGAGAATTCTCGATCATGTCTGGAGTATTCCTGAACCAGGGGTAACACACTTAAGATCTTGATGACGCTCATAGATCATTATAGGAAACGTCGGAATTATCGGAGTAAAGAATGAGAGAGACCGGAAGGGTTCCAAAGAATGGGAAAAATATCGGAATGGTTTCGAGAATTACCGAAGGAGTTTGGGGCGATCTAGAAGGTGTCCTGGAGTCATTTTAATTAAATAATATATAAACATGTTAATTATGAGTTAAATATGTTTATATGTTAATTTGATATTGGATTAAAATATTAGATTAAATATATTTACCAATTTAAATATATTTATTAAAATATTGATTTAAATTAATATTAAATAATTAATTAAAAAGACAGGAAAAGGGAGGAAGCCCAGAAAGGGGGTGCGGATTCCCCTGATACGTCTCAAACGTATCCATAATTTCTGATGTTCCATGTTGTTTGTATGTCATATACTATAAGTTTCTTATACACTTTCTGACATTTTTATGGATTTTCTTGGACTAACCTATTGACAAGATGCCAGAGAGTCAGTCCCTGTTTTCTGTTGTTTTTGGTTTCAGAAAAGTTGTTCTAGAAATATTCTCGGAATTGGAAAAAACAAAATCTCAGAGTCTTAGAAAGTCTTCATGTACACGGAGTCCGGAGGAGACCCGGAGGGGGGCCTCAGGGGCCCCACACCATAGGGCGGCGCCCCCTCTGGCCGCGCCTAGGGGTGGTGTGGGCCCCCTGGACTCGCACCGACGTTGCCCTCATGCCTATATATTCTCCTCGAAGGGTTAACCCTAGATACATAAGCCTTTTCCACCAAAAACATCCGCAACCGCCGTCATCGTCAACCCTAGTTCGGGAGGGTTCTGGAGCTCTCCCCGGCACCCTGCTGGGAGGGGGAATCATCACCGGAGGGCTCTACACCACCATGCTCGCCTCCGGAATGATGCGTGAGTAGTTCATCCTTGGACTATGGGTCCATAGCAGTAGCTAGATGGTTGTTCTCTCCTCTTTATGCCTCAATGTTTAGATCTTGTGAGCCGCCCTACATGATCAAGATCATCTTATTGTAATGCTACATGTTGTGTTTGCTGGGATCTGATGAATATCGAATGCTATCAATATATCATGTTCTTTTCATGTTTATGATCTCGCATGCTCTCTATTGCTAGTAGATGCTCTGGCCAAGTAGATGCTTGTAACTCCAAGAGGGAGTATTTATGCTCGATAGTGGGTTCATGCCTCCCTTTCACTCACGCTCGAGTGACAGAAACGTAAACGGGTGGAGGATGTACTGTTGCCACTAGGGAGAAAACAACGATGTTTACATTACACACTTTGCTTACTGGGATTATCTGTTGCTTGCAACTTAATACCCAAGGTTTGCTCATATGACATTCTGAGGGTGGATTGATGTCTACGCACGCTTCTATTCTTGTAGACAGTGTTGGGCCTCCAAGTGCAGAGGTTTGTAGAACAACAGCAAGTTTCCCTTAAGTGGATCACCCAAGGTTTATCGAACTCAGGGAGGTAGAGGTCAAATATATCCTTCCCAAGCAATCCTGCAATCAAGATATAAAAAGTCTCTTGTGTCTCTAACACACCCAATACACTTGTCAGGTATATAGGTGCACTAGTTCGGCGAAGAGAGAGTAAAATGCAAGTAATATGGATAATAATAAGTGATAATAGCAATCTGAAATAAAAATGGCAGCAAGCAAACATGTAGCAGAACAGACGGAAAACGGTGTTTCAATGCTTAGAAACAAGGCCTAGGGATCCTACTTTCACTAGTGGACACTCTCAACAATGATCACATAAATGAATAACTAGATAGCTTCTCTCACTATGCTACTCTTAACCCTCTCCGGTTGGATAACAAAGACTAATCATTGCGTAGGGCTGTAACAGCACTACTCAAGTTTGAATTCCCATGTCTAGTTAACCCCACGCTGTCACTTTGAGCACCCTAGAAGGTACTAAGAAAACTCCACAATTTCATAGAAGAGACATACACGGTGTGCACACTGTCACCTTCACACCGCGGGACAAGGTGACTCCAAAGTTCATATTAATAAAGCACTTGAGTAGAAAAAAAATGAAGAGTAACATCTACGAATTCAAATAGATTACAAAGCTCATGATCACATATATATCACACCATGGGAGAGAGAGATGAACCACATAGCTACCGGTAGAGCCCTCAGCCCCGGGGGAGAACTACTCCCTCCTCATCATAGGATACAGCAACGGCGATGGAGATGGCGGTGGAGTCGATGGAGATGGCTTCCGGCGGCACTTCCCCGTCCCGACAGGGTGCCAGAACGGAGATATGTCCCCCGAAACTTGTCAGTGGTGGCGGCGGAGCTACAAATGTATTTTGCGGAAAAGGTCGATTCCTTTAGGGTTTATGCCTCGGGGAGTATATATGGGCGAAAGGGCGATGCCGGGAGGTGGCCAGGGGGCCCACACCCCTAGGTGGCTCGGCCAGGGGGGACCCGCGCCACCCCATGGTGTGGCCACCCTGTGGCCCCCCTCCGCCGCTCTTTGGGACTTCTGGAAGCTTCCGGGACTTTTAGGACTTCTGCCTTTCAAATTTTCCAATTCTAAGAATATTTCCAGAACAACTTTTCTGAAACTAAAAACATCAGAAAATTGGAACTGGCTCTGTGGCATCTTGTTAATAGGTTAGTCCCGGAAAACATAAGAAAACGTAGGAAAACATACGGAAAACATGTAGCAATTGGCATAATATCAACATGGAACATCAGAAATTATAGATACGTTTGAGACGTATCATGGATTATTAGTCATAGATGCAGTTGGATGACGGTCTATGTATTTTGTTTTAATCCCCGCATGAATCACATAGTAATCATCATGTCATGAATATGCACTACGGTGCAACCTTTATATCTGTCAATTGCCCAGCTGTAATTTGTTTACCCAACATGCTATCTATCTATTTTGGAGACACACCACTAGTTAACTATGGACCCCGGTCCATTTTCCTCATACTGATAATACAACCACTGCAATCTCCGTTTTCATACTGTTCCTACTGCCATCACTGTTTTCTTTTCATCTACTGTAAATAAGTACTATTTTTCACACCATACGTTTAACCTCTTTGTTTTCAGCACAACCGTTGAGATTGACAACCTCACTACTTCGTTGGGGCAAAGTGATTTGATTGTGTTGTGTAGGTTCCATGTTTCTTCTGAACCGGTAGTGCGCCCTGCCACATCAGCTGCATCAACCTTTGGAAGTGATTTCTTTCTCCTACTGGTCGATTCAACCTTGGTTTCTTTCTGAGAGAAATTTGCTGTTGTGCTCTTCATACCTTCCTCTTAGGGTTTCCCAACGAGTGCAAGATCCGCACCATTAGTTGCCCTCTCGCCTACTTATACTTCTCCACGGGTTAACCCTAAATACCCGAGCCTTTTCCACCAAAAAGATCTGTAGCCGCCGTCATCGTTAACCCTAGTCCGGGAGGGTTCGGGAGCTCTCCCCGACACCCGGACGGGAGGGGGAATCATCACCGGAGGGCTCTTCATCACCATGCTTGCCTCCAGAGTGATGCGTGAGTAGTTCATCCCTGGACTACGGGTCCATAGCAGTAGCTAGATGGTTGTTCTCTCCTCTTTATGCCTCATGCTTAGATCCTGTGAGCTGCCCAATATGACCAAGATCATCTTATTGTAATGCTACATGTTGTGTTTGCTGAGATCTGATGAATATTAAATGCTATGTCCAGTGATTATCAATCTATCATGTTCTTTCATGTGTATGTTATTTATGATCTTGCATGCTATCCGTTACTAGTAGATGCTCTGGCCAAGTTGATACTTGTAACTCCAAGAGGGGGTATTTATGCTCGGTAGAGAGTTCATGCCTCCCTTTCGCTCACACTCGAGTGATAGAAACGTAACGGGTGGGGGATGTGATGTTGCCATTAGGGAGAAAACAACAATGCTTTGTCTAAGGATAATTTTATTGTTTACATTACACACTTTGCTTAATGCAATTATCCGTTGCTTGCAACTTAATACCCAAGGTTTGCTCGGATGACACTCTGAGGGTGGATTATTAGTCATAAATTGAGTTGGATAACGGTCTATGTATATTGTTGTAATGCCCACATGAATCACATAGTAATCATCATGCCATGCATATGCACTACGGTGCAGCCTTTATATTTGTCAATTGCCTAGCTGTAATTTATTTATCAAGCATGTTATCTATCTGTTTTGGAGAGACACCTCTAGTCAACTGTGGACCCCGATCCATTTCTTTACACTAATATACAACCACTGCAACCGTTGTTTTCCTATTGCAATTATTATTCTTTTTTTATTACTGCAAACAAATACTATTTTTCACACTATATGTCTAATCCTTTGTTTCAGCATAACCGGTGAGGTTCACAATCTCACTGCTTCTTTGGGGCAAAGTAATTTGATTGTGTTGTGTAGATTCCATGTTGCTGCTGAACCGGTGGTGCGCCCTGCCAACATCAGCTGCATCAACCTTCAGAAGTGATTTCTTTCTCCTACTGGTCGATTCAACTTTGGTTTCTTTCCGAGGGAAACTTGCTCTTGTGCTCTTTATACCTTCCACTTGGGGTTTTCCAACAAGAGCATCAGTCTCTATCATCCCCCTATGGGCCCTTGAGGCCCATGCGGCTAACGGAGGGGGGCGAATCCCCTCCCCCACCTCCTATCCCTTTAGTCCCATACTGGGGAGCTAAAGGGAGGTGCGCCTGCATACTCCTAAAGAGAGAGAGAGAGAGAGAGAGAGAGGTGCTATTTTCAACATAGACAAATTCAAAAAATCTCAATAAATAGTCGGCTGAGATTTGCCCTCCACCCACTATCTCTCTCTCTCTCCCAGTGTGTGGTCCCAATGTTTGGATTGTGTGCGGGTGTCTTCTCCCTCATCAGACCACCGCCGTTTTGAGAGAATCCCGACCAGGAGATCTACTTCCGCAAACTCGGCTAGATCGGAGAACGGGAGTCGACGTAAAGCACCATACGTGTGCGAGTACTTGGTGAAGGGGAACGTAGCATAGAAAACAAAAATTTTCCTACGCGAGAGATACCCGAAAGGCCAAGATCTAATCTAGGAGACGAAGTGCAACGGGCAACAAGAGGGTTAAGGAGAACACATACCCTCGAAGACTCAAAGTGGTACGAGATCAAATCTCGTTGTTGGCGTAGTCGTACTCACACCGATCCCGATAGCGAGAAGATGGCACCGCAGTCCGGCGGTGCATCCGTGATCGGTCACACGTACGGTTGATGACGACCTCCGTTCCCTCGTTCCAGCGGGGCGCGGAAATAGAGGATCCCTCGGAACTCCAGCAGCACGACGACGTGGTGGTGGTGAAGAATCCCACGGTCAGGGCTTCGCCAAGCCGGAGACCATGAAATGGAGCAGCGGGTGGAGGGAAAGGGAAGTGGCCAAGTGTGTGTATGAGGAGGAGCCCTCACCCTCCTTTTATAGGGAGAGGGAGGCAGCCCAAAGGTGGGGTGCGGCCAGCCATGGTGGTGCCCCCACCTCTTCCCTCTTCATGTGAGTGGAAGCTCCACTCACACCCACTCATGCTCCCATAATTTCCCACTTGGAAAATCCAAAGGTTTTCTTTTAATATAATAAATAAAACCTTTTTATTTCTTTATTTCAGCATTTGTTAATTCTATTAACAAACTTTTGCATATAGCACCTCGAATCATTTGTTAATTCTATTAACAACCATTCGACGAAAAACCCCTTGAACAATTTCAATTTTCCCCGAAACAATTTCGGTGCTGTCCAAAATATTCTTCGATATTCCGTATCCTCTCAAATGCGTCATCGAACCTTAAGTGTGTCACCCTACGGTTCGCGAATAAGATAGACATGATCGAGACTCCTCTCCGATCAATAATCAACAGCGGGATCTGGAGATCCGTGATGACTCCTATATATTCAACGATGACTCTCGTGATCGTGTGAACCAACAACGCCGTGAACTATTCCCTTTGTCTCGCGATATTTTACTTGTCCGAGATTCGATCATTGGTATCAACCATACCTTGTTCAATCTCGTTACCGACAAGTACTCTTTTCTCGTTCCCGTGATATAACATCCTTGTGATCATATCACGTGCTTGCAAGCGGTTTCGATGTGATATCACCGAGAGGGCCCAGAGTATATCTCTCCGTCATTTGGATGGACAAATCCCACTCTTGATCCATGATCCTCAACTAATACTTTCCGAATACTTAACGACACCTTTATAGTCACCCTGTTACGGTGTGACGTTTGATGCCATCAAAGCACTCTTCCAATATCAGCGATTGACATGATCTCATGGTCTAAGGAATAAGTTACTTCGTATGTTTGATATAACAATGTAAACTAAATGACTTGATCGCATTGCTATATTCTCTTTGGGTATATGTTCATCACATCATTCTTCTAATGACATGATCCCGTTATTAACAACATCCAATGTTCATGATCAGGAAACCTTGATCATCTATTAATCAACGAGCTAGTTAAAAGAGAGGCTTTACTAGGAACCATTGTTTGTTTATTAAGCACACATGTATCAACGTTTCCGGTTAATACAATTCCAGCATGAGAAATAAACATTCATCATAAACAAGGAATAAGATAATAACCATTTTATTATTGCCTCTCGGGCATATTCCCTTCAGTCTCCCACTTGCACTAGAGTCAATAATCCAGTCTGTAAGCACTTAACACATATGGCGTTCCAGTGTTATTACCATGCTTCGCATGTGGTAAACTTTATCAAAAAGATCTGAACTGTTCAGGTCCTATTGTATTTGCATGTTCTTTGCGTCTACACGCATCACTCATTCTCTAATGAGATGGCTTTGTATATATATGGTCAATCAGTGAAAACTTAATTCCTCAGCTTAAACTGATGTTACTAACATTGTGAAAATGTAGCTTCATAGTGTTAGCATTCTTGGAAATTCACCAAGTTCCGGTGATACCTTAATTCCTCAGCTTAAACTGATGTTACTAACATTGTGAAAATGTAGCTTCATAGTTTCAGCATTCTTGGAAATTCACCAAGTTCAATAAAGAACTCATTGACACAAAATACGCTTATTATCAGTTGTCAACACAACGATATACTTTAGCCTTTGTTGTAGTATCTGTCACAATATTTCAATTTTGAAACTCTTTCAAATCCAGCATGAAACTTTCTTCCATCCTATTGTGCTACCCTTCATCACATATTTTAATTGAGATAAAATTACTTGAATAAATGACAAGACTATTAGTGTAACATGTTACAACTAATATTTTGTCATTACTATATAGGAAAACATATCCTTAGCATTTCTAAAATGACACAAGGATCTCTCCCACTGTTGTCTAATCATCATATGAATTATCCTGCTATAACATTTATAGTATAGGACTCATCTGGTTGTGTACATAACATGGAAACATTACTTAGAAATCTCAATTTCAATGATGCTCATCATGTGTCAAAACACATGAATCTTGCTCAATTATTTTCCATGTGACAGGAACTCCTTCTTATCAATTTTATATTGACTTACTTCAATATTTCATCTATGTAATTTGGCTTCAATCATATCAGGCGCTTCAATCCATCTTTTATAGATATCGATGCCCAATATCTTCTAAGCCTTTCATCAATATGAAAATCTTAACCGTGTTAATTTAAAATACATATTTTTCAATCAACCATATGTCATCTACATAAAGTATTGGAAATATGTCATAGCGCTCCCACTTAATTTCTTGTAACGTTACAAGCATCTTTATCGTTCATGATGGAATCAAACTCTTTTGATAACTTCATTAAGGTAAATATTTCAACTTCGTTATGCTCACTTCAACCATTGAAGTGCGCATGCCTTTCTAGCAACCTTTTTGAATTTTACAAAACTCTCAGACTGTGTCAAGTACACATCCTTGAACAAACTTCCTCGAGAGGAGAATTGGTTTTGTTATTCAACATCCATATCATAATATGTAACTTTGCTAGAACTATCTGCAAAGACTAAAGCATCACTACGGAAGATCAAAATCTTGTAGTAGTGAACTCTTTGAACTTCGTCGAAAACAACTTTTCGATAAGTACAACTTTCAAAGGATGTAAAATCCATGTCTTTGTCGCTATGTAGACCCTTTTGCTATCGTTAGGCATCATGCCTATCGAAAGGACTACCAAGTCACATACTTGATATTCATACAAGGATACTATGGCGGATATAATGACTCATAGTCAATTTTACGAAGCCAGGGCCCATCATTTGCTTCCTTTATAAGGTCCAGGTCCTTTTGTTGTCAAAACACACTTTACACTTAAACCACAAGTTGTTCTAAGTACAAAGTTTTTGGACTTTACTGGTACATTTCGCAAACTCATTTGAAGTATCTACAACATTTGTAGTGTCTTCTACTTAGTCAAAATAGTAAACCCCGGAACAACTTCCAGTGCTGTGCTACTCTTGACATGATAACGAAGATTCTCTAATCTCGTTGAGTTAGTACTGTGCTCCCACTCACTTGTTTCGCAAGAACTACTTTCTCGAGAAATCAACCCTTTCTGACAAACAACATTTGTCTTTTGGTTCGGTGATAGGAGAAATACCCAATGTTTTATTTGGGATAACCTTATAAACATATTTATCCTATTTTGGTTGTAAACATTTTACACATGCTATGCATACCAAAACTTAAGAAAGTGACAATTCGGGTCACTACCCAAACCATATCTTATATGTTGTCAATTTCAGCGGATCATGATGGTGCTCTTTTTCAGTGTAAAAGCGGTTGTCCTTAATGTATAAACTACAAAATTATAATGGCAATTTTATTAATCTTACCATGTCAAACAGGGTTTGATTTTGTCTTTTGAATACTCCAATCTAATGTGGGGTATTCGAGAAGTATAAGTTGTAGAACAATTCTGCAACTTCTCAGATGTTTTGCTAAACTTGTAACTCAAACTTTATCCTTTATGATCCAATCATAAATACTTGATTATCTTGTTACATTGATTTTAACTTCATATTAACAACCTTTTGAACCAATTCAAAATGTCAAACTTTGTTCCCTTTAAATAGATATACTCACATATCTACTTAAATCATCGACAGAATTTTATGAAGGAAAAATTAATCCACCATACATGACTACACATAATGGACTATATACATCAATATGTATAATCTCCACTAAATTAGTCGTCCATTCTACTTTGGCCTAAGAACGGAATTCTAGTCATCTTTTGGAAGAGGTCTCACAAGCGTCAATAAAATGACTCTGGAAGTCCATCAATATGGAGTTCCTTCATGTTTTCCTTTCCGATATGAACTAAAATGGTGGTGTCACAATTTAAGTGAAACTCTTTCACGTTTTGCAACGTTTAGCTTTTAGTTTTATAGATGTTTACTTTACCAACATGATTTATGTTAACATATCCATCAATTATGGAATATGGTCATCGTTTGAACAATCTCATTTGTTCTCACAAAAGACCAGAACAAAATAACAACTTATTAAGTTCTTAAAATAAATCTTGACTGTTTGGTTCGATACGACAATGAACACAATAACACTTTATTTATGTTCTTGTCATAATCGATTCCACATCTATTACTAGTTCCTTTTAGGCCCTTGTATTTCTTGCATTGCGTTGCTTTGTATGACAACTCATACCAACCAATGTGGTATCAAAATACCAAAAATACTTTGTTAACTAGTAATACATCTATAACTTGTATATAAAGTATATACTCCTGAGCTGGACTTTTCCAGTTATCTTCTTTTCTGCCATATATCTATTTGTAATTCTATTTTCAATATTCCCTTTCCTTTATAGAAGAATCATTCAACATCAAACAATGCTAGTCTTACTAGCTCATTTTCTTTGGCGTGTTAGTCATATACTATCACCCACCATACTTTGAGTTTGATTGTACTACTAATATCACCATATTAATAGTATTCTTCTAGATTTCACTCTTAGCAATTTCCAAGTAAGGTAAACTACTTTACCCATACTTATAATCCATCCCATCATAACAATTTTATGATTAAGCTACTATAGCTCGAAGGAAGGGATTTAGAGGATAATTTTTAGCGCCCAACTTCTTGGAATATTCAAACTCCTAGCGTCTTCAATCATTGCATATATTCATATAATATAAGCAAACATTGTCACGCTAAATTTGCATATATTCAGATAATATAAGCAAATATTGTCACGCTAAATTATACTCAGTCATGTTGCCACAAATAAGTTTCTAGATATCAATATATCTTTCACTTGATTGTTTCTGAAAACAACTCTTTTCAGTTCCTAAATCACCTTGATCAACAAAACATTCTTTTGAAGATAAAGTAATACGGAAGCAACCATGACTCTGGATTCTAAGTAGGAATTATTTGCTCTCTAGATTAATCAATCATTAACCACATGGAGCTAGGTAGGAAATACCAAAAATCTACAATAGGACTCAATTTTAAATTTCACTAATACGGTACCAATCTTAAATGGTATTTACCAGATCATAACAGTTATATCTCAATTAACAATCTAAGTGTAAGGTAATTATAGATGCCAATGAATACTACAATTTGTGCAAATTCACTTTGATTGGTTGTTCATGATAAATAAGTTCAAGTTAATTCAAAAATTAAACCATGAACTCCCACTCAAAAACAACATCCCTCTTAGTCGTCTTTAGTGATTACACGAACCAAATTCACTACACCAAAACCGATCATCACGTGAGATGATGTAGTTTCAAAGGCGAACATCGACATGTTCATCATATCATCCATATGACTCATGCTTTACCTTTCGGTTACGTGTTCCGAGGCCATGTCTGTACATGCTAGGCTCGCCAAGTAGAACCGTAGTATTGCGTGTGTTTCAAGGCCATGTCTGTACATGCTAGGCTTGAAAACACCCGTTGTATGCGAACGTTGAGTCTATCACACCCGATCATCACGTGGTGTCTCGAAACGACGAACTTTCTTAACGGTGCATACTTAAGGAAGAACACATTATTATCTTGATATTAAGTGAGAGGGATCTTATAATGCTACTGTCGCTATCTAAGCAAAACAAGATGCATAAAGGATTAACATCACAAACATCACATGTAAGGATAACGTGATATGATATGGTCCTCCTTGCACTTGATCTCCATCATGTGCATCATGGTATGATCTCCATCATTCCACCGGCGTGGTAGCAAGTACCATGGCACCCAATCTTGATTGTCCATCAAGAAGAAGACAATCATATGGATACCTTCCGGTATATCAATAATTTACAAAATAGATCATCTCATAATCAAATTTGTAATATTGACCATATCACATCACATGCCCAGCAAAAACTAGTTAGACGCCTCTAATTTATTTTTGCATATTTTACGTGGCTTAGGGCTTTCGATGATAGAACCGTTCATACCTACGAACATCAACCACAACGTTGATAAACACATTTTTAGCAACCCTTCGTAGATTAGATCTTAACTATAGTAGGAGAAACGGACACCCCCTCAGTCACAAGTGAGACAATTCTCGCGTACATGGTACACGTAAACTTAGTCCGGGGCAGCTTCATCCTACTATGCCACTAAGATCATAAAATAATCAAGGAGGTAATAACATGATCATCAACGCCCACATACACCTATGTGTTCTACCCGTACAAAACATCTACGCATAGATCCGGCTCTGATACCACTGAAGGGGAACGTAGCATAGAAAACAAAAATTTTCCTACGCGAGAGATACCCGAAAGGCCAAGATCTAATCTAGGAGACGAAGTGCAACGGGCAACAAGAGGGTTAAGGAGAACACATACCCTCGAAGACTCAAAGTGGTACGAGATCAAATCTCGTTGTTGGCGTAGTCGTACTCACACCGATCCCGATAGCGAGAAGATGGCACCGCAGTCCGGCGGTGCATCCGTGATCGGTCACACGTACGGTTGATGACGACCTCCGTTCCCTCGTTCCAGCGGGGCGCGGAAATAGAGGATCCCTCGGAACTCCAGCAGCACGACGACGTGGTGGTGGTGAAGAATCCCACGGTCAGGGCTTCGCCAAGCCGGAGACCATGAAATGGAGCAGCGGGTGGAGGGAAAGGGAAGTGGCCAAGTGTGTGTATGAGGAGGAGCCCTCACCCTCCTTTTATAGGGAGAGGGAGGCAGCCCAAAGGTGGGGTGCGGCCAGCCATGGTGGTGCCCCCACCTCTTCCCTCTTCATGTGAGTGGAAGCTCCACTCACACCCACTCATGCTCCCATAATTTCCCACTTGGAAAATCCAAAGGTTTTCTTTTAATAAATAAATAAAACCTTTTTATTTCTTTATTTCAGCATTTGTTAATTCTATTAACAAACTTTTGCATATAGCACCTCGAATCATTTGTTAATTCTATTAACAACCATTCGACGAAAAACCCCTTGAACAATTTCAATTTTCCCCGAAACAATTTCGGTGCTGTCCAAAATATTCTTCGATATTCCGTATCCTCTCAAATGCGTCATCGAACCTTAAGTGTGTCACCCTACGGTTCGCGAATAAGATAGACATGATCGAGACTCCTCTCCGATCAATAATCAACAGCGGGATCTGGAGATCCGTGATGACTCCTATATATTCAACGATGACTCTCGTGATCGTGTGAACCAACAACGCCGTGAACTATTCCCTTTGTCTCGCGATATTTTACTTGTCCGAGATTCGATCATTGGTATCAACCATACCTTGTTCAATCTCGTTACCGACAAGTACTCTTTTCTCGTTCCCGTGATATAACATCCTTGTGATCATATCACGTGCTTGCAAGCGGTTTCGATGTGATATCACCGAGAGGGCCCAGAGTATATCTCTCCGTCATTTGGATGGACAAATCCCACTCTTGATCCATGATCCTCAACTAATACTTTCCGAATACTTAACGACACCTTTATAGTCACCCTGTTACGGTGTGACGTTTGATGCCATCAAAGCACTCTTCCAATATCAGCGATTGACATGATCTCATGGTCTAAGGAATAAGTTACTTCGTATGTTTGATATAACAATGTAAACTAAATGACTTGATCGCATTGCTATATTCTCTTTGGGTATATGTTCATCACATCATTCTTCTAATGACATGATCCCGTTATTAACAACATCCAATGTTCATGATCAGGAAACCTTGATCATCTATTAATCAACGAGCTAGTTAAAAGAGAGGCTTTACTAGGAACCATTGTTTGTTTATTAAGCACACATGTATCAACGTTTCCGGTTAATACAATTCCAGCATGAGAAATAAACATTCATCATAAACAAGGAATAAGATAATAACCATTTTATTATTGCCTCTCGGGCATATTCCCTTCACTTGGTGGTGCCTCCATCGTTGCACCGTGGTCTTCATCAACTCGCCAAGTTATTCACGACCTTGAGGTCGGCTTCGTCTTCCTCCTCAGCAACGCTTATGCGGGAGTGTAATCCTCGTGTTTCAGTCTACAAGGGGTATGTTACCGAAACACTATAACTGTTACCGCATTACTAGTATATAGATCCTGACTAGTTTTGGAGTTCACGAGTAGGAAATATTTTGTTATCCTGCTACGAACCCCTTCACAAACATGAGAACTATATATATAAACAAAAAACCCTAGCTACTACTGCTAGGGTTCACCCAATGTCACCGTTGGCGCCGTAGTCTCCGACGCCATGGCCCGTTGCCGCGTCCTACTCAAGGACGACATACTCGGTCTCCGGCCACCCCGGCACAGGCGCATGGGCTTGTCTCGCCATGCGATCCTCCCACGAAATCCATGGGACATGAGCTCGGTGGCGGAGGCCTGGAGTGCATCCTCCAGACCCGACAACATCTGGAGCTCGTCGAGCTCCGATGCGTGGAGGGCGCGGCGAAGGGCCTCATCGTCCGCGTCCTGCGGCTAATCCGGTGTGGTGGGCGGCGCTTCCTCCCGTGGCGCGTCACCGGGCGGGGCCTCCTCCTTCTCCTCCTCCTTGTCGAGATTGTCTAGGTACTCTCCATGGGAGTCATCGGAGTAGGAGGACTGGTCCTCGATGTCGTACAACTGGGGCACCGAGGGCACGGGGATACGACTCGTGCTCAAGCGCCACCCCACTAGGAGCCTCACCGCCAGGACAACGACACCTGTCCACGGAAATGTGGACCGCCGCCGTCACTCGGCCACCAAAACGGCGGTTACCGTCGCTCGCCATGTCTTCGGGAGGGGAGCGTTTCGTCTAGGGTTTGTGTTTCGGGCGAGAGCGGAGTGCAGTGGGGACGAAAGCGACGCGGTCCCATTTAATAGGACCGGTCAAAGGGAGGCGAGGCTGCGTCGAGAGGCTTCCAGGTGGGCCAGGTAGGACGCGGGTTCGTCCACTTCCCCTTCCCCGTCCGTTTTTGAAGAGTCGTTGGCATGAGTTTTTCGACCAAATCCTGGTCCGTGGATCAAAACAGACGAAATTATCCGATTTGGGGGCCGTTGGGTTTTCTCTAAACCTACCAAAACGCCATATATTTCGAGACAAACATAGTAGAAATGACTCCCTTCGTGGATTGTTTCCCGCGCCGAATAAGTTCGACATAGCAAAAGTAGAGAAACAACACAGACTTTCCCGGTAGGATTGGTCCAAAGCATGGACATAATATTTTTATATTACTACAAAATTTTAGAAAACTACTTCTTCCTACAATTTAGTATCAAAAATCATATAGGCAAGCTGTAACTGTGGGTAAAAAAAAAAGGAGAAACAATCATATATGTCTTAACTAACGTTTTTGGTTGTGTATTTGTCTAACCCCGATGAAGGAGTGGCGAGGATGGCGGCGCGTCTTTGGCTCGATTAAGTATTTCTAGTCACCTCTAAAGAGTACTGTTTTTTATGATTATTATCATATTGGCTGGCCTTTTTTTTAGGAAAAAACGTACCTAATCGAAACATAACGAATATTCGCCAAAACATACTGTTACTAGTAAAACTCGAAACCATTTATATCCGCACTTGTGTTGAGAATATTCGGCTCTGCTTCGGGTGAAAACATAACGAATATTGGCCTTATTTGTAGTGCATGTCAGCCTCGTACTACCCCCCATGTGATTGGTCGGTGCATTTGCAGATTCGCAACAGTCAACGGCGCGAAGCAACCGATCGAGGCCGATGCTGCCACGCGGATCCACGGCGAAGCATGGATGGATCAGCACCCCCAAGTCCCCTGGCCGGGTCAAACACAAACTCGGGCCTGATCCCGTTTCGTGCGTGACTCGTCACGCCAATCACCAACACGCGTCCTCCACGACGACGACGACGAGGAGGAGTAGTTCTGGGAATTAGGAGCTCAGCTAGATTGCGTCACGTCTGGTCTGAAGTTCTACGCCACGGTAAATATATGCATGTGGGTTTTGTGCAGATAAGAGGCCTGACGTGTACCCACTACCCAGGCTGGAGCAATCTGCCTGCCTGGGTCCCCGCCATTAGTCCAAGGTGTTGTAACTCAAAGGATTCAGAGAAAACTTGTGTTTATTGATCAAAGGATTGGGGGTATATATACCCCTGTACAGACGCCTCAAAGGCGGTAATTACAAAAGGACGCGTCGGTACGGACACACGCGTCCGTACGACTGGAGGAAGCGCCTCTACGGATGGTCACATCCGTTCGGGCGTTGGACATCTAATTAACCGTCTAATGACGGTTCTAAGTTAATCCTAACACTCCCCCTTGTACAACGAACGCGGCTTCTTGTGTGTAGTAATCTTCTTGAGAATTTCCTGTGTAATCTTGAGAATCCTTTGTTATGATCAAAAGGTTATATTATGTTGAGTAACTCCTCCAAAAACCCTGTGGGAAAAATATGAGGAGATTTGTGTATGCAATGTTGCTAAAACTCCTTTAAACCCAATGGGGTAATAAGGAGAAAATGATGCAACATATGTTGATTATTGTCTCTTTTGTAACTCATATGAGAAAAACTTAATAGAGAAAAAAAAAACATATGTGAGTTCAGAGAACAATAAATATGTCTTGCATACTTCCTTTAAAAACCTCTTTGGAAAAAAAAACAGGAGTATGACATATTATATTTGAAGTTTAATTTCTCCCCCAAAAACCCTTTGGGAAAAATTTGAGGAGAGTGGTATTTGATATGTTGTTAAAACTCCTTAAAAACCCAGTAGGAGAAATAAGAAGAAAATGATACAACATATAATGGTAATTGTCTCTTTGATAACTTATATGAGAAAACCTTGAGAGGATAAAACTCATTGGTAAGTTTAGGGGACAATTTATATGCCTTGTATACATCCGTTAAAAACCCCGGTGGGGAAAATAGGATGTATGACATATATTCTTGTGTTGATATTACCTCATTAAAAACCTTGAGAACCTTGAGAGTAAACTCATAAAGGGAAAAAGAGTGTAATATAATGTTTGAACATGTTATAATTCAGGAAGAGACTCCCCCTGATCCTTGCAATTTAGGTGCAATAAGTCTGGTGATATTGCTTTGTATAACATGTTTGCATCTTAGCAACACAAGTATTGTTATCTTTGTAGATAATAGTTAGTGATTCAATATAATCAACACCACATGCATGTTGAATGTGGTTTATCATTCCGTAAAGCCACACATATCGATGTGAAGCCTTGTATTTCAGAATGATAGGTGGTGGTAGCCATTATAGTCCGTTTGAAGACAAGAATGGAATGGCAAGCCCACCATTTAGGTACATGAAGCCTATTTGTGATCTGGCATCATGGGGATCGTATAAGTAGTCAGTATCAGCGCATCCGATGATATTGGAGTTCAGATTTCTCTAAAAGTTTACAAATAGGTCAAGATATTTGGTGAGATATCAAAATATACTCTTGTTCCTGTCCACTAGTGTTAGGTCTAATGGAACTAAGATATGGAACATTATCTCCCAATATCACTTCTCCATCTTCCATGGTTTTGTATGTATACTTCTCTACGTCTAGAGATTGAACAACCATAGAGTTTGGATGGATATGACCTATATTTGAATTTCTCCAATAATTTCTGGATATAGGATAACCGGTGTACCTAGCTCTAGAGTGAAGGTGCTCAAATTGTAGCTAAAGTAAAATTTGGTTTTACTTATATCCTTCATCTTAGATTCCGTCTTAGATGATTACGTGCTTCATCAACGTAAACTGATTTGATGAATGCCTTATTTAGACTTAATTAACACGTGTGAACAATCATCATTGTTAGAGTAATCCTTTTGTATAAGGAACTCTCTAAGTCGGTTGTACCAAATTTGTTCCGACTAATATAAGTCATGTAGTGACTTACTGAGTATACACTATGCATGTTGTGATTTGTATTTGGATTCAGAATTGGGATTCCCTTGGGGAATCGATAAGTCTGAATTAAGCGACATACGAATATATATAGTCACTACATCTATCAACTACATAAATAGATGATTTGTACTGCCATTGAGACAAGTTATCGGAAAGTGATTTCACTTGTGTCTGGAGAATAGATTTGGGTATCTGCGTGAACCCTTGTGCTACATGCCTTGCTATTGACTCACCACCTTATTGCTGGTGTAGGTATTCCTTTTGTGTATACCTTCCATTATTGAGCAAGGCTATTTCTACTTGGATTGCATCCTTTGATTGAGTCCAGTCCAAGCGAGTGTTTTTGAACTCTGCCATGGCCATGGTATTTGGATCCGGTTCATTCAAAGGTTGTTTGCAATCATGCTTGAGAAATGCATGTCGACATTTGTAGGCTTTTAGTAATATGATCCTCTAGAATGTATATAGTTGGTGAAATCATGTTTACCCTTGGTGACTCTTCGTGTTTTCCCAATACGGTTGAGTCTAGGTATTCCGATTTCCCAGTCATTGTGTGCACTATTGAGCTGGGTTGTGGTGGGGTTTCCATCCACTGGGTGTATACTACCCATTTTGTGTCTATCAACGTGAAGTTGACTCGCATTTACTGATTTTGGGGGTTTCTTCCCCAGTTTCCTGTGTTGCTTGCAAGAAGTTGAATCCTTCTCTATGGCCGTACTTCTCCCCCTCTCATTTTGAGCAAGGAGTTAAGTGATTTTTGTTGGTACCTTCACTCTTTCGGGCACAATTGTTACAGGATTATAGGATTATATTTGTAGCCAGTAAATGGATTTGGCAGGTTATTTGCAAATAGTTGCAAATTAATTTTCTTGAACGTGAAGTTCAATGTTTTGAGTATGTGAATTTGAGGTAGAAATGTGTCGAATATTTCAATTGATTTCCTGGCATTCTTTTTGGTACTTCAAATCTCCCCCTAATGCCTGGAAATTGTCCTCACTAAACATACTAGCCTTGGATAACTCCCCCTAATACGGGCTTGTGGTATTTGACGGAAATACCGTTATTCCTCACAGAGATCCCAATTTTCAGTGAGGGGCCATAGATGTATGTCGTGGTGGTGATATCGATATGTAACCGAATTATCGCAGATGGGAAATTCTTTGAATTTTCACATACTAATTTTAGAGGAGAGATACTACGATAAGTAGTATGTTGCAGTTGAATTAATTCAGCAGCATATGTAATACGATATTGACGATAGAGAGGAAATATTTATCATATCCGTTGCTTTGGTAAAAAGGAGAAACTCCTCTTAGTTGTCATCATGGGTTTCAATATGGAAACCGTCTCGACGGATATCTCTATATCTTGTAAGGTACAAATTAAATCGAGATACTATAAAGTTTTCTCAATTAGTACTTGTGTACCATTGGGGAGTAAAATTGTGGTACGACTAGGGCCAACAATTATTGTATCGCGTCTAGAGATTGATTAAAATCATTATCTTACTAATAGTTTTGAGTATATGATTTCCCATGTATAGAGTTTGTGGTTACTTTGTCCACAAAGATAATTTCCTCTTCCATCGAATTGATGTCGTAAAATTCTATATATTGAGGTGTAGAATTTTCAGTGAAAAAACTTCCATTGGGTATATAGAATATACACAACTTTATTGATAGCAAAGTGCTGATACAATATATATTGTGCTTTACAATATATGGTGATGACAACAACAATAATAATATGTTTTATTACAACAATATGATGGATGTAAATATATTATCTAATGGAGGTGATTGACTAGTGAAAGTCCTCGAATACGTCGTTTGATGCATATTCGATCATCATATTCTCCTTGTCCTTGGAGTCCTGTGGTAGATGGAATTTCTCGGTGTTGCTTGGTTCTTCTTGAACATCTTGCGAACATCCAACTTCCATGCTATTACCGGGTTGAAGATTGAAGTGAGCTTCATATCTTGCTCCTTGGGCTGGTCTGTTACGTCCCATGGATTGCAGGTACAGGTTTACCAGATGTTTTGGGGTGCGGCATTTTTTAGTGATATGCTTGTAGCATCCACATTTCTGGCAAAGAGTAGTTTTATCAAACTTGTTCTTTGCTATGCCTTTCCCCTTGTCTGAATTGTATGGCTTGTTCTTATTGCGGTTGCGGTTACCATTGAAGTTCTTTGTTTGGCCATTGAAATGACCATTGAACATATTGTTTTTCTGAAAATTTGCATGTACTTCAGGAAGAGGGGAAGCCCCAACCGGGCGACGATGACTATTCTTTAAAAGAAGTTCATCATGTTTCTCTGCCTGGAGGAGTACATGTATAAGTTCAGAATAAACTTGGTAATCCCTTGCACGGTATTGTTGCTGTAGGATCCTGTCAGCCGGGAGCATAGTTGATAGAGTCTTTTCTATCTTCTCCACTTCTGAAGGTTCCTTCTCGCAAAAGCGCAACTTTGAACAAATCTTGTGAACCACATGATTATAATCTCCGATGGATTTAAAATCCTGGAGTCTTAAATGGGTCCACTCATGACTAGCTTCAGGTAGTATAACTGCCTTTTGCTGTTCATATCGAGTTTTGAGTGCTTGCCACATATTGCTTGGAGATTCCTCCATTAAATATTCAGACTTTAGATCTGGATGAATATGGTTTCTTATAATATATAAGGCACCATATTTTTGTTGCTCATTTAATTGTGCAACTCCCTGTTGAGGAGGATCCTCAGGTGGTATGAGTGCAGCTGCAATTCCACGGGACGAAAGACTAACTTTAACATCCATAGCCCATGTAGGGTAGTTATGTCCGTCGAGCGCAAGCTCTTCAAATTTTTTGACGGTCATTTTGTCCTACATGAATAAGAACCAGAGATTTGTAAATTTACTTGTATGTAAATTAAAATCATCATGGTTGTGCTGTAATAAAATTTGCTAAATTGTGAGTTCAAGTGAAGACTTGAAATTTGTTTGGTGTCACTACACTTTCGTGATATCACCATTTTAATGGAGTTCGCCATGTTTCGAGATATCAACAAATGATGTCCATCTCGTTTCGAGATATCATTTGGAGTCCGTCTCGTTCCGAGATATCAACAAATAAGATCCGTCTCGTTTCAAGATTTGCGCATATCAATTCAGTTCGAATTAAGTCATTACGTGCCTTTTAGACAATTTTAGACTTAATTGATGGTGAGTTGATATTTATTTTTGCGAGAAAAATAATTCTCGATTGCAAAAATAATTTTATTGTACCATTCATATATGTTATAGGTATTGCAAACTGCAAACACATCAAACATATATTTACACAGGTGGTCTAAAACATGACAAGTACTTAGTATTGTACTAGTGCTAGTGTTTGTTGACCAATCTGCTAAAAGTGCTCACGTATAAAGCAAATTATTTGCTCGTGGCCACAACGTGTGTAAATGGGCCTAATTAGCCATCCATCGTTTAGACCAGCCTGATCAAACTGAACGGATAAGGGGAAGCGACCAGAGGAAGAAATATCCAGCATCTTCAATCCCCAATCGACCCCGACACATGCTGATGCTCCACGACTCTGGGCCGCAGTAGCGGACAAGGCAGCCGCTGTCGCTGGCGCTACCTCACCGAGGGCCGCTTCGGCCGCCACCGGAGATCGTCGGAGGTCGTAGCCACGTAGAGATGCTGCAGCCGCCACGCCGCAGGGAAGCGCGTCCGGAGGTGCGGCCGGCGAGGAAAGAACGCCTCGCGCAGCAGCCGCGCCGGCGTCGGGCCACCGCTTCGGGCTGCCGTTGCCAAGCGGGCTATGAGGCTCCTCGGAGCTGTCCGTCACGTTGGGGCCTACGCCTCTCGAGCTGCAGCGCCGAGAGTGGCCGGGCAGAAAGATGTGGACGCTGGTTCCGCCGCTCCTTGAGGAGCCTGGCCGCGGCGCCGGCGCGGCGGTGATGCAGGGCGTCAGCTTTCGTCGCCGTTGTTTCGGAAGAGGAGGCCTTGCCGTGAAGTTCCAGCGACTGCAACATCGGCTGCGAACAAGAGGGAAGAAATCGATGGTAACACATCGTTGCCTTACCTGCAATTTCTTCTTCGGTTTAGCTCTGCGGGAGCGTGCTTGATAACGTGTTGTAACTCAAAGGATTCAGAGAAAACTTGTGTTTATTGATCAAAGGATTGGGGGTATATATACCCCTGTACAGACGCCTCAAAGGCGGTAATTACAAAAGGACGCGTCGGTACGGACACACGCGTCCGTACGACTGGAGGAAGCGCCTCTACGGATGGTCACATCCGTTCGGGCGTTGGACATCTAATTAACCGTCTAATGACGGTTCTAAGTTAATCCTAACACAAGGCACAAATCCCCGCGGTCGTTTCCTCGACACGCGACAGCGAAGGATGGATGGAAAGAGGAAGAGATTAATTTAGCACCAGATGCAAATTCCATAAAAGTACACTAGTCTCCATTGCAAAACAATATATACTGCAGTATCAGAATCCCATACCCTGAATACTCATTGCAATAAGCCAGGTGACAGCTCCATCGACGGTCGTCGATCGGAAACAAAAGTTCTTCATCACGAAACTGAAAAATCCTCTCATTTTCTTAAAATAAATAAATTGACGGCCTCCTCTTGTCCCGATGTGAGGGCTCAGAAGCGACGAACGAACCGGGACAGCTCGAACCTCGCAGTGGCGGCGCCGGCGCCGGCGCACGCAGAAGTAGTTGTGAGTGTGTGGTGCGAATGCTGCTTGCGATTATCTGTAGAAGATAAACACTCGACGACGACGTCGACCTCGAACCGAATGATGGAGATGGCGAACACGGGCGTATGCGTAGGTCACTCTCCTTCTCTCCTCCGATTGGATAGAAAGGTACGTATGCATCAGAATTTTTTAATTTTTGTTCAACGCATTTTTTTGTTTTTGCAAAAAAAACATTTTTCTTGGGTCCGTGTAAAAAGACCTGTAGTGAAAAAACTTGTTTTAACATCGAATTTTATCTTTTTTACAGAGGCCATAGAAATGTACTCCTATATTTTTCATGAAACTACTAAGTAAACACAAATGTACGTATGTTTTTTTTTTACATTTCAAAATAGGTCTAAAATATTTAAATAGAGGGTTCATTTGGGAGCCAAAACACTGCTCCCGATGTCAGTCTGCAACTTTCACGAAAAAATAAATGATTCTTTTCACAAGAAGAGATGCGTTCTTCCATCTAGTTCCAACAAACGGAGACACGCAAACTCGGAAAGCCGCTTCCGCTGCTACGTTGGCGCTGTCAGTCAGTGTGACTTCGCCCAAACTGCCACTTCTGCAGTCGTTCCCCTTTCGCGCCAAAATAACCCTAGGCTACCGCCTCCGCCGCCCTCACCCATCTCCAAATGCCGCCGCTGCCGCCGCCGTCAGTCGCGCGGCAGGTGGCAGAAATAGCGGCGGAGCCCGACCGCGCCGCCGCGTACGCGCGGCTCCTCCACCTACAGCGCGCGTGCGCCGACGACCCCTCAGCCGCCGCCGACCTCGCCGCGGCCTCCCCCTCCGTTCTCCTCCCCGTTCTCCTCCGCGACGCCACCGACCATGACGAGTCCGTCTCCGCCTCCGCCCTCAAGTGCCTCGGCTTCGCGCTCTACCACCCGGTCCTCGTCTCCACCATCTCAGGTAGCAGCACTTCCCTGATAACCGCATCCATCTCATCTTCAGTCAAGCGTTGCGGTTTTGGTGGTGCAGGGTTAGGCGTTAGTGCTAGTGAAGAAAACCAAGTGAAATGTAGATGCCCTGGAGATCAATTTCGATGTTTAATTCCAGACTCTTGCAGTTGCTCATTGTCAGTGATGGCATGTGTTTGGACCTAATATCCAATGTATCCCTCTGGGTCCATGCCTGACGGCCGGAGGTTCACCCGGCTTCCAGTGTTGCACTAGTATATGTTTAATAAGCTATTTGGTCAAATCCATTTTCTATGACCTAACAGTATCATGCTCACATATTGGCATGTTAACGAGAGCCGGCAATTTACATTTTCTTAGGGAAAACGTTTGGCAATTTTTGTTCCATCTTAGCTACTCTAAGTAGATATGTCAGAAATAAGGGCTACTTGTGCTTTCACACTTCATGGTTTTTTTACATTTAAAGAGCCTTTCTATTTTGCTATTTTGTCAATCACTTTATATTACATTGCCCTCTGAACCGCTCAATATTCTTTGGTTGCTCAGACATGCCATGGAATATTGAAACTGTTTGTGGTTTGAAGGAACAGCTGTAATATTCTTCTTCTTACCCTGCAGGACAGTTGGCTCAGCTGGTACTGGCTACTTTAGTTCAGCTGATCATGACTACCAAGATGAAGGTTGATTCTGCTCACCCTTCTTCTGTTTTCAAGTGTTCCTTTTGTTCAGTTTTATTGTGGGGAATGTATAAGTTCATTCAGTGATTTGATTCCTATTTCTCTTAATTTGGTATCATAGGCTATCTGCAATCTTGCAGTCTGGTGCATTTCTGTTCAACAATTGGAGGCTTTGGTTCTAGAGGATAGAGCAACTACTGTGCTGAATGCTATTGTTTATGCCCTTGACAATCCATTTGGTTCTTTGTCTACAACATTTGAGGCTGCTCAGGTAATTCTGCACACTTGGATTGCACTCCGCTGCATTACCTATCTTTAGTATGGTAAACAATGTAATTATTCTCGTAGTAATAGATGCAGAAACTCTTCTTCGCTAATGAAATTTCAGTGGACCCGCTCACTTTGTATCGCAATTTATAATTTCAGTGGCAACACTGTTGCTTGAGAAATATGTTAATTTACTAAAAATATCTTCGTAATTACTAGAGTTCATTACTCTTATGTTTCATGTCTTCAGCATAGAGGAAAAGCATATTGCTCATAGATGATCTTTAGTTTTTTCCGTGCCTCATTAATTTCTTTTTATGTTATCAGTTGTCACACCAATTAGAAAACCATCCAAGTCGGAGGGTTTTACCTTTTAGTATGAGAATCTTGGCACGAGTGTAAAGCATGCACTTGATTCTTGTTCTGTTTTGCGGTTTTATGTATTACCTCCTAGTAGTACTTGGACTAAGGCTGCATCTGAAAACTCTTACTGAAGGCTACGATGAAACTTGCTAGTCAAAACCCGAAAGGAATGAGGGACCTCTCAAGCATATGGGTTCCCCCGATATACCGAAGGCTCTTAAGTGCTGAGAAGCCGGAAAGGGACATGGCTGAGAGATGCCTCATTAAAGTTTCATCAGCTATTTTACCTCCTCAATCTTCTCTTTCGAAGGTAATTGAAAAAATCTCCTATAGTGATTTGGGAATTGATGTTTCTAATTGGTGACATATTATTTCCCTCATGCAAACTATAGTACCCAGCTTTTGTCTTTATAACCAGAAGGCAGATATCACAAACTTAATTATACCATACAATTGGCTGTACTGCTGGAAATGTTTTGCATTGAGATTGTTACTGAATAAGATATGCCTTGGCGCTTCATAGGTGAAACAGAAACCAGCATTTTCTTATCTATGTAGCACTGAATTGCCTGCAGTTTTAGTCTGAAATGATTATAGAACCCATTTGCGAAAGCAGACTGAAAGTTACTAGAAGATTAAATTTATTTTAGCTGACTAACAGATTAACTTAAGCCAATTAATATATGGCATGGTACAATAGTGCTTCCCCGTCACATTAGCGTTTGCGTTACATTTGACATTTAGTCTTCTTAAATAACTTTTGTGACTATGAGATTTTTCTTGTTAAATGATTTAGCATCTTCTGCTACTTTGCCTATTGCAATGTTGCTTGTCTTATTTACCAACCTCTTGTTGTGCCATTTTACTTGCTAGTGTAAATGTGTAATCCAATATTCCAGTTTCTTATTTTCCATGTATTAACAGTTCCTCAGCCGAGTTTTACTTTCTACATGCTATGCAGGAAGTAGCATCAGACCTTGAGCAAAAGCTACTCTCTTCTATGATTAATATGCTCAATGACCCTTCGAAAAAAATTCTAGCAGTGAAGTCATGGGGATGGTTCATATCCTTACTTGGTGCAAGTGCAGTGAGCACTAGACCTCTACTTAACAAAATCCTGAAAGTTCCAGAGCAGCTATTTACTGATCCTGATCCACAAGTTCAGATAACCACAATGGTGAGTTAAACTATTTCCTGAAGTGCACTTTTATTTTTGTAAGACAAATATATTCCAGTATAATTGATAATATTTTCAGAATTGCAGGTTACCTGGAGAAATTTGGTGGATGCATTTTTTGCGCCACAGGATATAGAAAACATGGATCAAGAGACACTGCTGCCTCCTATTGAACCCAGAGCACATGCTAGTGCTCAGATGAAAAAGATAAGGCTAATTATGATGCCTGTATGCGGAGTTCTGTCGAGAAGCCATAATATTGCTTTAAGTTCCTCCTGCTTGAGCACATGGCATTACCTTCTATATAAACTTGGTGATTCGATTAACCATTTATCTATTCTTGATGCTGCTTTTGGGCCAGTACTCAAGATAATTTTCTCCATTGGACTTGATAATCAGAACAAGCCACTCTGGTCATTTTGCATCAAGCTTTTTCATGATTTTGTTTCAGTAAGAGTTAGGCATTTGAGCTCACCCGAAGATAATGTGTGTGTTCCATTGAACCAGAACTTGGTATTTCAAACTTGTACGCATCTCGAGGCCCTGCTGGGTGTTCATCAAATCAAATGGTCACCATGGGACATTGACAGCTTTGATTTTCAGTTGGGGATCCTTAGCTCAATTGTGAATCCAGAACTACTTCTGAACATGGCTGTTGAAATGGCAGTAACTATCATGGACTCCACAACGCAAATTTTCAGGTTGCTTCTACAGGGAGTTCGAGTTCAGTGTAACTCAAAGTTTGCTGATGACAACGTTGCAGTATGCATTACTAAGGTATGCAAATTTATAAAGAAGGTGTTTCTGGATCTGGCAGGGAAGCAAAAGAGTAACAGTTCCACAGTGTTACTGCAATTTGGTCTTCAGTTGGTGAAGTGTACTGTAGAGGAACTGGATAATTCTCTGTTGGCTTCTGGAAAGCACGAGTTATGCTTAGACATCGAACAAATAAAGGAGATGCAATATGTTGAATGCAGTCCGAAGTTATCATATCCAAGAATCAGGCCACTTGCTTACATGGAGATGGTTTCTCCAGCAGTTTACTTCACTGCACTATCTCTATCAGTAGTAGCCCAGTTTACTGGAGAGTTGACACATGGAAATGTTGAGCAATTGGCTTTAATTATCTGTTCATCTGATCTCCCGGAGAACTTTCATGCTGCTGTTGCTTTTTTGTATATGCAGATCATGCGTCCAGCAGATAGTCAGCTAAGAATAAAATGGTTGGTGTTGTGGAACAAAGTATCAAAGTGCTTGAATGAGCAAATGATCTCTTACTTGAAACTTAGCTGTGGTGCAACTGGCCATGTACTCTGTCAGTTCTTCTGTTATCCATTTTTTGCTAGTTTCGAGGGTCACCTTCCTCTGACACAAGACTTAGAGGTGGAGCTGGCTATTGAGGTTTATGGATCCCTTTGTACGAACTCAAATTATTGTTCAGATGCTTCTTACATGGTTTTCTTAGACCACTTTTTTGAATACTTTATCCGCACAATTGATGAAAATATGTCCTCATTCCAAGCCAATATTGAGTATTGCTTAGAGAAGAAGTTTAAAGACATTACTATCCTTTCTGTTCTTGGGAAAGTAGTTATTGGAGTACTGGATAATGCCCAGATTTTGAACTATGCTAACCAAGATGTTGAAGGAACAAATGAGTCTGCTGGATGCAGAGGATCTAACATTTTCTTGAGTTGTATGAAGCTTGTTAACAGGTGTGTTGAATTACACTTTTAGATCAGACGCCTCCAGTTTATCCTGCCTAGCATGGCCAATGATTTCAAGCTGTTTCAGTAATATCCAATAATTTCATCGTATATGTAGGTTTATGAGGCTGTCAGGGTTTGGTCTCAAAACAAATCCAGCTGCACAACACCAAGTCACAAGCATGTAAGTAATTGGATTTACTGAAATCACAATCTTGCAGATTAATTTCAATAGCAGCAAACCTGCTCTTTGTTCTATATTTACATCTCTGGCTTTTGATATGCTTCAGGTTTTTTCTATCTTTATCTGCTTTTGTTGGGCATCTTACATCGGCAAAAGACATTCTTCTACTTTTTGAGGTCCGTGCCATCTTTCAAGTAAAGGGGATCAGCTACATTCTTGATACTGTAATACAAGCACATATACTTTTTTTGCAAAGGGCTAACTTGGCGATAAACATCATCTCATTCTTGCAGATTGTTGGGGATCAACTTACTGAATGGCTCACTTTATCTAGCGCATTGTACCATGTGATGCAACAAGGAGAAACCATTGACCAGCTCGAGAAACTCTGGCTCAACATTGTCAGGTGCCTGACGACAAGCCGGCTCATCGGTGACTCTTCCTTTCTCCAGAAGCAGTACCTGCTTCTCCAAGCGGCGGTTAACCACCCACGCAAGCCTATTTCAGCTGCAACCATGTCGATTCGGAGAGCGTCAGAAGCGGGCAAAGCAGGTGTGCAGCACTCACGGCGCCGCTCAGTTTCCAAGACGGATGAGTTGTCAGTAGACAGACCAAGGAAGGATCTTAACTGTGCCGGTGATGCTGACAGGTCCTTTGCGCTCGAGGAACGCAGTGTTTCAAGGATGTTGGCGCCGCCAATGTCGTCCGATCGAGGAGTTGTCCGGTCAAACTCAACCGTCCGCGCCGAGAGGAATGGTGAATCACTCAGGATCTCTGCCGGTTTGGGGAGGAAGAGGCTGAAGATGATGAAGTATTCAGGCAAGGGCAAGGGACCTGGCAAAGTAACCGGCGATTCTTTCTCGCCGCAGTGGGTGGAAAGTGAAGTGTGCAGGAAACCAGAACTGATACTGGAGATGCTCAAGAGGAAGAGATAGTCGCTCGAACTCATAGCCATATATGTATGCTTTATTTTTGAAGGAATGCAGGATTGGGAACTTGAGTCTCTGAATGCATGGCTACCACACTAGCAAGACAGAACAGGGCTACTGAAGAGAAGAGGTACAGTAGATAATTTCTCCAAATCTGTACACGCATTTTCTTTTCAATATAGCTGCAGCTTTTGTACATCGTACAAAATATCATGTTTTGTAACATCACAGGAAACACCCGTTGAGATACAGTAGCCGTAGCAAAGCAGACGTGGAGGACGCGCACAGGACACGATTTCTCTTATTAGTCGCCAACACCGAGTGATCAGGTCTCAGCTGGAATTTGGGTCAGCAGTAGCACCACTTCCGGCGGCGTAAGATTTAAGCTGCTCTACAAACTCGTCGATGTACCTATCATGGAGCTCCTTGTCGGCTACCACCTCCTTCATCTTGGCTGCTCCAGCCACGAAACCTCTTCTGGCTTCTCCATCGACCATGACGGCCCGGACTGCGCTCGCGATGCCATGGCGGTCGAACGACCCGTCCTTCTCGTCTCTCGCCACCTGCAACCCAACCTTCCCCGTCTCCATTTGCCGGGCGTTGGGCCCTTGGTCCCCGAAGATGGGAAGCATGACGAGAGGGTGCCCGAAGAGAAGTCCTTCGATGAGCGAGCTCCGGCCGCAGTGGGTCAGGAACCCGCCCACGGAGGCGTGCGCTAGGATGCTCATCTGAGGAACCCACCCTGTGGTGACGAGCCCGAAGGCGTGGGCGCGCTTCTGGAAGCCGGGAGGGAGCATGTCAGAACCGTCGCCGTCGTCGAGGACGGCGTCTCCGCTGGGCTTCCTGAGCGCCCAGAGGAAGCGTGCCCCGGCGATCTCCAGACCGAGGGCTAGCTCGTGTACTTGCTCCACTGGCAGCGGTACCTCGCTCCCTAGCGCGACGTACACCACCGACTTCGGGGGCTGCGCGTCCAGCCAACGTACGGTGGCGTGCTCTGATCTGCTGGAACCGGCGGCACGGAGGTCGCCAACGGGAGACGGCGGCAGAAGGCCGAGGGGCACGACCGGCTTGCCGATGAGCGCCACCGCGATCGGGAACGGCTCGGGCTCCCACTCGACGCAGCTCCGGATGGCCCCTATCGTGCACCTCTCTTTTGTCAAGGCGAAGCGCTGGAAGATGGACATGCCCGACGCGCCAGGATTGGTTAAAGCCGGTGCTCTCGCCTCCTGCTCGTGGCGTGGCACTGAGGCAGCGGCCGACGGTTGGAGGAGGGAAGCGAGCAAAGCAGCTGTCGAGAGAAGCACCGCGCATGGTACCTGGTGATCGAGCTAGATGTTACTGAGATGATCATATGGTATGTGCATGGGGTGGAAAGAAGTCAACCAATTATGCGAAGAACGCGCAGATTGGCCGGCTTTGGTGGATCGAACCTTGTGCTCGACGGCGGACGCGGCAGCCCAGTGGAGGAAAGTGTCGGCGATGATCCAGTGGGGCCTCGTGGCCTCGCTGGCGCACGCGGCGGCCAGGAACTCTGCGAAAGGGGCAGCGAGGCCGTCGAAGGCCTTCCAGTGGAGCTCCCGGTCGTTGACGGGAACGTCGTTGGTGGACTCGGCGCCGTCGGGGAGGCCGTCCACGCGCGGAAGAGGAATCGCTACGAGGTCGACGCGCGGCGCCGCGGCGGGGCGCAGAGGCGGGAGCCGGGCCAGGTTACGCGGCGTGGAGACGTAGGATACATGGTGGCCGCGCTCGGCGAGCAGCTCCGCGAGCTCCAGGTACGGGAGCAGGTGGCCAAACGCGAGCCACGGGACGATCACGATGCGCAGCGGCGAGGATGGGGACGGGGCGTCCATGGCGAGATCAGGAGCTGGACTTGTCGCCGGTGTCGTGAACTCTGCTCAAACCGGGCTAAGCTATTATCTGTATATATTCGGGGTAAGATATGATATCCTGGCACTGGCAGGGTTTCGTCCACTATCACTTGCCGGCGATGGTCATGGACAGTGCTCACCGATCTGCTGAGTAGCACTTAATTTATTGCGCAGCTTCTGCGAAATCACGTGGATCACCCTCACACGTGTTCCAGTAGTTCAGGCACCAAAATTCAGATCCCCCCCCGCCCCCCCCCCCCCCCCCCACCCCCCCAAGACAACGTCAATGACGTACAGCGACAGCTCATAGAGGAAAAAAGACGATTTGGGAAACCAAATTTTGGGTAAACAGAATGTCCGGCTCCCATGGCAACTCTAGGGCGATCTAGGGTTTTGGCCATCTCCCTTCGACAACTTCCACTCCGGTGTTGTAGCCTCCTCTCCTCTTATGCCGAAGGCCATGTTCCTGCTCTCTCCATCGTGCTAGCGGTTGAGGGTCATTTTCTCCAAGGTTTTAAGCCAGAAGTTGGATCCCATCTATGAGGGTTTTACCCTCCCGGACCCGAAGTCTAGGACGATCTAATTGGTTGACCAAGCTGGTTTTGTTATTGATCAATGTTATCTTAAGGTATGTGAATGTGTTTACCATGGAACCGAACCACAACTATCTATGAGTTCAGAGTGGCCAAGAGGATGAATAGGTTATTCTAATGACCATAGAAATAAGGAAGACTCAGTTCACTTTAAAGCAGCTAGACCGGAAAAATGCCTTCGCTAACCTTTTGGTTTAGTGAATAGTTCTGCCATCATTGAAGAAGAGACCTATTTTCCACTCTCAAAGTCAGAATAAAAGCAAAATCTATGCCTTAATAAACTATAGTTCTTTCCAAGGAAAAAGATAAATAAGTCAAAAAGCGGGGGATCGCTAAGAGCTCCTCTTCCGCTAAGACCAGTAATCTAGAATCTATTCTTAGATTGGTTACTCGTAATGGATCTCTTGTTGCTCATAAAAATGAGATCATCAATCTGGAGAAGAATCGTCCCCTTGTGTCGCTCTTGGACCGGATCCCTATAGACCCATCTTAGGGTGTTGTCCATGCTGAGTTGCTGACCTCGACTTCTCTCGTGGTTTGGCTTTAGCCAAGAAGCTACGTGAAGCAGTTATGCCCTACATGCAAATAATAAAGAAGATTTATTATCAGAACTCTTATGTTTATAATGTTTTATACCATGCTATAACTGTGTTAAGCGGAAACATTAATACACGTGTGGTATGTAAACAAATCAGGTCCCTAGTAGTCTCTAGTTATACTAGTCCGTTGGGCAACACAGGATCAAGGTTTCCTGATCATGGGCATTTATGCCATTGACAATGGAGTCATGTTATTGGTGAATGATGTGATAGAGTCACACCCATTATGTTTTATCATGACGAGTCGAGTCATTAAGTTCAACGTTATGATAACGAAAGCGTAGTAACATAGCCTTTGACCGTGAGATGATATTTAATTACTATCCTGGAAGTTACTTTAATTGCATCAAATATCACACCGTGACAGGGTGATTATAAAGGTGACTCTTGGGTAATTAAAGGGATATGTTGAGGCATACCATCAAGAGCGGGACTTGCCAATCCTATTTACGCATAGATAATACTAGGCCCACTCGGTGGAGTTGCATCAATTCGCTTGCAAGCATGTGACTAAGTCACGAAGATGCAACGACACGGGAACAAGTAGCATTGTTATGTCGGTAACGAGACTGAATGGGGTATAACATAGCGGAGATCAAGTCTCGGACAAACAGAGTATCACTAAGGCAAGGGGCATGGGGACTTGCGTTTAAGTTTCAAAGCGACGCAAAAACTTTGATGGATGCATAGGGGCCATTATGGATGTACAAATCTCACTATTGGTCATTGGCCAGAGAGGTGTCTCGACCATGTCTGGAGTAGCCCGAATCGTAGGGTATCACACTTAAGGGTAGAAATTTTTTAAGAGTGATCTTAGTACCAAAGAGAATAATAAAGAGAGCCGAAATCGTTCTGGTATTTATCCGATAGAGATCGGAGAGTTCCGAAGGTGTATCGGGATAAAGGGATAAATGCCCGATGGTGATTGGAGGGTGCTGGAAGGGTTCCAGGACCCGAAATAAATAAGAAAGGTATATTTATTATTAAACAATGTAATTAATAAGTAAATATCATTTTATTTTATTTTTAAATGCATTCATTGGCCCATTAGTGGAAAATGGAGGAAAAGGAGGGAGACCAAAGGGGGTCCAACCACATGGCCCTTGTGGGGCCCATGGGGGTTGTGGGGCCCCTCTCTTGACCGCACCCCTCATGTGGATTTAGTCCCACATGGGGGAGGCAAGGGGGTGGGCTCCCCTCCTATCACTATATAAAGAGAGGCACCCTCTCCCCTTTCTCCCATCAATCTCTCTCTCTCGTTTCTCTCTTCTCCAACCGTGGTTCCCTTTGGAGCCGTGCTAGGAGTTGAGAATCCTCTACTATAAGCACACCACCGTACTATTAGTCTTCGGGTCCATCGCTCTACTCCCGCAACCTTCGATGGAACGGAGACCGGTAGTCATAGTCTACATCGTATGTGTGTAATACCACGAGGTGCAACACTTGGAGCACTAGTCGCAGAACGACTCATCGACATTGTAATCGACTTCGGTGTCTTCATCGACAACCCTTATGCGGGAGGGTGCTCCCCGCTTTCGCTCTTCAAGGGTATGATTCCGTTCTTCCTCCATTGCTCTATATATGGATAGTAATAGATTCTGGCTAGTTTCAGTTATCGTTGTTAGGATTTTTTTTGTTTTCTGCTATGAAACCCCTTCAGTACGTAATTTGTTCGGTTTGGACATGCATGCATCTCATGCATTTAGAGAATTTAAGTTGGTAGTCTCTTTCAGGCAGGCTTCTTTCAGATTAGATGAAGATATGGTTGATTTGACTCTAGAATCGGCTATTGGTGGTTTCTGTGGCAAGCTGAATGTTTCTTGTTTATATGATTGGGTATTCTCGTTTGAGGTTTCCTCCAAGCAAGTTGGTTTTCATATATTGAAAATTAAATGGTTTGAATGTTTCCACTTTAAATGCTACTTTCATCTTTGGATTTTTGGAGGTCTAAATTGGCATTCTGAGTTCAAGAAATGGGAATCCGAGCAACAAAATGAGTGGACAGTGGTCTCACGTAGGAAAAAATTCTGCTATAATGCAGCAAACGATTATTGCTCGACCTTTAAGAGGTTTAGTGCAGTCTCAAGATACTGTTGCTCCTAGGAGTTCACCGGCAACTCTTCTTCCTCCTGTTGGGAGTAAAGTTCTCTTAGCTATCAAGTTTAGATCCTTTGACTAAATGGTTATTCATAGTGAGCCAGTTGTTTCAAGTGCAAAATCGGTACCTTTCTATGATCCCACTGCTCCTATTGTATTGGGTTTTGAGATTTTAAGGAAATATGCAGACTTTACGAAGCTTTTTTATAAGGTGGTGGACCAAGTTTGGCCTTGTTATCGGTGTTTGTCGGATAAGCATGTCACGGAAAATTGTACGCCCCGGTTTACATGTTAGTCTTGTTCCCGACAAGGCCATATTCGAAAAAATTGCTGGAACCCTCCGCTAGGTAGTTAAAGCGGAATCGGGAGAAACTGAGGAGTCCCCAACCTATGTTCGAGACTCTGTTTCGCCCCAAATCGCCTAGAGAAAACCCTCGCCTAAGCCTCTGCTCCAACACAATCTTACTCCAATGGAGAACTTCCCGGTAGATCCTACGAGGTTTACGCCGCAATGGATGCATGTCATGGAGCCATGGGGTGCTGATTAGCGCCCTGCAAGGGTGTACATCACCTCTTTGATGACCCTTCCTCTTCGACATGAGGCGTGGGCCATTGCTCAGCCCGAGTCGAGACTGCCTGCAGCAGAGATTGATTACATATTGCAGTACATAGCTGACCACATCTTCGATGTCTATCATCTGGAGGTAATCAGTTTTGCGGAAAGTGCGGTTGGTCTTGGGTTATTTCGGATGGTAGACCAAGTAACTCGAGATATTCTAGTGGGTTATGTGGCTGTTCCTTTTTCTGATGGTCATATCATCTCCCTTGCATGTCATGACGAGGGAGAGAATCTTAGAGCCACTGTTTATACTAGAGTTGGCTGGATTATGTTGCTGAATTTGCATATGGACTATCGCAATGATGAGTTTCTGAGAGAGCTAGTTTCCGAATTTGGTAAGATGAGGTCTTGGTGGAAAGAGGATGTTTGACTCACCAGAACTTTTATTAAGCTAGCTTATGGTGGGGCTAGTGATAACCCTCAACCTGTTGTCATCACGCAAACTCATATATATGGAGGACATGTCGTTTCATGGACTGTCCCAGTGTTTATTTTGGAAGTGATCAAGCAGACACTCTGCCTAGGTATGAGTCCCCAGAGCCTGAAAATGGCAACCCCTCACTAGTATAAAAAAGGGCATATAGTCCCGATTCCCAACCCCCTCTAGTCCCGACCCAACCGGGACTACGGATTCGGGACTAAAGGCATGATCCTTTAGTCCCGGTTCTCACAACCGGGAGTAAAGGTCCTCTGGGCTAGAAAAAAAAGTCTCCCACCAATGCAACTCGTGAGATTCGAACTCAAGACCTCATGTGTATTGCCTCTTGCGCAACTTACCACCCCACCTACACATCACATGTGACTTTGGATGGGATGCTTTCCTTTTGAACTAGCCTATGGAGGGCGTTCAGTCCGGGTTAGTGTTATCAACCAGGACTAAAGGGTCCTTTAGTTCAGGTTGGTAATACCAACTGGGACTGATGGTAGACCCTTTAGTCCGGGTTAGTGTTATCAACTTTTGTCCGAGTTGGTGTTACCAACCGGGACTAAAGGCCTTGAACCTTTAGTCCGGTTGGTAACACCAACCCGGACTAAAGTAGGACCTTTAGTACGGGTTGGTGTTATCAACCAAGACTAAAGGGTCCTCTGATGCCGTGAAACTTGGAACCGGGACTAATGCTCATATTAGTCCCGGTTCCAACTCTAGCTGAGACTAATGTGTTGAACCAAAGGTCCTTTTCAACTAGTGCCTATCTTTCATTTGGGGTACCTGATCTGCCTGTTAATGATGATTGGGTTCCTATTTCTGTTCTACATGTTGTGCATGATGACAATGATGGATGGGGTTAGTGGAATGATGAGGCCTGAGGGAGAATGTTGTACAAGATGGCCAGAGGGAACACCAGTGAAACCCTGTTCAAGAACAATCTTCCATCATTGTTCAGTTCCATTGTCCCCTTTGTCCCTCCAGTTGAGAACTTGGATGTTGAAAATCGGCATGATGTGCAAGTTGTGAGAGTGCTTCTGTAGGATCCTATTGCTGCTTGGTCAGAGTATTTTACGTAGAACAAGGATAGGATTCTATTTGATCACATATTCCATTTCCTTGGAGGATCCTTCCTGATGATCCTTCTCCAAAGCTACTAGAGTGTGGAGATGCTTCTTCTAGTTTATCTTCAGGTTCTGCAAAGACAAAGAAGAGATCTAGAGGGTCTCAAATCCTTTGGTTATGGCAGACATGAGGGTCACTCACAACTTGAGCAAAAATGCAGGGTTTAGGGTCATCCCTAGGTCTGATAAGCTAGAGCCAAGGAAGAAAGCGAAGTCTTCTAGGCCTGAAGATTCAGATAATGTGGTGTCCCCTTTCACTAGTGTTGTTGTGCTGCAAAGGATGGGAAAGTTGCTTCAAATTAAAGATTCTGAACTCACATAGGAGAAGCTTGAGGCTGCTTCAGATAAGCCCACAAGCCCTTCAAGTTCTAATGTGTAGCAAGCCCATTATCTTTGCGGGCCTTGGTGGCCAGCTTTTCTAGTGGGTTGTCTTTTGTGCCCAAGACTTTATATACTTATGTCTTTTATGCTCTAAAAATAGTGTAATAATACAAACCACTTAAAGTATAATCCAATGTCTAAAAATACTTCTAATCATCTTCCTTGCACACTTAGAATTGCAACTAAAATCCCAAAGGCAAGTCTTTTTAGATTTGAAATTCATTGGATTAAACAGTTTGGGTTTTTAGGTATAGTAAGTAAGGATTGGAATACTCCAGTGCCAGCTAAGTCAATTTCTTCTAGAATTACTGTAAAATTCAAAAATCTAAGGTATTCCCTTAAGGATTGGGGCAGGAATCTCGCCCAACTAAAACTATTATTGAAATGCGCAACAAGGTAATCCTTTTTTTTGAACAACTGGAGGATGAGAGAAAGCTGAGTGTGCCTGAGTTTAATTTCTGAAATATTGTAAAGGCCCATTTTAAAAAAATGTTGGGGTTTCAATGTGATTATTGGAAGCAAATATGTACTGTGAGGTGGGTACAATTATCTGGGGAGAACACAAAATAGTTGCATGCTGGAGGCACTGAAAGATTTAGGAAAAATGCCATCCCATCTATTTATGGTGGCAATGGTAATACTTTGGTGGGCCACCAATAAAAATTTGTTGCTTTTTTGCAATACTATAAGAATGGTATGTGAGTCTCCTTTTCCTCATGAGTGAATGATGATTTACGCAATTTTTTTGAAGGAAGTGGAGGGCATGGGAGATCTGGTAGCTCCTTTCACCGAGGAGCAGGTGGAAGGAATTGTTAAGCATATAAAAAAAGATAAAGCTCTGGGTCTGGATGGAATCAGTGGTCTTTTCATTAAACATTGTTGGCAGATGGTGAAGAAATATTTCCTAGTTATGCTCTGATTTTCATAGAGCAAATGTGTCTCTAGAAAGTATTAATGGTTCTGTCATCAATTTGATTCCTAAATCTTTGTAACCATAGAAAGTAAATGACTTTAGGACTATTTCTTGACCAACACTTGTCCCAAATTTATTACAAAGATTATGGCCATTAGATTCCAATCAAAGATTTTCAGTTGCAGTCATGCAGTTCAATACGGTTTTATTAAATCAAGAACAATCCAAGACTGTTTGGCTTGGTGCTTTGAATATTTATTCTAGTGCAAGCAATCAAAAAGGAAAGTGGTGGTTTTTAAGATTGACTTTGAAAAGGCTTTTGATACAATTGAGCATAATGCTATCCTCAAGATTTTAGAATGCATGGGCTTCCCATCTTTGGTGATCAAGTGGGTCAAAGAGATTCTATCCTCGGGTACCTCATCCATTCTTCTAAATGGTGTTCCTAGAAAAACAATTGCTTGCAAGAGAGGAGTCAGACAAGGAGATCCATTGTCCCCAATTTTATATGTCCTGGGTGGTGATCTGTTGCAAAGTATTATAAACCTGACATTTTTGGATGGAATACTACAATTGCCTATTCCTACAGGGGAGATTATCCAATAGTGCAATATGTTGATGACACTTTGGTGGTACTTCCAGCTGACTCTGGCTAGTTAGTAGTCTTCAAGGAGCTATTGGATCTATATGCTGGTATTACTGGTCTCAAAGTAAACTATCAGAAATCTTTGACGGTCCCTATTAATATTTCTCAACAAGAATCAGATGGTTTGGTCCATGTACTGGATTGCAAGTTGGCAGTTATGCCTTTCACTTGCTAGGGGCTTCCTATGAGAACCACTAAGACTTTCAGAAAATGTTTCCTTTCTTTCATATGGGGATAGTCTGATCCTAGTTAACTCGGTGCTCTCTTCTCTACCTACTTAATACATGTGTACTTTGGTTATTCCTAAGGGGGTTATTGAAGTAATAGATAGAGCCAGAAGGAGATGTCTTTGGAGGAAAGAAAATAAATAAAGAGAGAGTAAATTCCTTGGCATCACGGGACATGATATGTAAGCCAAAGAATAAAGGTGGACTTGGAATTACTATTTTACACATTTAAAATAGGGCCTTGTTTCTCAAATTCCTGGAGAAATTCTATAATTTTGCTGATGTCCCCTAGTTAGTCTAGTGAGGAATGCCTATTATTTTGAAACAACCCCCCATGTTGTTACTTCCCGTGGGTCCTTCTGGTGGAAAGGACATATGCACTTGTCTGATACTTGCTGTTCCATATCTCATTGCCAAGTAGGGAATGGATGTTCTATTTTTTTTTGGACAATGTATGGTTAGGAGGTGTCTTGTCCTTGAAATTTCCGAGGTGACACTCTTGTGCTAAAAACAGATTGGCCTTAGTTAAGGATATCAAATCATTTCCTTCTTTCTCTTATGTCTTCATATGCCTCTATCCACTGAAGCTTTCCAGGAATTTTCCATTCTTCAGTCTACTTTGGATGAGCTCGAGCTTAATTCTTCAAATGATGACAGTTGGGTTTGTAATTTTAACAAAGGGGTATTTACACCAAGGTAGTTTTATCAGCTCAAGTTTGCTCAGCTGTTAGATCGTGAACCAGCAAAATGGATATGGAAATCCAAGTGTATGTCAAAGCACAAGTTCTTTGCTTGGTTGCTTCTACATGACATAATTAATATTGAGGACATGATAAAGAGGAGACATTGGAAAATTGAGGATAATAATTATTATGGTCTATGCCATTAGCACATCTATCAGGACTTGACTCATTTGTTCTTTCAATGTTTTTTCACTTCATGAGTATGGAACTATCTACAGATTCAGTGGCAAAACTATTCCATCATGGATAATCTCAAGCTGGCTAAGAAGGATTTTAGAGGACCTTGTTTCTCAAAAGTTGTAATTCTTGCTTGCTGGAATATCTAGAAGCAAAGAAATGGAGTTATCTTTAAGGTTGAGAGACCTTCTTTTAGAGGTTGCAAGGCTGGTTTTGTTCTTGACATCACTATGCTTAAGCATAGGGTGAAACCTTCTCTAGTTGATCCACTATCATCATGGATAGCCGATCTATATTAGTTTTTTCTCCTCCCCCTCTGTATTTTGTATATTCGTAACTATTTTTGGGTGGTAATAAAGAACCGTGAGGGGCTCCCCTACAGTAAAAAGTTTGGAATTTTTTGGGTAAACAATAAGCCCTGTGCGGTTCTCTACACGAAGCAAAGGACCCATAGAGTTTGACATATAGCTGGCCATGTGGGTTGGCACACGCTACTAAGCACGCCCTGGCATGACCTCACACGTGGCCTGATTGATTAACCTTCGTTCCATCCCGGTAGGTATTGGGTCACGTAGCAGAATTTAAAATTTTCCGTCCTACGTAACACACATGATCTACTATGCATGCAAAGGCATGGATAGACCTGATTCGTTACTAACACGAAGCACGAAAAGAGTGTCGATGATGATGTCAGTGATGCATGATGAAGAGTCCCACGGCTAAGCCTAGCGGTGGGACTGTTGCCGATTCCCCGTATCCCACCTTATGAATCCAGTAGAGTGAGGGTATCACGTGTTACCGCTCTCAGAGCTCGCACACATACGTCCATCCAAATCCTACATCGCTTCTCCATCCAGGACTACGCACCATAGGTTCAAAATTGAGGTGGGATATACCAACACATGGGAAAGAGAGGCAGAGAGATTAGGATTAGGTCTAATTGAGATATGATCATCATCTCCCAATTAGAACAAGCCCTAAACCAATTAGAGGGTCTCTAATCAGAAGCTCTAATCAATTAGAGGCATTCTAAATAGATGCTCTAATCCAATTATAGAAGTTCAAATAGAGGCTCTAATTTAATTAGAGGGTCTCTATTTCCGAGAGAGAGAGAGAATAGCCTGAAGGCCAATTGTGTGTCCCAACAACGAGGGAGGGGGTGGGATTATATAGTGCGACAAAGGGGAGGGTTTTCAAAGGGAAGAGGTCGGTTTGAACCCTCCTCCCCTTAGCATCACCAAACCCCCTAGGGGAACTTGTATTGGAGTCCAATCCCCCTTCTTTCCTTTTTCCTTTTTTCCCTTTTCCTTTTTCTACCTAATTTATTTATAAAATAAATCAGGAGAAAATCCCACTGGATGGTGGTGCGTATTGTGAGACTATGGGCCCCACCTGGCATCCCCCAAAAATTGAGTTTGCCCATAGGAGGAACTCTATCCCCCTCCGGCACTCACCCCCTTTATGGAAAGTCCTCTGAACTCTTCCGAACCATATAATCCCCATAGATAAAATCAGCAACTCTATCTAACAATGTTATAAATATTTTATAACATCTCCTGGACATATCATGTCCCTCTGCACTTACTCCATAAAGCGTGCAAATTATTTCTCTCTCATAGTAACTTCTCTGAAACGATTCCGATTGACACGAGACTTGTTTCTTGATGGCGTGTAACACACGTTCGTTGGGAGACCCCGAGAGGAAGGTATGAAGAGCACAATAGAAAGTTTCCCTCATAAATAAACCAAGGTTGAATCGACCAGTAGGAGAAAGAAATCACTTCTGAAGGTTGTTGGCAGCTGATGTTGACAGGGCACACTACCGGTTCAGCAGCAACGTAGAATCTACACAACACAATCAAGTTACTTTGCCCCAACAAAACAGTGAGGTTGTCAATCTCACCGGTTTGCTGAAAACAAAGGAATAGACGTATAATGTGGAAAACAACACTCGTTTGTAGTAAATGAAAAGAGAACAATGATGGCAGTGAATGAAAGGAAACTAGAGATTGTAGTAAGAAAACAATGGTTGCAGTGGTTGTATTTTCAGTGTAAAGAAATGGACCGGGGTCCACAGTTCACTAGTGGCGTCTCTCCAAAACAGATAGATAACATGTTGGGTAAACAAATTACAGCTGGGCAATTGAAAAATATAAAGGCTGCACCGTAGTGCATATGCATGACATGATGATTACTACGTGATTCATGCGAGCATTACAACATAATTCATAGACAGTTATCCAACTGCATCTATGACTAATAATCCACCCTCGGAGCGTCATCCAATCAAACCTCGGGTATTAATTTGCAGGCAAGAGATTATTGTCTTAAGTAAACTGTGCAATGTAAACAATGAAAAGATCGTTGTTTTCTCTCTAATGGCAACAACACATCCGCCACCCGTTACGTTTCTGTCACTCGAGCGTGAGTGAAAGGGAGGCATGAACCCACTATCCAGCATAAATACTCCCTCTTGGAGTTAAAAATATCAACTTGGCCAAAGCATCTACTAGTAACGGAGAGCATGCAAGATCATAAATAACATAAACATGAAAGAACATGATAGATTGATAATCACTAGACATATCATTCAATATTCATCGGATCCCAGCAAACACAACATGTAGCATTACAATAAGATGATCTTGATCATGTTAGGCAACTCACAAGATCTAAACATGAGGCATAAAGAGGAGAAGACAACCATCTAGCTACTGCTATGGACCCGTGGTCCAAGGATGAACTACTCACGCATCACTCCGGAGGCATGCATGGTTATGAAGAGCCCTAGTGATAATTCCCCCTCCCATAAGGGTGCCGGGGAGAGCTTGAGAACCATCCCGAACTAGGGTTGACGATGATGTGGGCTACAGAACTTTTGGTGGAAAAAGGCTCAAGTCTTTAGGGTTAACCCAAGGAGGATATTAAATAGGCGAGAGGGCAACATCGGTGGGTGGCCAGGGGCCCACACCACCTGGTGGCGCGTCCAAGGGGGGCCGCGCCACCCTATGGTGTGCTGGCTCCAAGGTCCCCCTCGGATACCTCCGGACTCCGTGTACGTGACAAATTTCTAAGACCCTGGGATTTTGTTTCATCCAATTCCGAGAATATTTCCAGAACAACTTTTCTGAAACCAAAAATAGCAGAAAACAAGAACTGGCTCTGTGGCATCTTGTCAATAGGTTAGTCCCAGGTAATCCATAAAAGTGACATAAAGTGTATAGAAAATATGTAGCATATGGGGCTAGATATGATGGGGCCATTTAAAACAGCAAGATGCGGGCTTACGCATCTACTAGTTGCTCGATAAGTATACCAGGTGGGTGGAAGACAAACCCATCAAAAAACTTGACGGTGTGACTGCCAGAAACTTCATCATTGACATAGTCATGAGATATGGTATCCCACATACCATAATCACGGAGAGCTGGCAAAATATTGTCGGCAAACGGGAATTCGCCTCGATCTTGCATCTGTGGCGCACCCACAGTCCAATGGCCAGGTTGAACGTATGAATAGTTCAATCTTTCAAAGTATACGCCCCAAGACTCGGATCCCCTCTTCATAGAGTAGCTGGAGCATGGGTAGAAGAACCGCCTTCCGTGCTTTGGAGCATACGAACAACACCGAATAGATCAACGGGTCAAAGGCCTTTTTCCCGGTTTATGGTGCAGAAGTAGTGCTTCCAATGGACATGATCCATGATAGCCCTATAGTGCAGGCATACGATGATACGGATGCCGAAAATGCCCGTCAGGATGCCATCGATCTTTTAGAAGAAGAACAAGAACTTGTGTTGCAGAGATCCGCCATTTATCAGTAGTTTGTAGTGATACCATAGCCGAAAAATCAAACATCACTCTTTCAAAGAAGGCGATTTAGTGCCAAGGTTGGTGCAAGAAAGAAAGCACAAGTTAGCCCCAATCTGAGAAGGACCGTTCGTCATCAGCAAAGCTATGAAAAATGGGTCATATTACCTTGTAGATATTCGGGATACTGAAGATGACCCAAAAAATTCAAATCGCAAGAGGAAAAGAAGCATAGATGTAGAACTAGGAGAGACAAACAGGCCATGGAGCATCCAACAATTACGTCCTTTCTATACCTAATACAATTCTATGTAACCATTATTGAGATCATGAAATAAAGTTCTTCGAAAAAACATGCAAATTATCGTGTCTGTTTTTACTGTTAAAGCATGTTCCATCTTTATCTATTCCCCAGCGATCTTTCAATTTGCTTCAATGTTAATCCGAATTTTTCCTGTGTGCTCGGAGTTAACAAACTGAATGCTTTTCGCCTGAAAAGGCTACTGAATGCCAGATTGTGCCTGGTTTCATACTCTCGGCTTCTTATTTCCTTAAGTATTATCTGATCATTTGTTCTGCTGGGTCACTGGATTAGTAAGTAAAGTGCCAAAGTATGACTCACGGTTCTGAGTTTAGATTGACTGGTTACTTAACCCAGTTGCTCGGCGTGAAGATGTCATGCTTTTCGAATCACTCAAACACTAATAAAAATTAAAGTGTACAAACCAGAGAACTTAAAAGAAAAGGAAACAAATTTCAACTTGCAAAGATGTTTATAACGGCAAAAGCATAAATTGTTCATACAAATTATATAATGCATTACATATGGATATTGCATTGTAAAAGGAAGTAATGCATTCTATCGGCTTCCAGCATTTCAGGGCCTAGATTTATATGGCATCGACAAAGTCGTCATTGTGGTCATCGTCTTCGTCGTCACTTTCACTCGGCTTTTTCGGAGTGACCGGAATCCCTTCCTCCGGGTAAAAAGTGGTCATGGAGACCATCCGGGCAATCTTGGAAGCATGCCCTTTTATGGAGTAAAAAACCTCCGCCCTTTGCGCCTCAGAGTATCCCTGAGGAATACCAGTGGCGACGCGCCAGGACTTCGTGGTAGGGTAGTGCATCTTATGGAGCCCTAAGGCCATGCGCACTCCACCGCGGGCGTCAGACTTCATCTAGCTTTGCTTTTGTCAACAACCTCAGCGATGGCATCAGGCAGCTTATCCAAGTCTGAGTATTCGTCCTCTTTACCTGGAAGGCACTTATTAATAAGTTGCATTCCGATTTTGTTCATTTTATCGATGAAGGCCCCGAGGACTTGGAAGCGGTTGATCTAGGAGGAAGAAGGATCGCCTTATGCTGCAAAAAAACTGAAGAGAAAATATAAGATAAGCATTTAGATGAAAAGTATGCATTTAAAATGAATGATAATACTGGTAAAAGTACCAAACTTTCCAAGGATTTTATCCATCTCGGCGACTTCCTCAAGCGGAGATGGAGAGCAACCTCTAGGTCTTGAATTATTTTCCTATCTTTCTCGGCTTGGGACGTAAGCCGAGATTCGGAGAAACCCAGTGCAAGCTGGCTTTCCTCCAAATCTTTTTGCAGCTTCACATTAATTTTGTGAAGCTCCAAGTTCTCGTTTCAGAGCTGATGAGCATTTCCAACATCCACAGCTGCTTGCCTAGCTTCAGCCAGTAAGGCTAAAATAAATAGAAGGAAAAAGATTTAACATGAAAGTACTTAAAGGATAAAATTCGCAAGATCGAAATCAAAGACAAGGAATGTATAAGCTACTTACCAACATTTTCCTTAGACTGTTTTTGAAGCTCGGAAATTTTCGAATCTTTCTCATTAGTGATAGAAAGGAGGGCTTTCACCTCCTTGTTCTTCACGTTGAGCTGGCCAAGAACTTCTAGGTTTATGCTCTCGGCAGTTTGCTGTAAGCAAAGGAAAGAAACATGGTTAAACACCAAAGGATGAAACTATAAAAAAGCCTTAACACGAAAAAGTATACTTCCGTGTTAATACTTGGGGGCTGAAGTATTACCTGGCTCATCCTTTGAAGTCCTAAGAGCTATGAACTCCCGACTATACTTGGAGAAATAAATGCCCATGTGATGGATTCCATCTTGGATGACCTGCCGATGCGAGAAAGCGTAATTATTCCGGATAATTAGACCGCCTTGTGGCCAAGGACGAATCAAGGGGGCTCAGACAAATTGGATTCTAGCCCATGAATTCATATGGCCATGTTCGTCAAAACAAGTTTCTTACTTTACCTTGAACTTCTCATCAAAGCGTGGAATCTCCTCGTCAATCCGGACGAGGGAAGGCCATCCTTCTTCAATTTTTTCCGCCCTTTCCCGCGCGTCCGGAGTGGGCGCATCAGGCTGGCTGGATTGGCTGTGAAGGGGGAAGTCGGATTCCTCCCCGGGAGAAGATTGATCCCTTGTAGCATCCGCCGTTGGGGTTTCCGGGGCGACGGCAGGGGAAGGCTTCGCTGCCCTGCGAGTCGTAACTTTCTGCTTCTTTCGGCCTTTTCCCTTCAATGGGGCAGGAGAAAGGATGCAAAGGAAGAAAAGTCGGGAATAAGACTCATAGAGAAAAACCTTGCGTAAGGAAAAAAGGAGAGTATGCTAAAATAATGAATTACCTGGAAGTGGCGACGGGAACCCCTTCAAGACCAATAACCTCGATGGACTCAGGAATTTTCTTGCGTTTCCGTCCACCGGCCGCTGCAAACCGGGTTTTTAGTTCTACCTCCTCCTCCGTAGGGACAAGTTGATCCTCTGTGAGAGTCTCAAGCTGCCAAAACACGGATAAGTTGTTAGTATACATTCGTGAAAAGCAAAGTATGAAAACTTTCCCAAAAGGCAGAAAAATAATGCATACCTTGGGAGGAGGGTTCTCCGTGTTGAACGTTGGCAGGCTTTCCTCGTATTGATCACCAGTGGCCACCAAGTGGTTGGCGTGCTTCTTGAAAGCTTTCTCAGACATAGCCGATTTGGTCACCCTCATAGCATCGTCCGGACCCATATACTCGCTAAGGAGGCAGCCGCCGCCGAACGAAAGAGGCTGAATTCTTCTTTCGAGCCAGTAAAGGACATTTTCTATGCCAGTGAGTGGAGGGAAAGAGACGACCAATTTGGCAATCCGCCTTTTGATCCGCAAAAGGTCCGGAGGAAGAACCTGGACCGCGTCCACACCCAATTGTCTTTGGGAGTGGCGGAATTTTTTTCAAAAGGCGGAATACCCGTATCCTTTCTAGGATACAGGACGTCCAGATGATAGAAAAAGGAACCCGTCCGAGATTTGACGGATTCCGAGGTTTTTATCTTTGGGACCATATCTCCCTATATATGCGCGGGTTGAATGATATGGTCCCACAAACTGGAAGAACACCTTAAAATGTGTTGTGCTTCACATTGAAGCAATATTGGAAGAAATCTAACCTAGGTTCTATGCCTAAATATCCTTCAAATAAAGCCTGGAAGCCGGCAATATAAAGAATATAATTTGGAGGCATGCTATGGGGTTGAACCATGTAGTGCTGGAGAACCCAGAGGAAGAAGACGGATGGAGGAAACCTCATACCTCTCAAGACGTGGGAGGCGAGGACAACACATCCGTAGTAGGCGTGGGGTCGACGGTCGTCTCCAGCGCGCGAGAAGGACTGCCGGTGGCCATTTCTTGGTGGCGCAGCCGCACATTTGTGCTCAGGCCACTGATGGTGGTTATCCGACGAGGAACTTTGCTCTCTTTTCTCTCCCGAAAGTGCGAGTGCGTAGAATGCTCTGGGAAGTGCTCGAGAGAATCGCGTGGAAGGGGAAGGAGTGGAACGGAGAAATTGAGACAGTATTTATGGCATGCTCCCCGAGATTCGTCCCAACGGCTAATTTAGACGTTGGATGACCGACGCGTGTCTCACAGTAAAATCCGGGATACGAGGAGACGGGGTGATAATGTCTATCTCCCCGTTTCTCGAGCAAAATCTGCCAGAGATATGTTTTCAGCCTTTGACTAAAACTGAACTTCAATGACGTAAGCATAATTTTATTGCTCATGTCACAGTTTCCTTCTCTTCGAAGATTCATGGAAGAAATGCCGGATTACGGAAATCTGAGTTTGGCATAATAAGTTTCAAGAAGACGATTCAAGACTAAAGTGCCGACTTTTCTGAAAAGCCTGCAAATTGGTGAAAGACCGACAAAAGGAAGTCTTAACTCTCCTTGGGGGCTACTGTAGGATATATGCAAATCAGGGGTGTATCCAGCATTGGCCAAAGGCCAGATTATCAGGGTGGCCCACAAGCAATGGAGCAAAGTCCATTGGACAACCGAGTAAGCTGACGCACAAAAAGCCGGATTCTAGAAGAACCCGGATCATGGCCCAATACGTGGTCCGACTTGGAGAATAATTTGGATGCCTTACTCTCCAAAAATAGGAATACTTTCCGTAGTCTTGTAGGTTTCCTTCCTTTAAGCCCTAATCTGGCTATCTATATAAAGCCGAACGGGCGCAATCCAGAACAGACAACAGAGAACAAGAGTTTGAATAGATAGAAGCCAACTTGCGGGGAAGTTCATCCTCGCCGAGTTAGAGAAACCATACTAACATTGTACTTTGTATACTTCAGGCTTTAACCCTGATTTAGTGAGATTGCAGTAGTAGGAACGCCGCCATAGTTGCCACGTGTCAAACCTAGGTAAATTCTTGTCCTCGTTTCCACTCTCCCCCGTTTCCATCCACGGTTCTATCAGCAGGCTTATGGCACCCCCGGCCATGAACCTAACTAAGAAGACTCGACAACAAGGTTTTATCAAAGCATTATAAAGAAAAGAAAGATTTCCTTTGCAAAACTTCTTGGAAGAACCAAAAGTTCAAGTTCATCCATCTCCGGAACCTCAAAGATACAACAATCCCCTTTCCATGTACCTCCCAGGTACAACACAGAGAACACTTTCCAAGATTTGAAAACTTCGACACAACACTTTCCAAGATTTGAAAACCTCGACACAATACTAGCTACATGGCCATTCAACTGTCCGTATCCGAGGACGCGGCTATTCTGAATAGATTGAACTCTGCAGAGGTGTACACATTCCACAAGATCCAGTACATCTGCCATGAACAACCACGGACTGTCCGCGACAGTATGCGAACATCAGATAACTGGTCCTAACTATTCACTATGTAGATGCTAGTAAATGACTACCTCTTCAACTGGTTTTGTTCTCCCCGGCATCGAGTGTGTCAGCCGTATCAATCTGGTTTCCCCTGACCTCACACCACCATTACAGGAGAGCTAACTGTTGCAACCGGGGGGGGGGGGGGAACTAATCCCACACTTTGAATGTCCTGTTACTCCCTCCTGGCGAGAATTCGGTTCAGGGGACTCGAACCCCTATTGTTGAGACATCATAGAAAGGATCATAGACGGGGGGTGCCATGAGCCTACGGGTAGAGACGTGGGGGGACGTGGTAGTATGACAATCGAGAACACCAAGTTTACCCAGGTTCAGTACGACGCAACTAGGCGGCGTTCCTATTCCTGCAATCTCACTAAATCAGGGCTGAAGCCTGAAATATACAAAGTACAATGTGAGTAGGGTTTCGCTAACTCGGCGAGGATCAACTTCTCGGCAAGTTGGCTTCTAGCTAATTGTCTGTATCTTTCGTTTCTCCCGTCCGGATTTACATAGATAGTCGGGTTAGGGCTTACAGAAAGGATACCTAGAAGAGTACGAAAAGTATCTAACTTGGAAAGTAAGGAATCCGTCTTCTCCTCCAAGCCGCACCACCTTGGGCCGTGGTCCGGGTTCTTCAAGAATCCGGCTTCCTGCGCATTAGATTATAGGGACGCCTAATGGGCTGTAGTCCATTACCAACAGGCCACCCTGGTAATCCGGCTCTTCATTCTACCACCTTTCGTCAATATGCATCCAAGAAATGTTGGCGCTTGGTCTTGATTCTTCTTTTTCCCGAAATTTGTTAACTCAAAACTTGGATTTTCTCAAAGTCCGGCTTTTCGTCCATGAGCCTTCGCGAAGAAGGAACTTCGTGACGTCAGCGATGAAATCGTGCTGACATCACGGACGTTTGGGTTCAGTCAAAAACCTGTAACGTATCTTCTGACAGATTCTTGCGGGAAACGAGGAGATAACACTTATCACTCTATCCCTTCATTTTCCGGAAATCTTGGGCGTGACACGTGTCGGTGATCCAATGACTAAAATAGCCATTGCAACGAATCTTAGCGCACCTCCGGCTATAAATAGCCGCCTCGGGGCCTCCAGATACTCTTCCGCTTCATATCCTTCCTCAAGCTCCCAGCTCCATAGCCAGAACCAAAGCTCGAGCAAGCGAGAGCAGAGAGCAAACTTTCTGGCCTTCCCCGGAGGAAATCATCGGAGGATCCGGTTCGAAGCCACGCCGCCCGAAAATGGTCGATGGAGAATATCCCCGCACCGCAGACGCAACAAACGCCGCCATGGACATCGAGTCGATCATCAACGATCTGGACCCGCAGCTCGACTCCCCCGCCCGTGCCCCCGCAAGCACGCCGGAGGGAAACGTCATCGACTCGGCTCGCGGGGATCTACCTCCCGCAGCCGAGAACGTGCTGTCGTCGTCTACCGCGCCTCCCCCGCCTCTCATCACCGAGCCCGCGGAGGAAACCACCATTCTCGGCGGCGAGGAGGTCGCTGCCTCCGGCGCCGCCGGAGTTGAGGAAGACGTGAAGGAAAACTCCGGGAACTGGATCCACTTCAATGTGGTTCCATCCCTTCTTCCGGCAATGGAGAAGAAGGGATTTGTGCTGAAGGGAAAGTGGCGGTACAAAGAGGACGACTCCGAGCCTTTGCCAAAAGCCGTAGAAAGGGTTCTCCTTGCCTCTCATATCAACAGGGGTACGGGTTTTTTCACATTCCGCCTTTTTTCTTCAAGTCCTCGACCACTACAACATCCAACCACACAATCTTCCTCCCAACTCTATTCTTTATGTTGCCGGGTTTCAAGCCCTTTTTGAGGGGTACTTAGGAATAGAGCCTAGGTTAGACTTCTGGCAATATTGCTTTGGAGTAAAGCGCAACCCCTCTAAGGGCGCTCTCCCCACCTGCGGGACCATCTCCTTTACCCTGCGTAGGTTTAGGGAAGATTGGTTCCAAAAAATAAAAACCTCGGAATCAGTCAAATTCTGGACGGGTTCCTTCTTCTATGATGAAGATGTCCCGTTTCCTAGAAAGGAGACCGGAATTCCACCTTTCGTTAATTCCGCGACTACTCCCCAAGATAATTGGGAGGTGGATGCGGTCCAGACTCTGCCAACAGATCTGATGAGGATCAAGCGGCGTATTGCCAAGCTTGTTTCTGCCACCCCTCCTCTCACCGGCACAAACACGGTTTTGTGCTAGCTCGGGAGGCGCATTCAGCCGTTAGCCTATCGCGGAAAACGGCTAATGTGCGAATACTCGGGCCCGGAGGACGCAGTGAGGGCAACAGACAAAGCATTTTCCAAGAAGGATTTCAAGAAGCGGCTAAACCAACTGGTCTCTACTCGAGACTAGTATGAAGAAAGTCGGGAAATGTACCATGCTGGCAAGCCAGCTCCAAAGGTAGAATCTTTTCCTCTTTAGGTATTTTTTTTGATTTTCCTCTTTCTCGGATGTTTTAACCTTCTCGGACTTTGTCTTTTGGGAAAGATTCCGACTCTTCCTGAGTCTGAGCTCGCCACCGATGCCGAGTTGGACGCGCTGCGTGCCAACTTTGCAGGCAGGCGGAAGTGGAAGAAGCCCTCCACCACTCAGGAGGTGATCGACCTTGACGGCGTTGCCATCGCAACATCTAGGTAAGAAATCCCGGGTTATTTCCTTTCCTATGCTTTTTATTGCATGATTTTTTTTCTCGGATTCTTACTTCTCGGAGTTTCTTGCTTTTTCTTTCCAGCCTTGCTCCTTCCACTCTGAAGCCAAAAAGCCAGAAGAAACATAAGGATGTGGTTAGGAGAGGAGCGCAGCCATCTCCCGCTGCTGCACCCGACACTCCGACTGCAGCAGGGGAGGAAAACTCGGCGGCAAGGGAAGGAGAATACCCCTTGCAATCCAGCCAGCCCATTGCGGCCGAGTCGGACGCGAGGGAAAGGGCGGAGCCGGAAACGGGAGGTGCTTCGCACGTTCCAGAGGAGGAGCCTATCCCGACATTTGACAAGTATTTCAAGGTAAAAGAAGATCCCTTTGACGAACACGGATATATCCATCCGTGGGTGACAAAGTACTTCGCTCCAGCTCCTTTAATTCGCCCCTGGCCGCAAGGCGGTCTTATAGTTAGGAATAATTACGTGTTCTCGCCTTGGATGTCTGTCTATGTATCTTGTTGTAATGCCCGCACTAAATACCATAGTAGTCATCATGTTATATTGTGCACTACAGTGCAACCTCTATTTGTCAATTGCCCAGTTGTAATTTGTTCACCCAGCATGCTATCTTTTATGGAGAGACACTACTAGTGAAACTATGAACCCAGGTCCATTTTTCCACACTTTTAAACAAACCATAACAATTTCCTTCTTTCTTTACTTACTGCAAGCATACACTGTTTTCCACACTATACGTCTAATCTTTGTTTTCATCAAGACCGGTGAGATTGACAACCTCACTGTACCGTTGGGGAAAAGTATTTTGGTTGTGTTGTGTGCAGGTTCCACGTTGTTGCTGACACCGGTGAAGCGCCAGCACCACCGTCAGTGGCATCAACCATCCGAAGGTCCTCTTTCTCCTACTGGATTGATAACCTTGGTTCCTAACTAAGGCAAAATACCTACAACTTTGCTCATCACACCGTCCTCTTGGGGTCTCCCAACGCAAGCATCAGCAGCCCATTCAGGAATCTCTCCTTCTTCTTGGCTTCAGTGTTAACTTCATCAGGTGCATACCGGGACAATAGAGTGAACTCCTCCCAGTACTTTGACACAAACATTCCTCCTAGCCGCAGTTTTTTAGAAATTTGTCCCTCATGATGTTCATCACACCCTGAGGGATATGATATTTGCGGAACCTAGCAGAGAAGTCCTCCAAAGTGAAAATGTGGCCAGCGGCAACAGTAGCGCGGGTAGTCTCCCACCAAGTCCTTGCTAGTCCAGCAAGAAAGTGGGTGGAGAACAACACCTTGACATTTTCTTCCACTGATGCCACTTCCAGATTATTGGCGATTGTGCGGAGCCAGTCATCTGCATCAAGTGGCTCCACAATCCTCGAGAAGACTGGAGGATTAGTCTGCTGAAACACCTTCAACTTCGAGCGTCCACCATTTCCGTTTCCATCGCAATTGTTGTTATTGTTGTTGTTATTGGCGCCGACAGCGGCCAACTACTGCAGGGCAGCAATCATGGCAGCACTCTCGGCTCTATTGACCTGGCGATCCTCCATCATAAGTGCCAACAATGCCTCCGTCGACGGTGGGGGTGGTTCCCGACGAGGCGACATGTTGTTTAGTGAAACATGTGTAAGAGTATGCAACAAGACTTGTTTTTTTTTAAAAACAAAAACTAGGCAACTTAAAAGAGCGGAAATGACAAGTGATAAATCACAAGTAAAGATTTACAGGGCGAGACAAGTTTCCAAACATAGATATCACTCAACAAGCATCACATTCATAGCATAGAGTCATACATAGCACAACACAAACAACTACGCTCCTCAGAGCTACATAGGGGGATTTGCCTCATAGGGTCAGCGTACATCTCACTGGCACAACTCCAAAAGCTAAGAGATACTACGACTAGTCCTGCTCACTGTCTCCATTGAAAATGATCTCCTCGGGATCCTCCTCCTGCTCAGCTAAGTCGTCGTCATCCTGACCGCTCTGCTCGCTCATGTCCATCCCATCAACATCTGATGGAATGTCATCGTCGACTAGGAGATCCTCGTTCTCCCTGCGGAGCTTGGTGTTCTCCTCCTCTAGCTCCTCGAGTGTGGAGTCCCGAGTAGATAGGTCCTCTCTCACGGTCTTTAGTCGCCCACGCAGTATCGCGTTGGCATCCTGAAGTGCCTCACCCTTGTGGGTGAGACGGGTATGGGCCAGACGACTGGTCCGCAGCTGTGCCGCCAAGGCTCTGGTCCGAGCGGTCTCTGTATCGAGGTCGGTCATCAACTTACCCAAATGGGTAACCAGAAGATGGCACTCCGCAATTGTAGTGTGCTGTAGAATGCTCATGCCATCCAGTTAGCGTTGGGTGCGGTGCAGTAAGATCTCCATGTCCTCAAGGTGAGGACCCATAACATCGAGATTCTGTGGCGCAATAACAGGTGTGCCAGTCTCGTCTCTCCTCCCGAGAAACTCAAAGCGAGTACCCAGGTACTGGTAGTCCCTCAGATGAGCCAGGCGCGCAATAGCCTCCTGGATCACCCTAACAGCGCCCTCCTGCCAGGAGCGCTCAACGACGGTGAAGACGAACGTCTCTGCTGAAGGAGTGGTCAGCAGAGGACGAATAGTACACTCCATGAACCAGTCTCCCTCAATAGGAGAACCGAAGATCAGCCCTCCTTGCAACTCAGGAACCGGGCGATCGATAAGCTTCGTCATCTCTACGAGCCTCTTCTCGAAGAGAAACGCCACGTCTCTCGCCAGTCCCAACTGACAAGCCTCGGTGAACACCACTTCCATCTACACAAAATTTTAAGTATAGTTTAAGTTAGACCAAAGTGTGCAAAGTTTTAGATTGAACAAGACATAACTTAATGTAAGTAGGGTTTTATTAAATATGGAAGATAGGTATAAGAATATTTGGAAAGGTAGTCACATAAGTAACTTAGGTTTATAATATAGGTTTTCAGAGTACTTAGCTAACGTCCATGCTAAGGTCAGGATAGCTCTGATACCAACTTTGTAGAGGCCCCAAACCGGATGGTCTAGAACCCCTCATATGCATACATTCACGATCCCATGAATTCAGTCGTGAACAACATACGAAGTTGGTACACAGATACATTATCCATTACACGATTAAATAGAGTCTTACAAGCAATGGTCACATGACCAAGTCTTAACAACTGTCACGCAGGATAGGCAAATGTCTCACAAACACACATCGGAAACTTAACATAATGTAGATAGCCCATGTCACGCCTTCACCAACAGGCTGCTGACCGGGAGCCGGGCCTAATTCGCATAGTCGTCGGAAAAGTACTCCTCCTCATACTCCTCCTCCGGTGGCATCTCCTCAAAGTCTGGCCAAGTAAATAGCCAGGGACGAAACCAATATGAGTACATTTGAATGTACTCTGCAAGACATCCTTTATAAACTTACAAAATGCATGTATGCTTACATGGTGGATGGGTAGGCTATAAGTAGGGCTCACTACCCATGGTGTATGTAAGATAACATCATGGTTGCTTTAACATCTCTATATCCTTTGTTGTCGAAGATACTTCAAAAGAAAATATTATAATTTTCTTTCTTTTGTAGATATCGCATGTACAAGAGGTTTTATAAAACTTGTTTTATAAAAGAAAGTTTGATGTTTGCAAAACTTCTTGTAACCAACTCCATTTTCCTTCATTGGTACCTCCACGGTACAAGTCCTTTTCTTTCAAAAACTCCTTTTTGAAAAGTGACACAATGCTAGCTACATGGCCATTCAACTGCCCATATCTGAGGGATCATCTATTCAGAATAGTTTTACTCTGCAGAGATGTACATAATCCACACGATCCAATCATCTGCCATGAACTACCCATGGATCGACACAGCGATATGATGGCATCAGATAAATTATCCTAACTGCCCACTCTGATCAAGCTAGTATATGCTTATCCCTTCAGTTGGGTGTAATCTCCCCGGCACCAGGTCCCACCCGCCACGGCAGGAGACCCAACTGTCGCATCCGGAGGGAAAATTAATCCCACACTATGTATGTCCCGTTTCTCCCTCCTAGCAACACTTCGGTTCAGAGAATCATCCTCTCTATAGCATATTGGGATAAACACACACTAACCCGAACAAGTATCTAGATAGGCCCCGTACCCATGTTGGGGTAGAGTGGCAGTACTTCTTGGTTGTCCAGCGGAGACTAGGTTATGTGCCTTTTGGAAACATTTTTTTTTGAAAACAACACTCTTTACCTCCCCCGGTGAACAAGGTCCCGCCTTTCCACTCTGGACTTTTCATAAGTCATTTGTTTGCAAAAGCACATTTTTTTAAAGTGTCCACTTAGGGGCTCAAGGTTATTATTCTTAGGCGGTATTTATATACCTTATGGTGGCTAAAGGCTTGGTAACACCAAGTTGACTAATGGCAATGTGATAATATACATATATAATATTAATAGTAATAATAGCCACTCAAAAATAGTTTTTGTTAATCAAGTTTTTTGTAAAACTTTAGAAGTAGAATATGCATGATAGATAATGATAAGTATTATAACAGAAAGCTTTAGGATGTCTTGCCTTGGTGGAGGTGAGGGTCTTGTTCGTGGTAGCAACAGGAGTGATAGTAATATCGTCCCGCACCAACTATCTCTTCCTCGTTTTCTATCGTTGCAAAAATAAAATAATGAAACATAATCAGAACCAAACTAAGCAAGCAATGATACTAAATCAAACAATACATCAAGCAATGCACAAAAAAATAACACTCAAGTTTGTAAAACAACAATCCACAAGCATACACCAAAATAACAATATTTACTACTACTACTACTATGGTTGAGAAATTCCATTTCTCACCAAAATGAGATGGAACCAATGGGTGTTCCACTAGGTTTTCCATGACCTTAAAGAGGTCCTTAGCCTCTGGTCCAACTTGTGGAAAACAATTTTTCCACCAAACAAAATTAGAACTATTGGTACTAGTGAAAAATAACACTATGAATAAATAACACTCAAAGCTATACATGCTTCTCTAAGAAATTAAGTGCAACCTAACAAAGGTGAAAACAACTCCTAACTAGTACCAAAATGGTACTAGACCCAACAAAACTTCACTAAAACTTAGGCAACAAAACTAGCTACACTTGCTCACAAGATCTATTAAAAATAAAGACTAGAAAACAATACTATGCATATTCTATTTCCATTTTCTTTCCAATCATGCACACACTTCCTAATATAATAGATCTGTAAGTAAACAACATTTAAACAGCAAGAACAACTTCTACACATGCTAGAAAACAACAAAACAACTAGCAAGTAATTATTTTAAACTATTTACACAAAGACAATTTCTAATAGAACATGTGATGTATCTCAAAATGCTTGCCAAAAATTATCTAGAGCTCTAAAAATCACACAAAGAAAGGATGTCATAAATCTATGTATATACTAATAGATCCAGTTGGATTCACATCAAAAAGTATTTTTAAACAACTTCTAAAAATCCTAGAATGTGCTACCGGACATGTACTAAAATGGATGGCGTTTCCAAATGGTAGTTCACCTTGATGTGAGGTTAATATCTACTAATAGATCTAATCATACTCTACTCGGAGAATTTTAGTTTGCACATTTTAAACACACATACAAAAAGTTATCCCATGTTTACTCTAACAGACAGTGTGTAGCACAAAATTTATCTCAGACAAAATAATGCTCCAAAAGTAGATCTACAAGTTGCATGCGTTCAAGAAAATATAGATCTACCACTAGGAATGTTTGTAGATTTTATTTATGAGGTTTTCTATTTTTAACACGATTAAAGCAAACATGCATGTTTCTGTTATTTTCAAAAACGAAAAAGAAAAATGAACGCGGGCTGGCTTCTCTCCGCGCGCGCGGCCCGCTAAGCAGATCCAGCCCAGCTCGCTTGCATGAGCGCACGAACTCGCGTAATGCTTTGGCGTTTAAACGTGGCCGTTGATCGGGAGATCAACGGCGCACGGCCGTCTCCTTCCTCTCATCTCTCCTCTCTCTCTCTCTCTCTCTCTCTCTCACGCGAGCGGAACGGTCGAACGGCGGCGAGGTCGGGATTAGCTCACCTAGGGGGTACGTAGGATGGTGGCGCGATGCTGGTGAGGTCTCACGGGGTCGATGCGGTGTAGGGGCAGGATCGCTGTGACTCGAGAAAGCTCCACTCGGCGGCATGCGTCTGCGGGTCCGCGGCGGCTCCGGCAAGCTCCACAACGTTCCTGCAAACGAGAGGGTGAACGGCTATGTCAGGGTTCATCTACGGGTGGTGACGAACACGATGGAGGCAAAGACGAGGGGTGGGAGTGCCCAGGGCGTGCTCCACCTTCTCTTTCCCTCCGCGGTGGCCGGCGGCAAGATCGAGCTCACTGAGCTCGATTGGGGTCTCTGGCGTGCGTGGTCCGTGACAGGGGGTGAGAGTTGTGTTGTGTGCGTGTGATGGCGTGGTGTGAGTGTGCCCGTGGCGTTATAGCCACGATGCCACGAGTGTGTGCACGGGTGTGCACTCGGGACGGCAGTGGCGAGCTCAGGGTGGCGCCCCCGGTGCCCATGTCGTGCCCCTTGCCCATTGGGCGTGTCTAGGAGGTGGCCAGGGGTGTGGTCAAGGTCAGTGTCGCACGTGTGGGTGAAAAGAGCTCGGACATGGCGACAGTGCGCAAGCACAGTGGCACAATGTCATCCTGCCCATGCCACCCCCTCTCTTTCTTCTCTCAACCCGACCCTCTCCTCTCCTCTCTGGTCAACCAATCGAGCATCCAAAGCTAGGAAAAGGATAAGGGATGACATGACTTCTGGAAGGTACAAGTGGTACTGGTTAATTCAACTCCAAACAAAAGATATGATCATACCAAGTTTGGTCCATTTCACAGATTTCAGCAAAATTCAGTTTCAGTTAAAATGAGTTTGCCATTTTGGCTAAGTGCTAAAAACAGATAGGATCAACCAAAAGTTTGCTCTGTTTTCAAGAACCTAAACATTTCCAATTTTTTTTTTCAAAGTATGGTTTTGTTAAGAATGATTTGTACTTTCATAATCAACAAAAGAAAACAAATTTTAAATTCAAAAAGGCACTAAAAACAAGGTGGGAAAACAGATAGTTTCTGTTTTTCTGTGTTTTCCTAAAAGCTACTTTTCTGCCTTAATTTTCTATCACAAAAACCATCAAGCATTTGATTGTTTTCTCAAACCAATTTTCAAACCAAGCTCACAAATTTGTAGTCCATATATCAGAGAACACATTCATGCCAAGAAAACATAAAATATGATTCCCTAACATATAGATAACATGGGTCAAAAATAGCTACTTGGCTAATTTTTCAGAAACAAGTTTCTATAGAAAACTTAAAAGAGAACATCTAAATATTCTTTTTCCATTTTTTTTACTTGATTCAAACAAAGCCAAAAATTATCATTAGGTTGAAAGCAACAATTTTACAAAAATTTGGATGAAAATTATTTAAATCATCTCATAGAAAACCTCACAGAAACAATAAGGAAACATCAGGAAAAATGATAATGATTTTTAATCAAAGGCTTGCTTGAATTGCATAGATACTCATGGTTCATTACATCATGTTGGATTACACAAGTGCATTAAAAAAATCATCTCACAAAAATGGCTTCTCTTATTGTGTTACATGTGACCCAAAAACTGGGGTGTGACAGCATGACAAGCCATTCATAGAGACCAAGTTTTGTTTTGAAAGAAGTTTTCCATTCATCACCTATGCTCATGCGAATTTGGTGATATCCACTTTTAAGATCAATTTTGGAAAAGATAGTTGCACCACTCAATTCATCAAGCATATCATCGAGTCTAGGGATGGGATGTCTATATCTAATTGTGATAGCATTTATAGGGCGTCAATCCATGCACATACGAGAAATATCATCTTGTTTGGGGACAAGGATAACCGGAACGGCACAAGGGCCAAGGGATTCGCGAATGAAACATTTTCTAGAAGTTCTTGGATTTGTCGCTCGATCTGGGAAGAGGATATGTGGAAGAACACGATGGAAACTTTGAAGAGAACACACACACACATAGACGAAGGTGTTGTGCTTTGATATATCTCTCACAGGATAAAAATAACCTGATGTAGGTGCAATGCTGCTCTAGCTTTAGAAGGATAAACAACATGCTTCTTATGGTTTTGCCTGCTCCTCCTAGCTGCTTCAATATTTCTAGTGTGCATGTTTCTACCTACAGATGTGTTTGTGGCCTTGTGAGTTGTTCTTGGTGAAGTACAATGTGTGTGTGATGGCTAGTACGGCTAGCTGGTAAGTTTTATACCGCTTTGGGCAGGTTTGAGGTGTTGACACCTCGTGAAGGCCTTCCTGGCAGTCTTCTCTATGGCTTCTCGCTTCCTTATCCTCTTTCACGCATACACCTTGGAAGGTCTTTTGTCCTGGGCTTCCTTGGCATCTCCACTCATACTCGTACTTGTCAGCTCATACCTATGAATGCAAAGGGGTGAATGCTCAAGTAGTATACCATTCAAAGGCGTGCAATATGAGGGCTCATAGAGGATTGAGTTCACCTTTGAAGTCCATGGTGACTTGATGTATCATGGAGTGCGAAACATGACCACTTGGATTGGTCAGGATGCATCATATGTTGCTTTGCAACATACAAAAAATATGAATTTGTTTATATGTGGTGCCCCAAATGAACCACAACCATTTATTTTTGCTAATCCAAAGGGTAAAAATGTCTTATACTAGTGGTATGTAAGTACCCCTTGCCTCTGATGTGGAGGCGTGAGTCGATTTCTCTCGGTAGTTGCTTGGGGAAGAAGAAGAACAGGAGAGATTCGAATTTAGACGAGAGAGAGAGAGAGAGAATAGCCAGGGAAAAGGGATAGGAAGTTTTCTGCTATTTCATTCATGCCATTCCCAGTCTCGTACATGGGCTTATATACTGCCCAACTCACACACGGTGCCAACCACTACAACCAGCTGTCTCCCTGCTACAGCCAACACACCCGCGTGCCTACGTCAGCTTACGTTGTAACTCCTGTGGGTGTTACAGTGCCCTCCTGTGGAGAACTTGCTTGTCCCCAAGCAAGCGCGTCTGGGTATCTTCCCTGTAGGACATGAAGATCTTCCCACGTTGTTGATGAAGCTGGAACCCCTTTCCACTTGACGAGAACTTGAGGAATCGCTGCATTCCCTTTCTTCACCAGGTGTCTGTCAATGATCTCCTCTGGCATTGTATCCCTGGTGTCCAGCGCTAGTGTAGGAGGTAGCTCGTGGAACACCGGTGTGAAATCTGGAGTGTAGCTCTTGAGCTGAGATACATGGAACACTGGGTGAATCAGACTGTGCGCTGGTAGGTCCAATTTGTAAGCCACTGATCCAATCTTTTCTAGCACTCGAAAAGGACCGAAAAACTTCAAGGCCAGCTTGGGGCACGGCCTGTTGACGAGTGAGCTTTGAGCATACGGCTGAAGTTTGAGAAGCACTTGTTCCCCTACCTGAAAGGACCTTTCCGTGCGCCGTTTATCTGCCGGAATCTTCATGCGATTCTGTGCTTTCGTCAGGTGTTCCTTGATTCGATCAAGCTGAGCGTGCCTGTCTAGGAGCATTTCAGTGGCGTCCTCACCTGTAGTCTCAGTGATAGCTGGTATTGCGACTAGGTTTGGTTCTGTCCTGTAGAGTGCCTTGAACGGGGAACACCCGATTGCTGAATGATGCGTGGAGTTGTACCACATCTCTGCTAGCGGTAACCATTTCTTCCACTGTTTTGGATCCTCATGAACTGCACAGCGCAAAAACATCTCCAAGCATTGATTCACTCGTTCCGTTTGCCCGTCAGTCTGGGGGTGATACGCTGTTGAGAAGTGCAGTTTTGTTCCCAGTGCCTTGAACAGTTCCTTCCACAGCTGGCTGGTAAATTTTTTATCGTGATCGGAGACAATGGAGAGAGGCATTGTGTGTAGTTTTATCACAGAATCCAGTAGAGCTTGTGCCACAGTTGCTGCAGTGAACGGGTGCCGTAAAGGAACGAAGTGTGCATACTATGATAGCCTGTCTACTACCACCATGATCACGTTTGCTCCATGCGACATGGGCAGACCTTCAATAAAATCCATCGAGAGATCTTGCCAAGTACCTTGTGGTTGTGGCAGTGGCTGCAGCAAACCAGCCGGGTGAGATAACTCATGTTTGGCCTGCTGGCAAATGGTGCATTGGTTCACAAAATTCTCCACGTCTTGTTTCATTCCCGGCCAGGCAAATAGCTTCTTCACACGCATGTAGGTTGGCAGAATCCCTGAGTGTCCCCCAATGGCACTGGTGTGTAACGATGTGATCAGTTTGGTCTTGATGGCAGAGTTACTCCCGATCCACAACCTGCTTTTGTATCTGATAAGCCCCTGGCAAAGCTCGTACCCCTGTTCATTTGGACTGACGATGGCCAACTGTTGCAGTTTGGTCTCAGCTTCAGCATCAGTAGTATAGGAATTCAGTACCTCCTGAACCCAAATCGATTGCACTGTGGATATAGCGTTGATTTGCGCGTCGTGAGCCATCTGGGACAAGGAATCAGCAGCAACGTTTTCCCTTCCCTTCTTGTATACAATGCGAAAATGCAGGCCCATCAGACGAGCCATTGCCTTCCTCTGCATTGATGAATGAAGTACTTGATCATCCAAAAACGTCAAGCTTTGATGATCCGTGCGAATAAGGAATTCTCCTCTAAGCAGGTATTGGCGCCAGCGTTCCACAGCCATTATCAGAGCCAAGAATTCCTTCTCGTATGTAGATAACGAGCGGTGTTGTTGACTGAGTGTCTTGCACAAAAATGCGACGGGTTTACCTTCTTGCATCAGCACTGCACCAACTCCTGTGTCGCAAGCATCCGTCTCGATCACGAACTGTTTAGTAAAATCAGGTAACTGGAGCACTGGTGTCTTGGTCATGGCTTCCTTGAGTAATTCAAATGCCTGTTCAGCCTCAGGATTCCAACTGAACTCTTTCTTCTTGAGAAGGTTAGTGAGGGGTTTTGCAATGATCCCGTAAGACTTAACGAATTTTCTGTAGTATCCCGTCAGGCCTAAAAAGCCCCTGAGATCAGTGATGGAAATTGGTCTTGGCCATGCCAACATGGCCTGGGTCTTCTTGGGATCCGTTGCCACGCCATTACGAGATACGATATGACCCAGATACTCGATCTCAGCTTGCGCAAAGGAGCATTTTGATAACTTCACATAGAGTTCATGTTTCTGCAGGAGATGGAGCACCTGTTCCAGGTGTTGTGCATGGTCTGACAGGGTGGCACTGTATACTAGGATATCATCCATGAAAACGAGAGCGTGTTTCCTCAGACAGGGCAGTAGCACTTCGTTCATCACGCACTGGAAAGTTGCTGGGGCATTCGACAGTCCGAACGGCATAACTCTGAACCGGTACAGCCCATGGTGTGTCTTAAACGCCGTTTTCGCTTCGTCCCCTGGATGCATGCGTATCTGGTGGTACCCGGCCCTCAAATCGAGCTTAGTAAAGTACTGTGCCCCTGCTAATTCGTCCAGGAGCTCATCGATAACTGGCATAGGAAAGGTATTCTTGATCGTGAGCTCGTTCAATCTCCGGTAGTCTATGCAAAATCGCCAGGAGCCATCCTTTTTCTGAACCAGGAGCACCGGCGAGGCAAAAGGACTCATCGAATGGACTATGACTCCGACCTGTAGCATTTCCGCGACTTTTCGTTCAATCTTATTTTTGTGCAACGGAGAATATCGGTAAGGTCGCGAATTGACCGGTGTCGCTCCCGGTTTCAGAGGAATTGTGTGGTCATAGGTACGCTGAGGAGGTAATGTGTTGGGTTCTGAAAACACTGCTGGAAACTTCTGTAAAACTGCCTAAATTTCAGCCGGTATCTGCTCACTCACTTCCCCTGTTACAGTATCCAGTACAGCAATAGCCCAAATATCGTTGCCTTTATCCCATTTCAGTACCTGGTCAATGGGAACTTCTTGTATCTTATTCAGTGGTGCGGCAGGGACTCCTGTCAAAGTGATCTCTGTGCCTTTGTGTAAGAACCTCAACGTCCTCTGCTCCCAATTGCAAGTCATCTCCCCTTGCTGTTTGAGCCAGTCCATCCCCAAAATGGCATCATATGCCCCCAATGGTAAAATGCGCATGTCGTGTGAGAATGTTGCTCCGTGAGTCCACCATTCGAAATCATGGATCATCTCAGTGCAGTGCATTTCTTTGTCGTTTTCCACTTTCACTGTCACTGCTGAATGGTGGTTGTGGTGCACTGTAACCTGTCTGCAAATGTTGCACTGAGAAAACTGTGGCTGCTCCCCGAGTCGACAAGCATCAACATGACTTGGTTTTGGACCAGAGCTCGAATGCGCACCGTATCCCCACCGGCTGCACCTGACAGAGCATTGCAAGAGAGTGAAATTTGTTCAGCTTCAGCCAGATCCTGTAGTTCCAGCAAGTTCAGGACTGTAGGTGGCAGTTGAGTGGTGTGATCTTCAACCGTGAGTGCGTGTACCGTGGCATTGTTTTTGCCAAGACATTTGTGGGTGGGATCAAACTTCTCTCCACAGTGAAAACATAGCCCATTTGCTCTGCGATAGTCTCTTAACTGTCTCTCTTTCCAGAAATCTCCTTGCCCCAGTTTGTCGGTTCGTTTTGCTGTATCTGGCTTGATTCCCGTGTTGAACTTGGTGTGCCATTGTTTGGTTTGTGCTGCGAGATCCTCCTGTACATGAGCTAAGAGTATGGCCCTATCCACTGTCTCCGGTAGTTGCGATGCTACATCTGCCTTGATCTCTTGCTTCAGTCCTTTGAGAAAATGCCCAATGAAGAGAGTTTCATCATAATAAGGATTTTGCCCACACAACTTAAACATCAGAGTCTGAAATTCCGTGCAATATTCAGCCACTGTTCCTTTTTTGTTTCAGATTGATCAAAGCAGTCATCAGCTGCCTGTGGTCATCTACCCCAAATTTTGCCTCAATCGCATCGATGAACACCTCCCATGAGACTATCTCATTCCTCAGTTTGAATGCCTGGAACCAGTGGGCTGCATTCCCCTCCAAGTGCATGCGAGCAGTAGTGAGCCACATTGAGGGAGGTGTGTTCATCACCTGGAAGTAGTCGATGCAGTTGTCGCGCCAGAGTCGGGGGAATGAACCATCAAAGCGCGGAAATGACATCTTGGGTGTGATCATTTTCGCGCCACCAAGGTGTTCGTCCATCTGCCGTCCGCGACCGCGCCCTCCATCCGCCCCGGCGTTCGGTGCCCCGATCCCTGGATCCGGTGGGCGACTCGTGGATGCCGATCCTGGCCTGCTCATCCCGTGTAGTGCCCCCCTGCCGGCGCTGTTTGCTGTGGGTGAGCCAAGGATGGACTTCCCCCGTGCGTCGCCGTTCACTCCCTCCACCTCCAGATCCACCATGACCGCGGAATTTGGTGCTCTCAGCCTTGCCACAGCGTCCGCGGTGGCCGCCATCTGCTGGGAGAGCGACTCCTGGCGACGCTCGATGCTGTCCATGATGCGAGTGTGATCTCCCACCGCGCGCGAATTGAAATCGAGTTGGCTCGCTACCTGTTGATATGATGTGCCGAGCAAACCGAGGCGGGCGTCCAGGGAACCCATCTGCGTCTGCACCAACTCCAAACTCGCGCGAATTGCCGTAAGTGCTTCATCCGTGCGCGTCGCCGTGTCCGCCATCGCCGCCAGGATGAACTCAGTCTGTGGGGAAGGTTTAGGTGGCGCCGTCGTGGACTGCTCGTCAGGCCCAGCGAACCAGCTTCGGGATTTACACGCTCGGTACCGGATCCGATCGAAACCGAAATTCGGACCAAACGCGACCTTCTGCCAGGGATTTTACCGCTGAAGGCCGAACGGAAACGCAAAATCCAGCGATCGGCTGACCTCTGATACCACTGTAAGTACCCCTTGCCTCTGATGTGGAGGCGTGAGTCGATTTCTCTCGGTAGTTGCTTGGGGAAGAAGAAGAACAGGAGAGATTCAAATTTAGAAGAGAGAGAGAGAACAACCGGGGAAAAGGGATAGGAAGTTTTCTGCTATTTCATTCATGCCATTCCCAGTCTCGTACATGGGCTTATATACTGCCCAACTCACACACGGTGCCAACCACTACAACCAGCTGTCGCCCTGCTACAGCCAACACACCCGCGTGCCTACGTCAGCTTACGTTGTAACTCCTGTGGGTGTTACATGGTAGAACCGTGACTAGTAAGTTTTGTACCGGTACAAGTTCGACTCTTGCCGCAGATGGGCTTTGGCTCAAGACGAGAATTTGTGCGACGTGCAACCGGAATAGGTGTGCGGCTTGCTACCGCGAGTTCAACTGGATGGAGCACCTGGTGGACCACACGCGCCTCTCGCACCACTCGGCGCACGAGCCCCGTTGAGGCGTCTGCGGCAAGCACGCTACCGCTCCCTCGATGCCCTCTACGGCCACCTCAGGTTCGGCATCGTCCTCCCTAAGGCCGGATGCGCGAGATCCTTCGCCTCCCATGGCTGCCCACTCTGCCTCACACGCTTCCCGTCCTTAGGCACCCTTCGCGCCCACCGCGTAGGCTGTCAGCTCTCCCACGCTCCGACACAGAGCCAACTCACCCGGAGCATGTCAAGAATGAGGCTTGAGGGAGGTGGCCATCGCGGAGCGCTCACACTAGGTGCAAGATGGTGGGCGGAGGGAGCGACGGCACGCTGGGCGTGTGCGTGCGTATGTGTCTTCGACGAGAACGAGAAGATCATCTGCGAGTCCTTCGTGAAGCCGCTGATCCCGGTGACTCACTACCGGTACGAGACGACATGGATCCTTCTGGAGCACCTCCAGTACGCCATGGATGTCACGACAAAGCACGCGACGAAGCGGGTGGAGGACATCCTCTTCAACGACGAGCACCTTGAGTTACTACTGGTGCATGTTTGCTCTTTTTTTTTAGAAATGGGGATAACCCCGGCCTCTGCATCGAGTGATGCACACAGCCTTTATTGCTTATTAAAAATCAAAGTATCCAACCGTGTACAATAGTTTTCACCTTACAAAGAACAGGATAATCTCCTTATACCAAAACAGCAAAACCAAAAGGAAACTACGAAATCCTATTATGATGCTGCCACGTATGCGGGGAGAAAAAATCCTGTGCCACCGTAAGGAGACGAGTGCAGCCATCCACCATAAGCTTCCTCTGATCTGAAGGGAGTAATAAAGCCCATAGCTGGATCCAATGAGCTGCTGAGTAGATAACCTGTAAAGCATGAAAGGAGTTCTTCCTGTTAAAAACAACATTATTTCTACATGTCCAGATAGCCCAACAAATGGCCGAAACACCAATCCTAATCCTTGTTTTAGTTCTCACATCAATCCCATTAAGCCAATTCCCAAACATATTAGTCACGTTGGAGGGGGGAGTAATATTAAAAGTACAAAAGACCACTCTCCAAATAAGTTTAGCCAGAGGACAAGAAATAAAGAGATGATCTACTGTCTCATTGTTCCCACAAAAGGAACAAAGCATATCACCTTTCCACCCTTTCCTTGCTAAATTATCTTTAGTCAAAATCACCTTCCTATCCAAAAACCACATGAATATTTTGATCTTAAGAGGTAATTTTAACTTCCACAAATAAGTTTTGAGAAAAACAGTATGCCCATTCATCATATCCTCATACATAGATTTCACAGAGAAGCTCCCATTCTGAGTAAGTTTCCAAATAAACTTATCAGAATCCGAAATCAAGGAGACATTCATAAGTCGTAAGCACAAGTGAGACCACATGTCCCAAGTAATGCCTACTAAATTCCTACGAAAGGAAATATTAATTGGTGGTGCATTCTGAAATACATCAGCAATCGATACATTTTTAGACTGCACAATATGATATAAAAGAGGATATTGATCAGATAGAGGGGTTTGGCCTAGCCAAATGTCCTCCCAAAATCTAGTTGTTTCACCATTACCAATTTTAAAGGAACCTCTACTAAAGAAATCCCTCTTAACTTTCATTAGACCCTTCCAAAATGGAGAATCAGTAGGTTGTGCCTCAACTTGAGCTAAAGTTTTGCTATGTAAGTATTTATTCTGTAACAATTCCTGCCAAATACCCTCCTCATGAAGTATCTTAAACAGCCATTTAGCCAATAAACACTTATTCTTTAGCTCTAACACTTCCACACCTAATCCACCTTTGTAACATCCCAAGTCTGAAAAACAGCCTTTAGAATGTTTTGCTCTCTGTTATTTTATGTTTTGCATCATGGCATCATGTTGATTGCATTTGTTTTGTTTGTTTTCCATTTGTTTTCCTCTGTTTTCAGTTGTTTTCCAACTGTTTTCATTTGTTTTCCTTTGTTTTCTATTTGAATTTCAAACCAAAATTCAAACTTGTTGTTTCATCCTTGTGATGTTACAATTTCCAAAATGTTACCTCAAATAAAAACAACAAATTGTTCTCATTTTATTTCCACATTGATCAACTAATAATTTGGTGCTTTGTTTCAAATAAATAAATTCCCAAATTGCTTTCAAGCTCAAACTCAAATTCAAACAGCACCAAAGTTTCCAATTCATGACAACTACCAAACCATTCCACCAAGTTAACCCAAGTTAATAATAGGGTTACCCTATTAAATTTGATGTTTTCCAATAATTAATCAATTAAGTTGCAAATTATTTAAATTCCAACCAATAGACAAACCAGCACTCAATTGGAATTATGGAATTGCCCACAACAATTTAATCCTTTGTTCTAAACTAAAATAGGGTTCACCCTATTGCAAGTTTGGTTAGAATCACCTAATAAGCAATTTAATTCAACATTTGAATTAAATGCCAACAGTATTTAAAATTTGAACTTTTGGAAAATAAAAGTTAGTTTTCAGTTGCAATGGTAAAAACCAGCCAAACCATAGATTTTACAAATTTTTTCCTAACCCTAAAGGCCTCCTTTTCTTCCTATTTTGTTTGCTACAAAAAAAATAAAAACAAACAAAAAAATTGCAAGGAGAGGAGAGGGAGCAGCAGCAGCAACCAGCCCAGCCCAATTAACCTTTGGCCCAATACCCCTTCCCTGTCACTGTCATCTTCCTCACGTCATCCTGTACGTCTCCATCGGAACCACTCGATCTCCTCCACCCCATTAGATGATCAGCCGTACAAGGTTCCCTTCCCCCTTAAGTAGCACCTCCCCCTCTGCCCCTCAAACCCTGAACCCTAGAGCCCTAGTCCCCTTCCGCCGCGCCGCCATCTGCCAACTCCCTCCTCTCTGCTGAACGTTGCCTGAACCTGTCCGAAAACCACTGTCAGTACCAACACCATCGCCATCCCCTCGCCACAATCCTCCTCGGGCCAAGCCAGCCACGGGAATGGAGCCCCCGTGGCCTGGCCTTCATTTTTGCTGAAGACGCGGCGGCGAGAGGAGGACCAGATGGCCGCCGCCGTCCACGTCTTCCCTCCGCCGGCGACCACCTTCGTCAGCCGTCCTCGCCTCTGCTGCTACCGCGTCAAGCAGACCAAGGTGAGCAGGGACCACCTCCCTCCTTTCCTCCTGCAGTCTCCCATCTCACCACACCCCCGCATGGCACCTCACCACCCCCCGGCCACCGCGGCCTTCCTCCACGGCGAGCAGCCGCTGCAGCGGATCGAACCTCCCTGCTCCTGTGCGATTCAGTTACGAAGTTCAGAAAAACTGCGCGAAACCCCAACACTTACCCCCCGAGGCCCCCCTTCCTAACACAACTAGATCACCAGCCCATCTGGTTAGAGTCCCACGCGCACAAGCCAGAGGGGGTGGGTTCGAATCCCACCCCCTGCCAATTAAACACCTTTTTTTTCTGTTTTATTTCCTCAGTCCTAGAACAACTGCAAATCACCATTAGGCCCCTGGTACTTATTCTATGCCACTGGAAAATTAATTCTAAGTCCTTGGTTCATTAAAAAATGGCAGATTTGCACTATTTCTTGTAAATGGCATAATAAATTCATTTTAACTCCAAATCCAACATTTTTGATATGTTTTCAATACCAAATTAAGTGTTCTATCCAAATATAAATTTTGTTTACTGTTTTGAATATTTTAAATTGGTGCAATATTTGAAAACTTGTCAAATTCACTTAAACTTGCAAAATTCATAACTTGTTCATAAAAATTCCAAATTTCACAAACCAAATATGTTTTCCAATCCATTTTTCATGTACTTTCCAAATATAAATTTTGTTTGCTGTTTTGAATAATTTAAATTGCTGAAAACAATTGTTTCTTGTTTATTGCATTTAAAATTGCCAAAATAATAACTTGCTCATTTTAAATCCAATTTCCACAAATGAAATATGTTTTCCATGCAAAATTAAACCCTCTTTCCAAATATAAACTTTGTTTTTGTTTTGAATAATTAAAATTGGTTAAATAATTTAATCCTTGTTTAATTCATTTAAAATTGTTAATTTCATAACTTGATCAAAACAAATTCTTTTGGGACATATAAAATATGTTTTCCAACCCTAAAAGTATAAACTTTTCAAATATGAATTTGGTTTAATGTTTTAAACAAATAAAAAAATTCAAATAAGTTCATGTTTGAATTAAATTCATTTAATTCTTGTTTAACTTGTTTAATTCATAAGTAATTCATCCTAATTCCAATTTCCATATTTGAAACATGTAATCCACCTAAAATTGTGTGTTCTTATCAAATATAAACTTTGTTATTTGTTTTGAACAGTTTAAATTGATGAAAACAATAATTGTTTGTGTGACATGTCTAAGTAACCAAAACTTTCCAAAATTAACAAATCATTTCCAAACTTGTTTTATTCCTTTTCCTTTGCATCTATCATTGTTATTTTGTTGTTATCTTGTCATCATCATCATGCAAGCATCATGTTTAACCACTTACACTTGTTAATCAAATGTAGATCATTGCTTCCACCTTAACCATTTGCATCCATATGCAATTCACATTGCATAGGGGTCCAATTAAATTGTGTTATCTTGTCAAGTAGGTTACTTGATGCATCTATTAACATGACATGCATCATCCCATGTTTGTGCACCTATGCCATGTATTGATTGTCTACCTTTTCTGCATTGTCTGTTTGCTTCTTCTCGGATAAACGACGACGTTGAGACCGACGATACTTACGACACCCCTTCTAAGGAGTTAGCTCAGTACCAGGCTACTGGGTATTGCAGGCAAGTTATCACTCACATGAACCATCGTGTTCCTTTCAACATTGATTACCGATACTTTCCGTTGTTCTTTTCTGCTAGCCTTAGTAGTTGTTTCTGTTACGAACCCATCACATGAATCCTTAACCTTGATATTGCCTCACCTCCATACCTAAAACCCCTTGCTTGTTGCCTTAGTCTTATCTAGCATGCTTAGGTTGTTTTTTGCTCGAGTCTGTTACCCGTTACTTTCTGTTACTATTTCTATTACGTTGTGGGGGCTCGATGTTTAATCAATCAATCATGCTAATGTTACTATTAATAATAAATTTGATGATAAGGCACCGGCAGGAGGCCCATGAGAGGTTTTGGAGCCTGATAGTGTCGACCCTAATAGGAAAAGGGTCTTGTCTACTGATCCATGATGAGCGCACTACCCGCATTTGGGAAGCGAGTATGGGCGCCCCCCTCAACTTGACCTGATTCGCATCTCGTCCAAATCGCCTCATTTAGTTCGTGTTTTCCATTTGCCGCATGCATGTTTTTGCGAGCCCAGGCCAGGGTGGAACTTTCGTAGTCGGCATATAGGGGGACACGGTCTTAGAGTGCTATGAGGGTCCCTTTTCTTCGGGGCTTGATTAGCCGTGCGCCCAAGGTTCTTTGGGCTTGATGCGAAGAATGGTTGGTTGTGTAGAGTACCCGCTTGGTGGAAGTGCATTTCCATCTGGCGGGTTATTCTTGAGTGTACGGCCAAATTGGTGCAACCCTGCAGGGATAATCTTCTCGAGAAGCCGTGTTTTCCGGTTATGGATTACTTGGTGAAAGTACTGGCTAACAAGTACTCAGGACAACTTAAACATAATGATCAAACACGTTACACCCCATGATTAATAACTTGACTAGTAATAGGTTGATGACATAATAATTTGATTCACCTTTAATACAACGGTGTGAGTTATCCTCGGATCGCTTCTTTGGATAAGGGGCGAGATCCAGGATGGGTTTGTTTGAAGTTATCTTTCAGTTGGTTACTATCCTCGATCTTATCTCCTTTCTGATAGCCGGAAGTGGTAGAATCTCTGTAGTTGGTTAGCGCAGCCAGTTTGCAGCATCTTTTATATCCCTCTCTTCCGTTGAACCCAAGGCATCTGTGCTTGGTGTTGACGGGTTACACTTTGGTGAACTGTGAGTCTTGCTTTCCAGTACGTTTATGTACTGACCCCTTTGGGGCTGTGGTTTACGCAGACGACGTTTCCGAGGATCTACATGGTGGCTAATACGTGGAGTATGACGAGGCTGCTGACGAGTAGATAGCGGACCCGGGCAGGATCCGAGACTTCGTGGATGGGCTCCGTCTTTTCGTTTCCGGCCTCTTAGGCCTATTTGGTTCTTGTCTGTACTCAGACATGTTGAATGCTTCCGCTGTATTGTACTGATGTATTGTTGGGGCATGTGCCCTCTGAATGATCGTATTTGCTATCTCTGCTCTAATGAGAGCCATTTGCAACTTATTTCAATCTTTTGTGTCGTAGAGATCTGTTGTGATATCACTTGTTAAACGCCGTTGACGTACCATGTGTGTATGGTTTGAAGTACGTCGACGGAAGTGCCTTTGATCTCTAGTGGATAGTTTACATCGACGATGGAATAGCAGGTTGTGTGTCGCGCATAAGCGCAGGCCTACCAGGAAGCTGGGACGTGGGAGCAGTTATGCCCCATAATCCAAGCATCTGCTATCCAGTTCGTACGGTGAGTATCCCCTAGAAATCAGGGTGCGACAAATGGTATCAGAGCCTGTCTGCCTGTAGGATCCCTTTTTACTGGTCGCAGTTGAGTCTAGAAACTATTTTGTAGCTATATAGGAAAAATGAAAACGTGAGAGTAGGAATTCTGTTCTTTTTCTTCTTTTCCCCACCCTCCCTCCCTTTTCTGGTAAGGAAGTGCAACGTTGATTTTCTCCCTTCTCATCTAAACTTTCATGTTAGGATTTCACGTATTCTGGTTTCTCTAGGATGGTTATATCTACTAGACCATAGGAATGGAGGTGGTTGTGACATGATTTATCATGTTGCCTACTCACGATTGAGAACGGAGGCGTGTAAGCCCCGGAAGCAGATCCTCTATTCCTTAAGCAGTAGATATTGATCCTTTAGAAGCCCGGATGGGTTTTCCGTAGTACCTCAGGAGTTTTGTTCTCGTTTTCCCCGATGTTGATATCCTGTTCTTCTCAACATCCTTTTCGTCCGTTGAAATCTTGTTGTTGTTTTCCATTTCAGTTCTTCTACCGGCGTCTAATCAAAACTTCCTCGTAAACTCTTGTCCAGCTAAGGTGCTATTTGATACCGGAGCATCACATTCCTTTGTGTCAACAATCTTTTCCACAACATACAACCCAATTCTTGTTCCACTAAGCAATCAAAACTCTGTTCACTCCCCGGGATCTCAAATGTTGACTTCCAAGATAAGTAAGAACAATCCAATTCTAATGGGACGCCACATATTCCTCGTTACTCCCATGTTGCTGATTCTGACATTGATCTCATTTTGGTGTTGAATTGATGTCAATAACTCTGTTCCACCCTTATTACAGATAGTCTATTCTCCAAATGAATCAAGTTCCATCCAGCTATACACCCGTGGTGCAAAATCTCTCCCCTTTACTTGAAAGTGTTCCGGTGGTTTCCAAATTCCCTGATGTCTATCCAATGTGCACGATGTGTTTCACGTATCACAGCTCAAGAGGATCTTCCCAAGAAGTTTCCGGACCTTTTCTTTTCTCAGTAGGAATCTCGGGGCGCGATTCCTTCAAGGGGGGGCGTTTTGTAACATCCCAAGTCTGAAAAACAGCCTTTAGAATGTTTTGCTCTCTGTTATTTTATGTTTTGCATCATGGCATCATGTTGATTGCATTTGTTTTGTTTGTTTTCCATTTGTTTTCCTCTGTTTTCAGTTGTTTTCCAACTGTTTTCATTTGTTTTCCTTTGTTTTCTATTTGAATTTCAAACCAAAATTCAAACTTGTTGTTTCATCCTTGTGATGTTACAATTTCCAAAATGTTACCTCAAATAAAAACAACAAATTGTTCTCATTTTATTTCCACATTGATCAACTAATAATTTGGTGCTTTGTTTCAAATAAATAAATTCCCAAATTGCTTTCAAGCTCAAACTCAAATTCAAACAGCACCAAAGTTTCCAATTCATGACAACTACCAAACCATTCCACCAAGTTAACCCAAGTTAATAATAGGGTTACCCTATTAAATTTGATGTTTTCCAATAATTAATCAATTAAGTTGCAAATTATTTAAATTCCAACCAATAGACAAACCAGCACTCAATTGGAATTATGGAATTGCCCACAACAATTTAATACTTTGTTCTAAACTAAAATAGGGTTCACCCTATTGCAAGTTTGGTTAGAATCACCTAATAAGCAATTTAATTCAACATTTGAATTAAATGCCAACATTATTTAAAATTTGAACTTTTGGAAAATAAAAGTTAGTTTTCAGTTGCAATGGTAAAAACCAGCCAAACCATAGATTTTACAAATTTTTTCCTAACCCTAAAGGCCTCCTTTTCTTCCTATTTTGTTTGCTACAAAAAAAATAAAAACAAACAAAAAAATTGCAAGGAGAGGAGAGGGAGCAGCAGCAGCAACCAGCCCAGCCCAGTTAACCTTTGGCCCAATACCCCTTCCCTGTCACTGTCATCTTCCTCACGTCATCCTGTACGTCTCCATCGGAACCACTCGATCTCCTCCACCTCCATTAGATGATCAGCCGTACAAGGTTCCCTTCCCCCTTAAGTAGCACCTCCCCCCTCTGCCCCTCAAACCCTGAACCCTAGAGCCCTAGTCCCCTTCCGCCGCGCCGCCATCTGCCAACTCCCTCCTCTCTGCTGAACGTTGCCTGAACCTGTCCGAAAACCACTGTCAGTACCAACACCATCGCCATCTCCTCGCCACAATCCTCCTCGGGCCAAGCCAGCCACGGGAATGGAGCCCCCGTGGCCTGGCCTTCATTTTTGCTGAAGACGCGGCGGCGAGAGGAGGACCAGATGGCCGCCGCCGTCCACGTCTTCCCTCCGTCGGCGACCACCTTCGTCAGCCGTCCTCGCCTCTGCTGCTACCGCGTCAAGCAGACCAAGGTGAGCAGGGACCACCTCCCTCCTTTCCTCCTGCAGTCTCCCATCTCACCACACCCCCGCATGGCACCTCACCACCCCCCGGCCACCGCGGCCTTCCTCCACGGCGAGCAGCCGCTGCAGCGGATCGAACCTCCCTGCTCCTGTTCGATTCAGTTACGAAGTTCAGAAAAACTGCGCGAAACCCCAACACTTACCCCCGAGGCCCCCCTTCCTAACACAACTAGATCACCAGCCCATCTGGTTAGAGTCCCACGCGCACAAGCCAGAGGGGGTGGGTTCGAATCCCACCCCTGCCAATTAAACACCTTTTTTTTCTGTTTTATTTCCTCAGTCCTAGAACAACTGCAAATCACCATTAGGCCCCTGGTACTTATTCTATGCCACTGGAAAATTAATTCTAAGTCCTTGGTTCATTAAAAAATGGCAGATTTGCACTATTTCTTGTAAATGGCATAATAAATTCATTTTAACTCCAAATCCAACATTTTTGATATGTTTTCAATACCAAATTAAGTGTTCTATCCAAATATAAATTTTGTTTACTGTTTTGAATATTTTAAATTGGTGCAATATTTGAAAACTTGTCAAATTCACTTAAACTTGCAAAATTCATAACTTGTTCATAAAAATTCCAAATTTCACAAACCAAATATGTTTTCCAATCCATTTTTCATGTACTTTCCAAATATAAATTTTGTTTGCTGTTTTGAATAATTTAAATTGCTGAAAACAATTGTTTCTTGTTTATTGCATTTAAAATTGCCAAAATAATAACTTGCTCATTTTAAATCCAATTTCCACAAATGAAATATGTTTTCCATGCAAAATTAAACCCTCTTTCCAAATATAAACTTTGTTTTCTGTTTTGAATAATTAAAATTGGTTAAATAATTTAATCCTTGTTTAATTCATTTAAAATTGTTAATTTCATAACTTGATCAAAACAAATTCTTTTGGGACATATAAAATATGTTTTCCAACCCTAAAAGTATAAACTTTTCAAATATGAATTTGGTTTAATGTTTTAAACAAATAAAAAAATTCAAATAAGTTCATGTTTGAATTAATTCATTTAATTCTTGTTTAACTTGTTTAATTCATAAGTAATTCATCCTAATTCCAATTTCCATATTTGAAACATGTAATCCACCTAAAATTGTGTGTTCTTATCAAATATAAACTTTGTTATTTGTTTTGAACAGTTTAAATTGATGAAAACAATAATTGTTTGTGTGACATGTCTAAGTAACCAAAACTTTCCAAAATTAACAAATCATTTCCAAACTTGTTTTATTCCTTTTCCTTTGCATCTATCATTGTTATTTTGTTGTTATCTTGTCATCATCATCATGCAAGCATCATGTTTAACCACTTACACTTGTTAATCAAATGTAGATCATTGCTTCCACCTTAACCATTTGCATCCATATGCAATTCACATTGCATAGGGGTCCAATTAAATTGTGTTATCTTGTCAAGTAGGTTACTTGATGCATCTATTAACATGACATGCATCATCCCATGTTTGTGCACCTATGCCATGTATTGATTGTCTACCTTTTCTGCATTGTCTGTTTGCTTCTTCTCGGATAAACGACGACGTTGAGACCGACGATACTTACGACACCCCTTCTAAGGAGTTAGCTCAGTACCAGGCTACTGGGTATTGCAGGCAAGTTATCACTCACATGAACCATCGTGTTCCTTTCAACATTGATTACCGATACTTTCCGTTGTTCTTTTCTGCTAGCCTTAGTAGTAGTTGTTTCTGTTACGAATCCATCACATGAATCCCTTAACCTTGATATTGCCTCACCTCCATACCTAAAACCCCTTGCTTGTTGCCTTAGTCTTATCTAGCATGCTTAGGTTGTTTTTTGCTCGAGTCTGTTACCCGTTACTTTCTGTTACTATTTCTATTACGTTGTGGGGGCTCGATGTTTAATCAATCAATCATGCTAATGTTACTATTAATAATAAATTTGATGATAAGGCACCGGCAGGAGGCCCATGAGAGGTTTTGGAGCCTGCTAGTGTCGACCCTAATAGGAAAAGGTCTTGTCTACTGATCCATGATGAGCGCACTACCCGCATTTGGGAAGCGAGTATGGGCGCCCCCCTCAACTTGACCTGATTCGCATCTCGTCCAAATCGCCTCATTTAGTTCGTGTTTTCCATTTGCCGCATGCATGTTTTTGCGAGCCCAGGCCAGGGTGGAACTTTCGTAGTTGGCATATAGGGGGACACGGTCTTAGAGTGCTATGAGGGTCCCTTTTCTTCGGGGCTTGATTAGCCGTGCGCCCAAGGTTCTTTGGGCTTGATGCGAAGAATGGTTGGTTGTGTAGAGTACCCCGCTTGGTGGAAGTGCATTTCCATCTGGCGGGTTATTCTTGAGTGTACGGCCAAATTGGTGCAACCCTGCAGGGATAATCTTCTCGAGAAGCCGTGTTTTCCGCGGTTATGGATTACTTGGTAAAAGTACTGGCTAACAAGTACTCAGGACAACTTAAACATAATGATCAAACAGGTTACACCCCATGATTAATAACTTGACTAGTAATAGGTTGATGACATAATAATTTGATTCACCTTTAATACAACGGTGTGAGTTATCCTCGGATCGCTTCTTTGGATAAGGGGCGAGATCCAGGATGGGTTTGTTTGAAGTTATCTTTCAGTTGGTTACTATCCTCGATCTTATCTCCTTTCTGATAGCCGGAAGTGGTAGAATCTCTGTAGTTGTGTCGTGGGATAATCACGGCAGATGTTACCTGGGGTAACTGATCTTGGGGCAAGTCGACACAGGTATTTGGGAGAGGGTTTAGCTCGAAGGAAAACATGGCGAAAAGCAATCTAAGAACCGGAAAACAACTCGCCGGCTCTCGATATTGTTATACTGGATACTCGATAACAGGTGTTACAACTATGACTTGAATCTCTCTTAGGCGAAGCCCAGGGGTTGGTTTATATAGTACTCATACCCCTCTGGGCTTGCCCTACAAAGCGCTCCTCGAGTCCTATTTGAACTCTACATACGAACCCTAACTTTTCTTACCATAACCCACAATCCGGGTTACGAACCTTACACGCCCTGGGCCTTCCAGGAGTTTCTTTGTCCTTAGCCGGATTTGGTCCAGCCACCGTCTGGGCCGGATCACACCTGGGAGCTGGCATACCGGGTTACTACTCCCCCATCAGTAGTCCCCAGGATAGCGCGGGCTTCACAGATTCATTCTTGAAGCGCTCGCTATTCCCTAAAAAAAGATATGAAACGCCCAAGCTTACATGAACGGGTCAAGTTACTTTAACAAATGACTAGACACAGCTCCGTGACGGTCATTCGACAACTCGATCCTTCCTCGAGTGCTTAACGGACCTTTCCAGATTTGAACCCTAAGATATTAAGGCCCTACTCTCGATAAGGATCCCTGATATCTCGGATAAATTGCGTTCCCCCTGTCAACGGAACATCTCACCTCGCTCCGAACGCCCGCAACGCCAAACCTGTGCGGATAATTATTGCTCCGTAACTTCCGGCTTTCCAGCCGCGGGTGAGCTCACCACTTCCCTTATAAATATCGACCGAAAGTAACCCTAATCCTTCCACTTTGCCCCAACATCCTTTCTCTCTCGCTCCCTCGCAGTCCCTGCCTCCAGGCTCGCGCGCACTGCGAAAGATAAGGCCATCTCCGGCCGCAATCGACCCCGAGCTTCCCAACGCCGCCATCGAGCATCGCCGTCACGCCTTCATTTCTCTCATCAAGGGCCGTGGTGAGACACTCAAGCCGCGCCGTGCACCAGCCTCATTTTGGACCCTTTTCTTTGGTAAGCCTCTCTCAATCATCCAACTGAAACTCGCAATTTCCTCAATTTGACCAGGATTGGATCTGAGCCAACCCGTAAATTACTTTCGGTATCATCAAATTAATCCGCTTCGATAGTCCTTAGCTCCTTCAAGCACCTGACGCGCAGTCGCAATTCACCCCCGCACCCTTATTAACCATCAAACTTCATATAAGATTACTTGCAAGTTCTTCGATCTAGATCGTTCCGCCTTGCTTTTTCCGCCTGTCGCATTAACACCCGGATAATCCTCCTTTTCCAGTTAATTCCTCCACAATAAAGGTATGGGCAACCATCCATGTTCACCCAACCCACCTCAATACGTAAGTAATTAACAATTTACTCAACTTCATCTGATACCCGGTAAATCTTCAGCATTTAGCATCGTAGCGCATTATCCGGGTCTTTTTAGCCTTAGCGCCTTAATGTCTCCAGATTTGAATGATCTGATGTTCCGAATCTTACTCCATATATTCCTTGTCCCTTGCAGGTCAACTCCATGGCCCCTAAAAGACAGGGAAAACACCCGGCTCCTGCAAAGACCTCCCAAACCACTTCTGCCGACTGGGGCCGGTCTTCAACGACGAAGGCCAAACTGGATGGGGGCCGAGCTAGGAATCCTTCCTTCTCAAAAGGAAATACACTGGAGGGCTCCTGGCGATGAGACCCGTCCCACTCCTATCGGGAACGAGGTAATTTGTTTTACCGAGCATGTGACCCGGGGATTCCGTCCTCCGGGTCACTCTTTTTTCCGGGAAGTCTTGAGCCACTACGGCCTCCGGGTGTTCGACATAGGGCCTAACTCTATGCTGAACATCACCCACTTCATATTTTTGTCCGAGTCGTACTTATGCACTCCACCAAACCTCGCTCTTTTTACCGAATTATTCCAATGCGAGCCATGCCGCGAGAGCGGTGACAGAACGCTTCTTACCTGCGGCGGGGTATCCATCCAGCGCCGCAAACACTCACTGATGCCACCTCTCAACCTGAACTCCAACGCCAAAAACTGGCAATTATCCTTCTTTTATTGCCACGACACTTCTCCGGATGGTGAGAGGAAGCTACCGGGTTATTCGGAGAGCCTTCTCGAGCCCTCCGAGTCTTTCAGTGCTTTTGCACCTGACCCTGATAGGGAAGCGATTCAGCCCCTTTTGGCCAAACTAGCGGCCCTCTCAGCCCATGGCCTTCTCGGGCTTAACTTGGTAAGGACTTGGGTGGAGTTCCGGGTTCAGCCCAACTCCCTTCGCTCAAAGTCGCTGCACGAATACTCGGGTCACATCACAGATTCCCTCCGCTATTCCACCAAAAACTTCCCTGCCGGTAACACCAACAAGACCATTAAGGGCTTCCTGATGGAGAGACTAGATGTTATAAAGAACACTGCCGGGTTACCCCGTTTACTCGGGAAAACCCCGCCCCAGCGGTAAGACCTGGCTCCTTTTTCTCATTTCAGTACTTTCATCCGTTATAGTCTCTAACTACCACTTGTGTTTATTTGTTCACAGGATGACGATCCCTTCTGGAAAGTTGAAAACCCTCCCCCTTCTCAAGACCCTGAAGAGGAAAACGAGTCTGTTGATGATGATGAGGGTACTCTCCCATACCCTTTACACCTGCCCTTCATCTGTGTTATTTCTCTTATCTGATACTTACTCGGCTTTCAGGGTCGGGGGATGAAGAGGAGGAAGAAGAAAATGACCCGGAAGCCACCGAGTCTGACCAGGAGCCCCCAGTTGGGAACAAAAGGAAGGCTAGAGGGGTAGTTGAAAGGTTCCCTTCTCTTCTATGTCTCGTGCGCCTTACTCCTTTGCTGCTATGCATGAACTTAACGAGCGGTTATCACATTCATCCTTCTTGAAGGACCCTCCCCCGACTAAACGCAGGGTGACCCGGAATTCTCCGGGGGATGATCCCCTTAACCCGGGTATCTCCACTTCACCAACTCATCGAGCCAGTACCCCTCCAGCTCAACCTTCCCAATCTCCTCAGCGTCATCCGTCTCCTAATCATCCACTTGCCGGGCAATTTCGCGTGCCGCAGCCAGTGCTCTTGCCGACGTCATCCGCCTCCAGCGGCGAGCTTCCCCCGGACTATGCCGTGAACACCGGGTAAACTACCTTTACTTACATTTTCTCGTACTGGTTACCTTTCTTTTTTCCGTACATTCCATTGATCAATGTCTCCCTTCTTTTCTTCAGCGCCACAGTTACGCTAAGCGACCCGGATATCCCTGAATCAGAAGAGCAGGGAGAAGAGAAGCCGAGTGATGACATGGACGTTGAGGTTGAGGACGAGGCCGAGGACGGAAATGGAGAAGATCCTTTTAAGGACCCAATTCCACCAAAGACTGCATCACCCCAGCCCTCTGAAGAAGTGGACGAAGACATCATTTTGGAGACCAAGCCGGACTCTCCTAACCCGGACGTTCAAACAATCCGGTTTCGACCCCCAAACACGGAACAACTCCTCCACAAGAGGGCCAATCCTCCGGCCCTTCTCAACTTCGCCCTGAAGACATGACCTTTGCTCAGATGCTAGATGCCCTCCATACCTTGAAGGGCGATGAAGAAAACATACTAGATGCCTTAATAACCAAGCACGAGGTAATCCCGACTAATCATCAATTGTTTCCATGCCTAGTCCCCAAGTTCCGAGTAAATTACTAGGTAACTTGCTTGGAACTTTGCATAATGTTTCCGGCTGATCCCTCTTCATGCTTCTTTACAGGACTATGTTTCACAGTTGGAGAAGAAGCTGGCCAAGTCCACCAAGCGTATTGGAAAAGAAACGGCCCTTCGTGAAGCTGCTGAGACTGAGGCTCGCAGGTGCCAAAAGATGACGAAAAAATACAGGAAGAGAGCTCACAGGGCTAAGGAAAAACTTACAACTCTTTCTGCTCAAATTGCTGATGTTCACCGTACTGCGACTGGTAAGATTTTTGAATTTCACCTTTTTATGACTCGGATTGCTTTGATTTGAACAACCGCGCTTGCTTGCCTACTATCTTTGCTCCTTTTGCCTTTCTTTAGCAGGCCCACGTGATGCTGCCCCCGAAGAAGATGATGCAAACTTAAAACCATCAAGAATACTCTTCGCCAACTTTGCGGCGGAGTTAGCTGGATACTTGATGAGCTGCGACTGCCGGATGTCAAGCCAGATAATATGAAGAGATTACTGGAATTCTGCTCCACGATCCCCGAGTGGATTTGGCACTGGAAACGGTCCTCCTGCCGATTGGGGTAACCCGGGGGCTCGCACTGGCTAAAGCCTACGCCCCCAAGCTACAACTTGCCAAACTTATGAGTGGATTTCCAGAGTTCAACTTGGATGGGTCCAAGTTTTTGCCAAAGGACTTCAAGGCTATTCAGAAAGAAGTCCGCTATCCGGCTAGCGTTATTGCTGACAGCTTAGAGATTGATGAGATTCTCCCTGCTTATGATGCTAATGACAAGGTTGTCAAGGCGAACCGCCCCCAGCCGTTCGATATGCTTGCCCGTTGGAAGGAGCAGGCGATCAAGATGAAGGAAGAAACCGCCAGGAAGACCGAGGCCGACTCTGCTCCTGCAACTTCTGCTGCACAACCCGGAACTGCTGCTGACCCGAGTGGCGCCGCAACTACAGGTGGCGACAAGGGCAAGGCCAAGATGGACCCTGCAGCTTGAAGTAATGCCTATCATTCCACATACGTCAGCCGGCAAAGCACCGTTAAAACAGCTTTACTATTCATTTAAGCAGAGCGCCTGTGCTCTTTTGATACTTTATGGTTTTTGTAACACTTTTATTTAAACTCCCGATGCACTTTGCGCCCTTTGGGCTTTTGATGAATGTGTCTTTGCATTTGCTTGTTCTTGATATCCACTTGCTTTATTCTCGATACCTTATACTTTTTTTTTTATACTTTCCTTAGCAAGACCCGTCCTCCGGGTGTCGTTGGCGTCTAGGGATCCGTTTTACACCTGAATCCCTAAGCTCCTGAGACCCGGATGCGTGGCTCGTTTTAATTTTAACGGCTGGATGATGCTGTTTCTTCCTTAGAGCTCATAAGTCCCCAGTCCGGGTTTCCGCGTCTAGGACACATGATTGTTTTTCTTTCAAGGAAACGAATCGCCTGTTGCTGAATGCCCAAGACTTCAGGACAGCTTTTTATGAGGTTTGAAGTTATGCTTGATAATCGTTGAGTTTCCGGCTATCGGCCTTATACTCTGCATAACTTGTGGTTTAGATGACCCTTTCGACTATCTTGTACTATAAGCCGGCTTTCGCGTGGATACCATGTTGTTACATCAATACGAAAACGGGGTCAAGCAAGTCCCGTTTGGGTCTCATGACCGACATTAATCGTAAGCGAACGAATCATGCCACTTCGTTGCGAGTCACATCGAGCTTAAGTAAGAATAGCCGAGAAATTTGGACTTCTTTGTCCGGTTATAAGATTGTAGCCGCACTCGTTTTTTCGAGTGACGGCCCCTATAACTCATTGGCATCAAGGCCGGGTCTTTTTTGAGTTTACAGCTGTGCTTGTATGAGCAACCAGCCCTCAAGACCTGAATGTTCACATCGTATAAATAACACTTGCTTCTTTTCTTGATAATCCCTTTTTATTTGATATGAAAAAATTAGGCCAGCAAGCCGCCTCATTAAAAACCCATCCAGTCCCCAAGGGTGCCCTGGACAGGAAAAGAGTGCGTCTGAAACCTGCTACCTGTTACGTCTTTTTCTGCTAAGTATAGTACGGACGTAGCTGAGCCACGTTCCACGGTCTATCTCTTTCTTGCATAGGTGCAGTTGTGTGAGCAGTATCGTTGAGTGTGGTCGATTCTTCTCTTGCATCTATCAAGTAATATGACCCATTATGCAGGCTCCTTCTAATGTTCATCTCCTTGGCTACCTTCAAGCCATGCAACAGAGCCTCATACTCGGCCACGTTGTTTGAGCAATCAAAATGAATCTGTAGTACGTAACTTAGTTTATCCCCTTTTGGCGATGTCAGCACCACTCCAGCTCCTGACCCCTCGTACTGCTTTGATCCATCGAAGTGCATGGTCCATGACTCGGAACTTGGAACTGCGGTAACCACCCCAGTGTGCGTCCAGTCGTTAACGAAATCAACCAAGGCCTGGGACTTGATTGCCGATCTAGGCTCGTAGCTGATATGATAATCTCCCATCTCTATTGCCCATTTGGCTATTCTGCCCGTTGCATCCGAGTTTCTGATGATATCCGACATTGGTATTGAACTAACCACTGTTATGGGATGTTCTTGGAAATATGGCTTCAACTTCCGGCTGGCCATAAAGACCCCAAACACCAATTTTTGCCAATGCGGGTAACGCTGCTTCGCTTCTGATAACACTTCACTGACATAGTAAACTGGCCTCTGGACCGGTAGCCTTTCCCGTCTTCTTTGCGTTCCACGACAACCACTGCGCTAACTGCTCGGGGACCGGCTGCCACATACAATAACATAGGCTCTTTAGGACCCGGCGCCGCTAGTACTGGCGCTTCAGATAACTGCTTCTTTAGTGCTTCAAACGCCTCATCTGCCTCCTGGTCCCATACGAACTTATCTGATTTCCGCAAAAGCCGGTACAAGGGTATTGCCTTTTCTCCAAGCCTGGATATGAACCGGCTCAGGGCTGCCACGCAGCCCTGAGTTTTTGAACGTGCTTCAGATTTTCCGGTTTCTTCAAATTCTGTATGGCCTTGATTTTATCCGGGTTTGCCTCAATTCCTCTCTCGGAGACTATAAAGCCAAGTAACTTCCCGGCCGGGACTCCGAACACACACTTCGTTGGGTTGAGCTTCATCTGATACCTCCTCAAGTTTTTAAACGTTTCCTTTAAATCATCAATAAACGTTTCTGCCTTCCGGGTCTTAATAACCACATCATCCACATATGCGTGCACGTTACGCCCGATTTGATCCTCGAAGCATTTCTGGATACACCGCTGATAAGTTGCGCCCGCATTTTTCAATCCAAAGGTCATGGTCTTGTAGCAGAAGGCCCCAAAAGGGGTTATAAATGAGGTTTTTTCCCAATCCTCCCTTTTGAGTTTAATCTGATGGTATCCTGAATATGCGTCCAAGAAACATAGCAAGTCGCTTCCGGCTACCGCGTCTATGATTTGGTCTATCCTTGGCAGCGCGAACGGATCCTTTGGGCAATGCTTGTTGAGGCTCGTGAAATCGATGCACATCCTCCATTCATTTGTCTTTTTCATCACTAGAACCGGATTCGCTAACCAGTCCGGGTGAAATACTTCCATGATAAAGCCTGCGGTTAATAGCCGTGCGATTTCCTCACCTATAGCTCTTCTCCTTTCCTCGTTCATTTTTCTCAAACCTTGCTTCACAGGCCTGGCCCTGGGATCTACATGCAAACTGTGCTCTGCCAACTCGGTAGGGATACCCGGCATGTCGCTGGGTGTCCAGGCGAACACATCCGCATTTGAGCGTATAAATTCCACTAGGGCCTTTTCTTGCGCGTCTTCCAAATTGGACCCAATAGTGAACTGCTTGGTGGGGTCTCCTTCCACAAAATCTACTTTCTTGGTGTCTTGAGCAGCCTTAAATTTCACTCTTTCGTCTTCAGAATCTGGTCTTCTCAGTGCCGTGCCATCTTCCGGGTCCACCTGAGACCGGTAATATTTAAGCTCTTCCTTTCTGCAGGCTTGCTCGGCCATCACCGAATCTCCCTCATCACACTCTGCTGCTATATCCCGGTTCCCATGGATAGTGATGGTCCGCTTGGGGCCTGGAATTTTTAACTGCAAATATACGTAACACGGCCTAGCCATGAATTTAGCGTAAGCCGGCCTTCCGAACAGAGCGTGGTAGGGGCTATGCAGCTTGACTACTTCAAACGTGAGCCACTCCACCCGATAGTTATCTACCGATTCTCCAAAGGCTACTTCCAATGCAATTTTCCCTTCGGGGCGTGCCGAATGACCCGGCACGATCCCGTGGAACACCGTCGAACTTTTTTGTAGCTGGGACTCCTTGAGGTTCATGCGCAAGAAAGTTTCCCAATATAGGATGTTGATGCTGCTTCCTCCGTCCATCAACACCTTTTTCAATTCGTAACCATTGACCTGTGGCGAAACTACTAACGCCAAGGTCCCGGGGCGCTCTATTCCTTCTGGATGATCTCTCCTGCTCCACGTTACCTCTTGCTCTGCCCACCTCAAGTATCCCGGAGTGGCCGAGGAGGACAGATTCGCTGTTTGTTTTAACGCCCTTTTGTCCCTGCTGGAAGTTCCTGTAACGTGCACATGATATTGTCCTTTCAAATTGAGTGTACGTACCATGCCGATGAAGATACTGATTTGGCCGATTGACACCATGGATCCGGATTCGAAGTAATCCGGCTCCAACTCCCATCCGGAATTGTCCACTATTCTTTCTCCTTCGCCATTGGAGTAGATCTCGCCGACGACGAAGTTCTCCATGCTCTTCCGAGCTTCTCCCGTGATGTAAACACCTTTGGACGCAGGCCCCACGGTGGGCGCCAACTGTCGTGGGATAATCACGGCAGATGTTACCTGGGGTAACTGATCTTGGGGCAAGTCGACACAGGTATTTGGGAGAGGGTTTAGCTCGAAGGAAAACATGGCGAAAAGCAATCTAAGAACCGGAAAACAACTCGCCGGCTCTCGATATTGTTATACTGGATACTCGATAACAGGTGTTACAACTATGACTTGAATCTCTCTTAGGCGAAGCCCAGGGGTTGGTTTATATAGTACTCATACCCCTCTGGGCTTGCCCTACAAAGCGCTCCTCGAGTCCTATTTGAACTCTACATACGAACCCTAACTTTTCTTACCATAACCCACAATCCGGGTTACGAACCTTACACGCCCTGGGCCTTCCAGGAGTTTCTTTGTCCTTAGCCGGATTTGGTCCAGCCACCGTCTGGGCCGGATCACACCTGGGAGCTGGCATACCGGGTTACTACTCCCCCATCAAGTTGGTTAGCGCAGCCAGTTGCAGCATCTTTTATATCCCCTCTCTTCCGTTGAACCCAAGGCATCTGTGCTTGGTGTTGACGGGTTACACTTTGGTGAACTGTGAGTCTTGCTTTCCAGTACGTTTATGTACTGACCCCTTTGGGGCTGTGGTTTACGCAGACGACGTTTCCGAGGATCTACATGGTGGCTAATACGTGGAGTATGACGAGGCTGCTGACGAGTAGATAGCGGACCCGGGCAGGATCCGAGACTTCGTGGATGGGCTCCGTCTTTTCGTTTCCGGCCTCTTAGGCCTATTTGGTTCTTGTCTGTACTCAGACATGTTGAATGCTTCCGCTGTATTGTACTGATGTATTGTTGGGGCATGTGCCCTCTGAATGATCGTATTTTCTATCTCTGCTCTAATGAGAGCCATTTGCAACTTATTTCAATCTTTTGTGTCGTAGAGATCTGTTGTGATATCACTTGTTAAACGCCGTTGACGTACCATGTGTGTATGGTTTGAAGTACGTCGACGGAAGTGCCTTTGATCTCTAGTGGATAGTTTACATCGACGATGGAATAGCAGGGCTTGTGTTGTCGCGCATAAGCGCAGGCCTACCAGGAAGCTGGGACGTGGGAGCAGTTATGCCCCATAATCCAAGCATCTGCTATCCAGTTCGTACGGTGAGTATCCCCTAGAAATCAGGGTGCGACAACCTTGATCCTTGGGTCTACAAATAATATTGCATTTAGTTAATCTATATTTACGCTTGGTGTCATCACTCTGCCAGAAAAAACGTGATCTATAGAAATCAAGTCTCTTACGGACGCCCTTAGGAATCTCAAAAAAGGATAACATAAACATGGGTAAACTTGTTAACACAGAATTAACAAGAACTAATCGATCCCCATAGGATTAAAGTTTCCCTTTCCAGCACCCATGTTTGTCCTCAAACCGACTCTCCACTGGATGCCACTCAGAGTTAGTAAGTTTTTTGTGGTGGATAGGATTTCCCAAATATTTAAAAGGTAACAACCCAGACTCACAACCAAATATTTGTTTGTACTAGTGTTCTACTTCTTTAGCCTTATCAAAACAGAAAACTTCACTCTTATGAAAATTAATCTTGAGACCCGACAATTGCTCAAAGATGCACAAGATTAATTTAAGATTTAGAGCTTTATCAAAATCATGCTCTAAAAATAGCACCGTATCATCTGCATATTGAAGGATAGACAAACCTCCTTCAACTAGGTCTGGATTAAGACCTCCTATTTGTCCAATTTCCTTAGCCCTAGCAATTAAAATAACAAGCATATCTGCCACTATGTTAAAAAGAATTGGAGAAAGAGGATCACCCTGCCTTAATCCTTTTTTAGTTTGAAAAAAATGGCCAATTGCATCATTAACCCGAATACATACACTTCCACCCTGAACAAATTGTAAAATCATATCACACCAATCCTGACAAAACCCTTTCATACGTAAAGCCTGAAGAAGAAAAGGCCACTTAACCTTATCATAAGCCTTCTCAAAGTCAATTTTAAAAATTACCCCATCCAATTTCTTCCTATGAAGTTCATGAATGGTTTCATGCAGGATAACAACTCCCTCCAAGATGTTTCTCCCAGGCATGAAAGCTGATTGAGATGGTCTAACCACCTTCTGCACTATCTGGGTAATACGATTAGTACCCACTTTAGTGAAAATTTTAAAACTCACATTAAGAAGACATATAGGTCTATATTGCTGAATTTTAACCGCATTATCATTTTTAGGAAGCAAAGTTATCACCCCAAAGTTCAGTTTAAACAACTGAAGATTACCTTGCTTAAACTCTAAAAACATTGCCATCAAATCCTTTTTAATAACCTCCCAAAAGGTTTTATAAAATTCAGCGGGGAAACCATCAGGACCTGGAGATTTATTAGGCTCCATCTGTGATATTGCCTCAAAAACTTCTTCCACTAAGAAATCAGCAGTGAGAATATCATTTTCTTGTTGAGTTAACTGGGGTATATCCTGAATATTACTCTCCACTAAGGAGATATTATTGGGTGTGGAGGGTCCAAATAATTTCTTATAATATTCAGAGATATACCTTCTCAAGTCCTCATCCCCAACAATAGTTCCTTCCTCTTGTTCTAGCTGAAAAATCATCTTCCTACGATGTTTCCCATTTGCCATAAGATGGAAATATTTAGTATTATCTCCCCCCTCCAAAACATGCTTAACCTTAGCTCTCTGCATCCATTTACTTTCTTCCTCTCGACGCAAAGAACAAAGACGATCATTAGCATTACGAAGAGTTTCCCTCTCTCCCGAGGAGAGAGCTACACTCTCAGCTTTAATATCCAACTCCTCTATAACCCTGATCAACTTATCCCTCTCTATTCTATATTTGCCACTCATATTTTTAGCCCATCCCTTAAGAAAACGTCTTAGGTGTCTAATTTTGTTTTGCCAAACCGCAATAGCTGAGTCACCCTTGTGAAACGCTTCCCATTCAGCAGAGACCAACTCAAAAAAACCATCCATTCTGAGCAACGAAAGCTCAAAAGAGAAACCACTCTTATTACCCACATGAGCACGAGCACCAAAATCCAAAAACAAAGGAGTATGATCCGAACCATTTCTAGCCAAAGCTTGAACTGTTGCTAGAGGAAATTTTTGCTCCCACTCCACGGTAGAAAGAATTCTATCTAGTTTTTCAAAAGTTGTATTAGCTCTCCTACTAGCCCAGGTAAATTGTCTACCCGATAATTCAATCTCCTTTAAGTCTAAGCTATGAATAATTGCATTAAACATAACAGGCCATCTGGAATTATAATTATCGTTGTTCTTTTCCTCAGGTTTTCGTATTATATTAAAATCCCCACCCACCAACAAAGGTAATATTTCATTTTCACAAATACGAACAAACTCTGATAAGAAATTTGGTTTAAATTCTTCCTGGGCAGCACCATAAACAGACACAAGAATCCATTCAAAACCATCATGCTTTGACTTAACATAAAGTTTAACAGAGAAATATCCTACATCCACACTCCTAACCTCTATAGATGAAGAGTTAATGCCAATAAGCATACCTCCTGATCTACCTCTAGGTGGTAAACAAAACCACACAAAATCCAAGCCCGAAGATAGGTGAGATAAAAAGGATTGTGCAAAATGAGATCTCCCTGTCTCAGACAAAGCCACAAAATCAAGTTTCCTCTCTCTGATACTCTCCTGAATAAAATGATGTTTACCCGGGTCACGAAAACCCTCGCTGTTCCAAAACATCCCACATAAATTATGCATCCTGTTTATTATTTATACGATTAATTCTTACACTTCTACGCTTATTAGAAACGGAGTAATCTTTCTTTTTCCTAACTTTCTTAACTTTCTCACAATCAACCACTAAATTGTGACGCCCCAGGTTCGGGCACTATGCAGAGTTCAGCATTCCCGCCAAATCCGCATAATAACCGATTCCAGGTTGCCACTTATGATAACATTACAACAGTTCACGAATATTCCACAATTACAACAGAAACAGATAGATACAAGATGACTCAAACGAGTCAAGGATACAACCGATACAATACAAAGATCCAAATAACAGAGGAAGAAACAACATATCGTCCGTCTACGGACAAGATACAAATTGGACTAAGAGTACTGAAGATAACCGAGAGCGTCCAATCCCTGCCCAGGCCAAGCCGGAGGGATTCCCAAGCTAACGTCGTCAGACTTCAAACCTGTTGACTGCAATGTTGAATATGCAGCCACGAAAGAGATTCGTGGGTCAGTACGGTTAAGTACTGGCAAGTGGATAAACCATACTCACAAGATACCGGCGTAGCCAGTCATCACAAGATACAAATACTTTGGGATCAACGGAAAGGAAGGGGTTATTGCAAATAAGCGACAGCGGGCTGCACTAACCAACTACAGAGAGATACTACAACTTCCGGCTAACAGAAAGAAGATAAGATCGAGTATTGTAACCAACTGAAAGTAAATCCAAACAAACCCATCCTGGATCTTGCCCCCTTTATCCAAAGAAGCAATCCGAGGATAACTCACACAGTTGAATTAATGATGGTTCAGATTATTGTGTCAATAAGCCTATTACTAGTCAAGTTGTTAATCATTGGGTGTAAGGTTGTTAATCATTAGGTTTAAGTTGTCCTGAGTACTTGTTAGCCAGTACTTTCACCAAGTAATCCATAACCGCGGAAAACACGGCTTCTCGAGAAGATTATCCCTGCAGGGTTGCACCAATTTGGCTGTACACGCAAGAATATCCCGCCAGACGGGAATCAAACCCACCAAGCGAGGTACTCTACACAACTCAACTCTTCTTCGCATCAAGCCCAAAGAACCTTGGGCGCACGGCTAATCGAGCCCCGAAGAAAGGGGACCCTCATAGCACTCTAAGACCGTGTCCCCCTATATGCCGACTACGAAAGTTCCACCCGGGATCCAAGGGCTCGCAAGATCATGCATGCAGCAAATGGAAAACCCGAACTAAATGAGGCGATTTGGACGAGATGCGAATCGAGTCAAATTGAGGGGGGCGCCCATACTCGCTTCCCACATGCGGGTAGTGCGCTCATCATGGATCAGTAGACAAGACCCTTTTCCTATTAGGGTCGACACTAGCAGGCCTCAAAACCACAAAGGGCCTCCTGCCGGTGCCTTATCATCAAGTTATTATTTAACAATAACATTAGCATGTTTGATTGATTAAACCTCGAGCCCCCAGAACATAATGAAGTAATAACAGAAAGTAACGGGTAACAGACTCGAGCAAAACAACCTAAGCATGCTAGTAAGACACGGGCACAAGCAATGGTTATAGGTGTGGAGGTGAGGCAATATCAGGGTTAAAGGATTCATGTGATAGGCTCGTAACAGAAACAACTACTACTAAGGCTAGCAGAAAAGAACAACGGAAAGTATCGGTAACAAGTGATGAAAGGCAGCCATTTGGCAGCAAGTGAGTATACTTGCCTGAGATCCCGCAAGGTAGCAGAACTTGTCGTTGCTCACATCATCTCAACGTCCTATCCGGGAAGAAGCAACGAACCTCGAACAAACACCGGATGCAACAATTACTACTACGGCAAAAGATCCAGCATGATCCTATTTTATATGCATGACATGGCAAGATGCAACAGTGGAAACAACTTAAGCAATTTAATCGGAACCGGAGTCCGGAGAAATAGGAATTGGTTCAAGTTGTTTAGCTAACCATCAATTTAATTGTTATTTAGCATGGCAACAATGGAATAGATGAGTTAGGCAATTTAAATGGAAGGGGCAACAGCTGGAAATAATTAGCCCACACATTCCATATGCTGTCATATAGATGAACATGCATAACAAGATCTAAAATGCACAAGATAAGATGCAAACAGAGATATGGATGGCATGAACATATTCCTTGCAATTTTCTGATTGGAAAACATAGTTCATTTGTTTGATTTGGAATTAAAATGAATTAGTTATGCATTTTGGCAATTTAAATTGCATTAAATAAGAGGTGAAACAATTATTCGAATTAATTGTTGTAAACCAGAAAACAAAGTTGATATTCAAGTGTGGCATTTGATTTTTGATGAAAAACATGTTTTGGGTATTTAATTTGGAGCAACCATTTGAAAGTTATTAATTATGCCATTTAATTAACCAATTTAAGGATTATTAAATAACATTAATTTTAATTGCCCAAATTGCAAAACAAAGTTGATAAACAGAAAGTACTTTGAATTTGGACTGAAAAACATACTTGATTTGTGTTATTTGAATTAGGTATGAATTAGTTATGGAATTAACCAAATTGGAAAAGAATTGCTTGAGTTTGAAATTTGAAACAATTTGAATTGCCCAAAACAGTGCACAAACTGCAAATTTAGAAAGTACAGGAAATTTGGAGTAGAATACATATAAAGTTTGTATCATTTGGGTTTGTGGTTTGAAATTTATGAGCATTTGAAGTTTAGGGTTTTATTTGCAAAGGACAGGGACGTGGTTGTGAGGGAAAAACAGTAGGGAGGGGCTTTGTTGCAAAAACTGGAAGGACAGGGGTCCTGCTGCGAAATCTGCCACCAGATCTGGATCTGGCGCAGATCCACAACCACCCCAGACGATGACAGGCGGGCCCGGGGGCCACGCAGGCGCCACGGGGCGCGGGTGGAAGGTGACGTGGCTACGGGGGTCACTGACCCGTGGGCCTACCCCCGCGCGCGGTGAAAAATGAAGAAAAAGGCCGCGGCCGTGGGGATTCGATCCCGCGGTCGACTGCTCCCGCGCGGCGCTCACTGCCGCTGCGCTACTCGCTCGTTGTGGTTGGTACGTGAGACTGACGAAGGAAAAGGCGTGGGTTCGGTGTTTAACTGAATTCGAACACAGGCTCGACACCTCGTCAGGTTCAGAAACAGGGCATCGGCGACTCGCTGCCGCTCGCCGTGGTTGTCCGTGCGGGCCGTGTGCGTGCTCGTGTGGGCCGTGCGTGCGGTGCTGCGTGCGCGTGTGCGCCAAGGAAGCAGAGAGGAGGAGGAGCAGAGGCTCACCTCGGTGGAGTCGAGGCAGGCGAGGCTGCTGTCCGTCGACAGCAGCGTCGGACGGCGGCGGGGAGAATCGTCGACGGCGCGACCTCCACGGCGACTCCCGGCAAGCGGCGATGGGACGGGGCGGTAGCTGGGACATCCGCGATTCCATTCCCGCCCTCGGGTGCTCCTCGAGGTGATCATGGCAGTGGGGGGTGACGGGGAATAGTGGTGCTCGCGGGTGGTGTGGTGATCGTGTGGTTTCAGAGAACAGAGGAACTCGGGGGGGGGGGGAGAGGTGAGATGCGGCGCTAGGGTTAGAGGTTAGAGGAGAGGGGGGGTCTAGGGCTAGGCAGAGGGTGGAGGTGTAGGTTTTAAGGGGGCAGGGGCACCGGTACGGCAGTGATCTGAAGGGGGAGGAGGTTGATCAGAGGGATGAGAAGGAGTCGTACGGTGGGGGAGGAAGACGACAGAAATAGGAGGGGGGTATGGGCCAGAAGAAAAAGGAAATGGGCTTTGGGGGGAAAGAGGATGGGTGGGCTGCTGTCCTCTCCTTTGCTATTTTTTTTCCTTTTCCATTTTTTTTTTGCAAGAGATCAAAGAGGGAGAGAGACAAAGGATAGGATTTTGGGGGTTTCCTTTTAGGAATTATTTGTGTTAATTTTCCAAAGCAATTAAAGCAAGAGTTAACATTGTTTCACAATTTTGAAAATTTAATTTGGTTTAAAGGGTTTAGTTGAATTTCAAACAATGTTTGATTTGGGAATTTTGGGAAATAAGCAAATTCCATTTAATAAGTTCAAACCATTATGCAAACATTATTGAAAAATTTGTTTTGCAAGAATTTAATTTTTAACCCTCAATTTGGATCATGTCAACTATGATTTTATTTGAAATTTAATTTGCCATTAGGGTTTTTTAATAACAGGGAAATTTGTATTAACAAGCAATTTGATTAGAACAACTGCAAACTATTTGAAAACAAAGGAGTTGTTGTAGTTTGCAATTGTTAAATTGGAAATTTTGAACATGTTGTGAAAGTTTAAATTGTTTTGAATTGTTGTGATGCAAACATGGTGCAATGCAATATGATGCATGTGAAGCAAGCAAAAACAAACAGGTAACACCCCAGGTGTTACAGACGACACCACTAACAAGGGATTGCGCCCTCGCAATCCACCTGCTAACCCGGGAGGGGAAAGAGGTTCGACTATCGATTCTTCGTGCTTCCAGTTGATCTCCTCGACACCACTAACAAGGGATTCTTGCTCGGAGTGACGACGATGTTCTTCCACCAGGAACCTTCCGATGATCGAGCCTATTAGGTTAAGGGCTCAGAAAACGTCCACCCACGTAGGATCCTAACACTTTGAAAGATAGACAAGAGGGGAGACTCCAAAACAAATAAGATGGGAGGGGAAATAGAATAGGGGTAAGGAGAAAACAAGAATCCTATTGAGATGTTTTTTTTCCAAAATAGTTCAGCAGAAATAGTTTTTGACATTCTAGGAACAACGACCGTTAGCGAGGTTATCCTACAGGCTTTGCGGACCCGTTGCTTCGATAACCATTCGTATCGAAACAATCTCGGGAATCGGAACCGAGGCTCTGATACCATTTGTGACGCCCCAGGTTCGGGCACTATGCAGAGTTCAGCATTCCCGCCAAATCCGCATAATAACCGATTCCAGGTTGCCACTTATGATAACATTACAACAGTTCACGAATATTCCACAATTACAACAGAAACAGATAGATACAAGATGACTCAAATGAGTCAAGGATACAACCGATACAATACAAAGATCCAAATAACAGCGGAAGAAACAACATATCGTCCGTCTACGGACAAGATACAAATTGGACTAAGAGTCCTGAAGATAACCGAGAGCGTCCAATCCCTGCCCAGGCCAAGCCGGAGGGATTCCCAAGCTAACATCGTCAGACTTCAAACCTGTTGACTGCAATGTTGAATATGCAGCCACGAAAGAGATTCGTGGGTCAGTACGGTTAAGTACTGGCAAGTGGATAAACCATACTCACAAGATACCGGCGTAGCCAGTCATCACAAGATACAAATACTTTGGGATCAACGGAAAGGAAGGGGTTATTGCAAATAAGCGACAGCGGGCTGCACTAACCAACTACAGAGAGATACTACAACTTCCGGCTAACAGAAAGAAGATAAGATCGAGTATTGTAACCAACTGAAAGTAAATCCAAACAAACCCATCCTGGATCTCCCCCCTTTATCCAAAGAAGCAATCCGAGGATAACTCACACAGTTGAATTAATGATGGTCCAGATTATTGTGTCAATAAGCCTATTACTAGTCAAGTTGTTAATCATTGGGTGTAAGGTTGTTAATCATTAGGTTTAAGTTGTCCTGAGTACTTGTTAGCCAGTACTTTCACCAAGTAATCCATAACCGCGGAAAACACGGCTTCTCGAGAAGATTATCCCTGCAGGGTTGCACCAATTTGGCCGTACACGCAAGAATATCCCGCCAGACGGGAATCAAACCCACCAAGCGAGGTACTCTACACAACTCAACTCTTCTTCGCATCAAGCCCAAAGAACCTTGGGCGCACGGCTAATCGAGCCCCGAAGAAAGGGGACCCTCATAGCACTCTAAGACCGTGTCCCCCTATATGCCGACTACGAAAGTTCCACCAGGGATCCAAGGGCTCGCAAGATCATGCATGCAGCAAATGGAAAACCCGAACTAAATGAGGCGATTTGGACGAGATGCGAATCGAGTCAAATTGAGGGGGGCGCCCATACTCGCTTCCCACATGCGGGTAGTGCGCTCATCATGGATCAGTAGACAAGACCCTTTTCCTATTAGGGTCGACACTAGCAGGCCTCAAAACCACAAAGGGCCTCCTGCCGGTGCCTTATCATCAAGTTATTATTTAACAATAACATTAGCATGTTTGATTGATTAAACCTCGAGCCCCCAGAACATAATGAAGTAATAACAGAAAGTAACGGGTAACAGACTCGAGCAAAACAACCTAAGCATGCTAGTAAGACACGGGCACAAGCAATGGTTATAGGTGTGGAGGTGAGGCAATATCAGGGTTAAAGGATTCATGTGATAGGCTCGTAACAGAAACAACTACTACTAAGGCTAGCAGAAAAGAACAACGGAAAGTATCGGTAACAAGTGATGAAAGGCAGCCATTTGGCAGCAAGTGAGTATACTTGCCTGAGATCCCGCAAGGTAGCAGAACTTGTCGTTGCTCACATCATCTCAACGTCCTATCCGGGAAGAAGCAACAAACCTCGAACAAACACCGGATGCAACAATTACTACTACGGCAAAAGATCCAGCATGATCCTATTTTATATGCATGACATGGCAAGATGCAACAGTGGAAACAACTTAAGCAATTTAGTCGGAACCGGAGTCCGGAGAAATAGGAATTGGTTCAAGTTGTTTAGCTAACCATCAATTTAATTGTTATTTAGCATGGCAACAATGGAATAGATGAGTTAGGCAATTTAAATGGAAGGGGCAACAGCTGGAAATAATTAGCCCACACATTCCATATGCTGTCATATAGATGAACATGCATAACAAGATCTAAAATGCACAAGATAAGATGCAAACAGAGATATGGATGGCATGAACATATTCCTTGCAATTTTCTGATTGGAAAACATAGTTCATTTGTTTGATTTGGAATTAAAATGAATTAGTTATGCATTTTGGCAATTTAAATTGCATTAAATAAGAGGTGAAACAATTATTCAAATTAATTGTTGTAAACCAGAAAACAAAGTTGATATTCAAGTGTGGCATTTGATTTTGGATGAAAAACATGTTTTGGGTATTTAATTTGGAGCAACCATTTGAAAGTTATTAATTATGCCATTTAATTAACCAATTTAAGGATTATTAAATAACATTAATTTTAATTGCCCAAATTGCAAAACAAAGTTGATAAACAGAAAGTACTTTGAATTTGGACTGAAAAACATACTTGATTTGTGTTATTTGAATTAGGTATGAATTAGTTATGGAATTAACCAAATTGGAAAAGAATTGCTTGAGTTTGAAATTTGAAACAATTTGAATTGCCCAAAACAGTGCACAAACTGCAAATTTAGAAAGTACAGGAAATTTGGAGTAGAATACATATAAAGTTTGTATCATTTGGGTTTGTGGTTTGAAATTTATGAGCATTTGAAGTTTAGGGTTTTATTTGCAAAGGACAGGGACGTGGTTGTGAGGGAAAAACAGTAGGGAGGGGCTTTGTTGCAAAAACTGGAAGGACAGGGGTCCTGCTGCGAAATCTGCCACCAGATCTGGATCTGGCGCAGATCCACAGCCACCCCAGACGATGACAGGCGGGCCCGGGGGCCACGCAGGCGCCACGGGGCGCGGGTGGAAGGTGACGTGGCTACGGGGGTCACTGACCCGTGGGCCTACCCCCGCGCGCGGTGAAAAATGAAGAAAAAGGCCGCGGCCGTGGGGATTCGATCCCGCGGTCGACTGCTCCCGCGCGGCGCTCACTGCCGCTGCGCTACTCGCTCGTTGTGGTTGGTACGTGAGACTGACGAAGGAAAAGGCGTGGGTTCGGTGTTTAACTGAATTCGAACACAGGCTCGACACCTCGTCAGGTTCAGAAACAGGCATCGGCGACTCGCTGCCGCTCGCCGTGGTTGTCCGCGCGGGCCGTGTGCGTGCTCGTGCGGGCCGTGCGTGCGGTGCTACGTGCGCGTGTGCGCCAAGGAAGCAGAGAGGAGGAGGAGCAGAGGCTCACCTCGGTGGAGTCGAGGCAGGCGAGGCTGCTGTCCGTCGACAGCAGCGTCGGACGGCGGCGGGGAGAATCGTCGACGGCGCGACCTCCACGGCGACTCCCGGCAAGCGGCGATGGGACGGGGCGGTAGCTGGGACATCCGCGATTCCATTCCCGCCCTCGGGTGCTCCTCGAGGTGATCATGGCAGGGGGGTGACGGGGAATAGTGGTGCTCGCGGGTGGGTGTGGTGATCGTGTGGTTTCAGAGAACAGAGGAACTCGGGGGGGGGGGGGAGAGGTGAGATGCGGCGCTAGGGTTAGAGGTTAGAGGAGAGGGGGGTCTAGGCTAGGCAGAGGGTGGAGGTGGGTTTAAGGGGGCAGGGCACCGGTCGGCAGTGATCTGAAGGGGGAGGAGGTTGATCAGAGGGATGAGGGAGTCGTACGGTGGGGGAGGAAGACGACAGAAATAGGAGGGGGGTATGGGCCAGAAGAAAAAGGAAATGGGCTTTGGGGGGAAAGAGGATGGGTGGGCTGCTGTCCTCTCCTTTGCTATTTTTTTTTCCTTTTCCATTTTTTTTTTGCAAGAGATCAAAGAGGGAGAGAGACAAAGGATAGGATTTTGGGGGTTTCCTTTTAGGAATTATTTGTGTTAATTTTCCAAAGCAATTAAAGCAAGAGTTAACATTGTTTCACAATTTTGAAAATTTAATTTGGTTTAAAGGGTTTAGTTGAATTTCAAACAATGTTTGATTTGGGAATTTTGGGAAATAAGCAAATTCCATTTAATAAGTTCAAACCATTATGCAAACATTATTGAAAAATTTGTTTTGCAAGAATTTAATTTTTAACCCTCAATTTGGATCATATCAACTATGATTTTATTTGAAATTTAATTTGCCATTAGGGTTTTTTAATAACAGGGAAATTTGTATTAACAAGCAATTTGATTAGAACAACTGCAAACTATTTGAAAACAAAGGAGTTGTTGTAGTTTGCAATTGTTAAATTGGAAATTTTGAACATGTTGTGAAAGTTTAAATTGTTTTGAATTGTTGTGATGCAAACATGGTGCAATGCAATATGATGCATGTGATGCAAGCAAAAACAAACAGGTAACACCCCAGGTGTTACATAAATCAATTGGAGAAACAGTAGTAGGAAAACACTCATCATCCACTAAATCTTCTGTGAGACTAGCAATCTTATTTAGAATTAAACTACGAGGCTGAGGGTCATGATTATTATCCAAATTATTATGAAGCATCAACAAAGTCCTATGCAGATCACCATCTTTAATTAACTTAGCAGACTCCAACTTAGATGCACTAGAATTACCCAAAGAAACTCCTAGACTAGCAGCTCTATCAATAATATCAGAATCGGAGAAAGACAAAATCGAAAGATTCTTAGAAGAATTCGAAAATTTCATACCTGCCCCCGAGTCCCTCCTGGCAGCGAGTGACATCGCCCTTTCCAATTGTGTGTCATCCGCATTAGGTTGGGCCCGTATACGACCACTTGACCGCACACCCGAAGTAGCAGCGTCAAGAATACCTCCAAATTCCTCGATCATCTTCCTTGAACCATCTAAAGTTGGGGTACCAAAACCAGCCAGAGGAAATGATGGGAATGGAGTGGTCGGGCTATTGATCACAGCCATCTGTTGAGCCGAAGAAGATACAACATGAGGGGAACTAATCCCAGCTTGCATACTTGTAACCCCTGCTCCAACCGAAACATAAGCATCATTATCATAAACAGAAACCGAACCTTGCACCCTACCTATAAGAGTACTGCTAGAATTATCAGAAATAGCAATAGAATTATTATCTACTGGTTCCAAACAAGATGCAACAGAAGACAACATTAGGGGTATTAAAACTGCACCAAAGAGGAGGCACCGCAGGCCATTAGCAGTTTTAGCCATCAGATTGCGTTTTACATGCCTTCACGGCCGTCCGATGAGCCGTTTGCTCCCTCCTGAGCCAAATGTCCCGTAGACGGGTACTCTGGAAAACAAATGGAAGGCCTCTCGTTTGTTCTCGGGCTGACGGTCAGGATATAGCCGCGTGTGCATCAGCAATATCAGCGTTGCCCATATTCCCGCACCCCCACACCCTCAATCTCCCCGCAGCCCGTGCCCACCGCTCCTCGCCGCCTCCGTCCTCTCCATCGTTGATGGCGCCGCCGTTGCCGCCCACCACTTCATCTCCAATATGGTCCTGGTCAGGATACCCGGACCCTCCATCTCCCAAGCCCAACCGCTAGGTCCAGCCCTCGCAAGTCTCCTGCGTCCCCTTTGGAATTTGGATGCATCCTATTCGTTGAATCCCACGGTGGCGAGGGGAACTGCGAGTTTGAGGATACCAGAGAAGGCGCCCAAAGAATGGTCGCTGATGTTCAATGACATGTAGATTAATCCCTTCATCCACGGTTCGTGGTGGCAATTTTTTTCCACGTAGCTACAGCTTGAAGGGCTTCAAAATCTCACCGAACAAGCAGATTTGACAATAGACTTGCTTTCAACGGTATGTATCCTCTTATTACTTCACATAGGAAATTCTTGTACTGAATTGAGTTATTTTCGGGGGGAGAAATTGCACCTATATATGCAAACTACTAGCAAGACTGAGATTTGAAACAGCAAGGTTGGATTCCCCGATCAGAGTACGGAATTATCTTCAGAGGTGTTTCAATAGTACTACAATTCCGGACAGACTACATGAGGATGACGAGCAACACCACAAGAAGCAGCGAAGGTAACTCATTCCACATCTCCAATCTTTCCTTAGCAGGGGTTAGAATTTGAGAACAGTTTCTGTTTGTTTGTAGCTGCTGGTTTCTGCATACATTGTGTTTGGTGAATTCTCCATGTGCTTTCAAGATTTACATCACATTATATTTTGCATGGCCTTTGATTTTGATTTTCTAATCTGTGGTTGACCCTTAGATGAGTTTCATATGTGTCAGCATTTGGTAGTCTTATAATATTCTCTGCATCTTCTAATTTAAATTAAATGGTATATTTATATTGAATCGACTGTATATTGTTGTAAAATTTTGCTGAAACATGATTGTAAGTATAATTGCGGACAAAGTTGTTCTTGCTCTCATTCCTAAGACTATAGATAACAACATCCCAGTAACACTGAAGTTCCATGTTATAGTAATATTATGGTGAAAGATCACACACTTGCCTTAGTTTCCTTGAATCCATTGACGCCCTTGTTTCAAGTAATTTATAAGGCATTTGGTTTCAACAGTGCAATGGAGGAGGCTTAACCTGCAATAAATGTTGCTCATATGGAAGCTCGAAGTGCTAAGAATGGTATAGGACCGGTAATGCTAATGAGTCGAGGCGATGGTAGGTTTATAGTAAGCCCACTGTATATACTTTGACACAATATGACATGCCATTAGCCAATTATATCTTTGGATACATTTGGCTGGAAAAGTTTCCCTGTTAATATGTTTTCTGATAACTTAAAATAAATTTATTAAAGAAGAATATGTAAAGTAACTCCGGTGCTTTCATTGGAATTGTTGGATCATTTGCAAATTTTCTTGTGAATTTTCACTTTTAATTGTTGTTAACAAGTGTTATCTGCCACACCTAAGGAAATCCAAAAAGTCCTATTTCAGTTTTTGAATTTATATATGAATTTTAGAGGCATGCCTTCTGATACCTTAGCTAATGTGCGTGTAAAATTTCCGTGTTTACCAGAGTAAAACATGTCATTAGGTGACATATCTGAACTTACTCATTATCGGAAAAAAGTCTGAACTTACTGAATTCTTGGGGGTACCAAATTCTGTTTAGCAAGCATTTGGCATGTTGTTTGTGAACCCAACATGTTAACTCTAAACTAAGCACGCCTATGATCTTTAGAAAATTTTGGAATAATAATGTTAGTTTTTCGGTACCTTTGATTTATTTCAGTTTTTAATAATGCAGGTTTCATCGAACATTATTCCTCCCTAGCAAGCAAAGATGTGGTACTATTGTACAAACAGACGGGAAGGGTAACCTGTGCCGTCACACCTGTTCAAATCTTGCTTATATGTCATAATAGGAATTGAATAATAATGGCCAGTATACTTACATTAATTAAATTATCCAAACTGCACTCTACACTGTTATCTTATTTTAAATATAACAAACTTCTAACTTGAATGGACGGGCGCGGCAACGCGCGCCTACATGATCTAGTACCCTTTGAAAATGGCACTAAACCGTTTCCAACAAAAGCATTGATAGAATTCCGAGCCTCGATTGCATCAACAGAAACCCCCGTAGAAGAAATCCCTGCTACTTTTCCTTCTGACCGAACACAGCAAGCAGAAGACGGCGATGAGGTATTACCAGGTAAAGCCACGAAGGCAGAGGAAAACCGAACCGCACCAGGGCAGCAATTCGCAGGAAAAGTAGCAGAAAACTCTGCCGCGGTAGCAAAATCAGCCAAAAACGCTGCCGCGGGTGCCCCAGTTTCTGCCGCAGGCAAAACCTCTGCCGTGAGTTTCGGTGAAGTAGCTGTAGCCTCTGCCGTGAGTGCCCTAGGCTCTGCCGCAGCCAAAAACTCTGCCCAACCTAAGCACGTGCCCAAGACATGCAAGAGCTTCATCGAGCTCTCACGTCACGGATACTAGGACAACGTTGTCTTCCACCACATCATGCAGGTTTTGCCCTTGCTTCCCCTTCGATCTCGTTTGCCACTTCTCAGCTCGGACAAGTGGGGTTCGAGGGCCGTCGTTGAGGAGGTGCTTCGACGGATGTGACAGAGGCGACAATTGGACGTGGTGGCGGCGCGAAAGGGGGGAGGGGGGTTGTAGAATTTTTTGACTACCTAGGCCTGCTGGGCCAAATCTCTCTCAACCGATGAAACTATACTAGTCATATTTTACCAAAGGTACCGTAGAACTCACATATCTTCTAAGAGAACTAAGCGCAGGGCTATTCGTGGCCTGAGGTTGATTCAGCTCCTGGCGATTCGTGTCCCCACCTGGTAGCGAGGCCGCTTGTTTCGGCGCTGTCGGTTTGTTGTCGTGGCGTTTCGTCTGGGTATCGCCTCTGTGTTGGCCTACTTGCATTGGGCGTATGTGCCGACTTGGGCCAGGTCGGTTCCTCTCTTGCGTTTTATTCTCTGCTTCTTCTGAACCGCCACGGCTCCTCTTCGAGTCTGCTCCGTTGCCTTCACCGCTACGCTTGTTTTCTTTTTTCTCTTCTACCTGCTCATGGCGGCGGTTCCCCCTCGGTTGTTCCGTCTCCCTGTTGCGCCCGTCGTTTGACCGGAGCCGCTTGGGTTTCGTCGGATTTGTGGGCGCTCCGTTGGCGGCATGGTCACCGTTCTGGTTCCTTCCTTTTCCTCTCTCTGTATTGTTATTTCTTTGTTCTGTTCGATGGTGAGATTGGGGGCGCACTCCGCAGCTGTACTCCTAGATGTTGATGTAAGGATTTGTACCGTTCTCTCGGTTGATTGAGCTGGATCGGGGCCGGATTTGCCGGTTTGTTTTGTGAGCCTTCGTGCTTTTTGTTTATGTGTTCGATTTGGTCTGCATGTGTGGTGGGTCGGGGTGGACTTTTGGGGACGGATTCGGGACTGATTTAGCTGGCTCCTTGGATATCTTGGATTTTGCACCTTTTTATTTGTGAAGTCTTTTCGATTTAAATCATGTCCTATGATAATGAGTATGATTGATCTGAACTATGTGTTGTTTTTTGGCCAAAAATCTACACCACGCATTGGTCCTCCGGGTCCCGGATCATTTGCTTGGTGTGGTCGGTGAGGCCGAATTGGAAGAAAACCACGTTAAAGAAGGTGGACCACCGCCCTTAGTTGGACTGCTTCATGATCCCGGATGTGGATGTGCTGCAGGGACTGTGTCGTAGATGTGCTGCAGGTCGAGCTTCGCCAGCGGGATAGCAGATGCACTGGTTGTGGAGGCCAGCTCGTTGGTGAAGCCGACTGCCTGGCCGTGCTGCGCGGCAGGACGTAGATGGGCGCCACGGCCCCTGCACTGAGATCGGTGCTCTCAGAGCAGTGGCAAGCCTGACGTTTAAGGTTGGCGGCAACGACCAGGAGCCCGAGGCGGTGGGAGCACTTGACAAGGGGAGAGAACCAACCATGGTGTAACCGTGTAAGGCAGTGTAGAGTCAGAGGAGGCCTTGACTGACAAAGGAAGCAGCGGAAGACACAATGAGCATTTGATACCATGTAAGACAAAGAGAGAGTGTGACTCAACACAATGAACACATGATTATATTGATCGATCAGGGTGAGGTATTTATACAGGTACATGAGTGCACAATCGGCTGTCTACCTCAATCCTATACTAGCTAACAACCTACAGAGAAGTGGCGAGAGACTAGGTAAAGGCCTAACAGCTAGAAGACTAAGGCTGGTGCCAATGCACCGCCTACTATTCACGGGCTATAGCCCCCGCCACGTCACTTTCTCTCACCACTATCACCCCACTCTCACGGGCACGGTGCCAGTGCACGGGCTATAGCCCCCATTACCATACTCCTCTCCCCACTATCGCCCGCGCTATCGCCCCCATTGGCACCGCTACCGCCCCTCGCTACCGCCCCGCCCCCGCGCTACCGCCCCGCCTATGCGGGCTATAGCCCGGGCGGCAGGGGCTATAGCCCGGGCGGTACCCCCACCGCCCGCCGCCGCCTAACGCCTCCCGCTACCGCCCCCTATCGCCCGCCTCCGGGCGGTAGGGGCTCTACCGCCTCCCCCTAAAGCCCCCATTGGCACCAGCCTAAGTATGTACATGAGTGACTGAATCTGTACACTAACACTAAATCCAAAAGCTTATAGGCCACTATATTCTTTTCTGTTTTGCAGCCTTATAGAAATATCGTCAAAATATGCTCTTAGTTACTTGAACAAATGGTTTCAAATATCATATAGTAGTTTGTGCCATTTCCTTATAGATAACTATGCTAGGTCTATCATTAACAGTTCAATAATGTGATGTTCATTTAGAAAATGACACTCTCTGCTTGACCTGCTGTTGTTTACTGTTTACATGCCTCTAAACTTCAGTAATATATATTATTCTGCTGTTTTAGAAAATAAGCTAATGAGGTCAGTGTCCAACTAAGTTAGGAAACAATATGTTGGGTAAGTGTAAACAATGACCTTGACACAAAAATATTTAGATAGTTACTTAGTTTCAACTTTCAAGGTTACTGAATGAACTGTAGGCATACCATTGCTATATTCCAGGAATTGTCAAGGCTAAACTGAGCAAGGACTATCTCATCCTTCACAGGATTAAAAGCACCAGTGACGGTTGCCTCTTCAAGTGCCAGTGCTGCAAGTTGTTGTTCAATGGGTGGCACTCTATGGTCACCTATTATCTGGGCATTGAACTTTCCACGACCAAGAATTTCTGTATCAGGTCAGGTAACAGAGCCATGAATTTCTTTTTTCCAATAGACAAATGCTCCTTCCGGCACTTCAGAGTAGCATGTGGCGAACGCCGGCACCATCCCCTGTGCTCCTGGTGGCGGCCCATGGACCTTAGGCGCGGCAGAGGAACCATCAATGGACTCTCAGCCCCGCCGTGGAGGTGGCCTCGAGGGAGGTGGCTTCTCTCCAAGGCGCAGCCATCGCATTCCCCAGACATCGCCTATGGGGCGGCGGCTGTGACAGCCAACAACCAGCACTCCGGGCCAAGGCGACCTCGCTCCTCCCGACCATGTCATACGGAGTGGTGAAACCCATAGCGGCGGGGGCGCTCATTAGCCATTTTATTCTATTCTATATATGACATACCCTTATTTTTTCTGTTAAGTTCTTAGGCTTGATTCAGCATGCTTGGTTTTATACTAATAATTTGACATTTTGGGTGGAAAATTGGGGGCATCTTAAACTAAAAAACGCACCTCAATCTTTATCATAGCGAGAAATCCAACCCTTCTATCTTTCTGAAGTTTAACTTATGATATCCTGGTGTATATATATTTAGTTTGTATGACTGAGTTAGAACAGTTGATTAAGGAGAAAATTTCATTTTTTTTCCACACAAGTATGAGGCTCCAAATAAGTAAATTATTGTTGTTTGTTAACTTGATATTAGACTATAAACATACGATAGGTCATTCATCAGTTCTATTATGCATTTAGTATTTTATTTTTGCTTGCTTTTCCTCCGGTTTATTCTTATTATTTGCCTTCTTGCCAATGTTTGGTGTACATATGTGTACGGCCACAAGGTGCCTATTATAGCTATTGATAGTGAGTCCATTTCAAAGATGGCCTGATGTTGCTAAAGGAGCGAGTTTAAAATTTGAACAAGATAGTTAAGTTCTTATACTCCCTCCGATCCATATTAATAGGTGCTGAAGTGGATGTATCTAGCAATACATTGCTAGATACATCCACTTCAGCACCTATTAATATGGATCGGAGGGAGTATTATTTTCTTCAGACGATATTGATGTATAGAGGCTTTCTGTGAAAATTTTCTTGAGCCGAACAAGGATAAAGATCTTTGCTATTGTCTAATTTCGATTCTACATAATAATGTGTCCATTTTACAACCACTTCTCACAATTCGCCATTACAAACTTCTCATAATAATGTGACAAAGAAAGGCGCGGCAAAGCGCGCTAGGTCCATCTAGTTATTATTATCCTCGACAAAAGATGTACTTACAAGATGTTTGTTGGAGTGGGCAGTAGATTTAATTATTATCAAACCCGCTTCCTATGGGGAAGATCAAGGTATTAGGAAATAGTACTATTGGGTCCCGTGGTATGTTGTCCTAAAGACCAAAGAGGCTCAGGGGCTTTAGAGTGGACTATATCAACAAAGCGTTGTTAGTCAAATTGTTATGGAAACTTTTCGAACAAGGAATATGACAAGATTCATGTAGAACAAATATTTAACTCGTGTAGAACAAATATTTAACGGGCCTAACTCTGTGAGGAGTGAAAACTAAACCTAGTTATTTTTTCACAACCAATACCATATATTTATAGTAGAGAACAATATATTTATAGTAGAGAACAATACATGGTAGAGATACATGAGCCGCCTACAGAGATAATAAAATAAAGTCTAAAAGAAATGGTTAAATCTTCGAGATTTGAAAACGTTAGGGTAGGAAATAGTTTGGTAGGGGAAAACGCACGGACCCAATCTGGGCCGGCTTCTATATATATATAGTAGGATATACAAAGGGGTATAGGTACAACACAGGGTACAATACACCAATACACGAGTATACTAGATATGTAGTTTATCACCCTCCCTCAATCTCAACCGGTCCATGCAAGTTGAGATTGCGCTTGCAAATCTGAAACATTGGTAGTGGTAAAGGCTTGGTGAAAATATCAGCTAATTGATCCTTGGAAGAGATAAACCGTATCTGAAGCAATTTCTGAGCAACCCGTTCTCGCACAAAGTGAAAATCAACCTCAATGTGTTTTGTGCGAGCATGGAAAACTGGGTTTGAAGAAATATATGTTGCTCCAATATTATCACACCATAGAATTGGCGGACTGTGCTGAGATACTCCAAGCTCACCAAGGAGGGCCTGTACCCAAATGAGTTCAGCAGTAGCATTGGCGAGTGCCTTGTATTCAGACTCTGTACTGGAGCGAGACACTATAGCATGTTTTCTAGCACTCCAAGCAACCAGATTACCACCAAAGAATATAGCAAATCCCCCGGTTGATCGTCGATCATCAAAATTACCAGCCCAATCAGCATCAGAAAAGGCAGACATAAGAGTATGTGCATGAGTAGATGGTCGAAGTAATAGTCCATGTGACAAGGTACCTTGAACATAACGAAGTATCTTTTTAGCCGCCGACCAGTGAATAAATGTGGGAGCATGAAGATATTGACACACCATATTGACCGCAAACGACAAATCAGGACGTGTCATGGTAAGATACTGTAGCCCCCCAAAAATACTGCGATACTTCGTACTTTCTTCAGACGAGAGAGGAGTACTATGAGTAGAAGACAACCTGTCTGAAGAAGCCATAGGAGTAGACATAGGACTACACTTGAGAAGACCAGCACGCTGTATCAACTCTGATGCATATTTGCGCTGACTGAGTAGAAGACCACCATTAGGAGACCGATGTACCTCAATGCCAAGAAAATAATGGAGTGGTCCAAGATCCTTGAGCGCAAATGGAGTACGAAGCTGATGAACAAGGCGATCAGTAGCAGAAGCGGACGAACTCACCACGATAATATCGTCCACATACACGAGTAAATATAGAGTCACGTCCGGACGCCGCAGTATAAATAGGGAAGTATCAGCTGTAGATGTAGTAAAACCAAGACCTACAAGGAGTGAGCTCAATCGAGCGTGCCATGCACGTGGAGCCTGCTTCAATCCATATAGAGCCTTGTCAAGACGACACAAATAATCAGGATGACGAGAGTCCTCAAATCCAGGAGGTTGCCGCATATACACCTCTTCCTCAAGCACCCCATGAAGAAAAGCATTCTGAATGTCAAGCTGACGGAGATGGCATCCCTGAGTTACAGCCATGGATAAGAGTATCCGAATAGTAGTAGGTTTAACAACTGGACTGAACGTATCCTCGTAATCGAGACCATACCGTTGTTTAAACCCTTTGGCGACGAGACGTGCTTTATATCTCTCAATAGACCCATCAGAATTTTGTTTGATCTTGAAAATCCATTTGCAATCAATAATGTTTACGCCATGTAACGGAGTAACTAAGTGCCATGTCTTGTTGGTAGTGAGAGCAGAGAATTCGGCCTCCATTGCATCACGCCATTGCGGACAGGTCGTGGCATCGTGATGATTACGTGGTTCAGATCGAACTAAATCAGCACTCCAGGCTACGGTTCCATCAGTACGTTTCTTTGGATTTTTTATACCTTTCTGAAGCCGCGTTGTAATACCAATACGGGCAGGAGTTGGCTGCACGTCATGTGCTGTAGATGGTGTCGTTGGTGACATGGAGTCACGTCCTGGCTCAGCATGTGGTGCCGGGGAGGCTAGCTCACTGTATTGGACCGGTGCTACTGTAGTTGAAGATGAGGAGCCAGGAGTGGAGGGTCCGGCTGGGAGAGAGAGCGAGCGTGATGGGGTAGCCAAGACGCGTGAATCCTCAGAGGTACCGGCGCTTGAACCTAGGCCATGCATCTGAACCTGATCAACGTGATTAGCAGATTCAGGCTGATCATTAGTGACATCAGTATTTGTTTCATCCGCTAGTAATTCCAAACGAGCGCATCGTCCCACACCTACACCATGGTTAGCAAGAAGCAGTGGAGTATATGCGGCATCAACAAATTGGTCAGACTGTAAACAAGGAGAAGTGGAAGGTTGTGGTGTGGAGTTTGACGAAGTGTGAGAAAAAGGGAAAACCGTCTCATTAAAGACAACATCACGAGAAATAAAAACTCGATTAGTGGGAATATGAAGGCACTTGTAACCTTTGTGAAGGGAACTATAGCCAAGAAACACACATTGTTTGGATCGGAATTCAAGTTTTCTTTTATTGTAGGGGCGAAGGTGAGGCCAACAAGCCCACCCAAAAACTTTGAAAAAAGTATAATCAGGAACTTCACCTAATAGGCGTTCAATCGGAGTTTTCATGGATATGACACGACTTGGAAGACGATTAATAAGAAAACATGCCGTGGAAAAATCATCACTCCAATATCGAAAAGGAACGGAAGCATGTGCTAAAAGTGTTAATCCAGTTTCCACTATATGGTGATGTTTATGTTCAGCGGTACCATTTTTTGGTGAGTGTGAGGACATGACACACGATGAGAAACACCAATATCCGAAAAGAATTTATTTAGCCTATGGTACTCACCCCCCAGTCGGTTTGAACATGTATGATCTTTCTACTCAATAGATGTTCAAAATGTTGTTGAAACTGAAGAAAAATTTGGAGCACATCAGATTTATGTTTAAGAAGGTAAAGCCAGGTAAATCGACTGTAAACATCAACAAAACTAACATAAAACTGATGTCCACTGACGAAAGTTTGGGCAGGACCCCATACATCGGAATAAATAATCTCAAGTGGTGCTGTAGTAACACGACTAGAAAGAGAAAATGGTAGCTGATGACTCTTGCCTTGCTGACAGGCATCACAAACTACAGCTTTATTAACTGACAGTGACGGAAACTCATGACGATTTAAAATATGTTGGACAATTTGGGTAGCTGGATGACCAAGACGCGAGTGCCACTGCTCACATGACACCTTGACAATGCTGAAAACTTGCTTGACCGAAGACACGTCGAGATTATAGAGGCCTCCACGACATCCCCCTCTAAGAAGAACCGCCCTCGAAACGCAATCCTTAACAAGAAAATACCACGGGTGAAATTCAAAAAACACGTTGTTGTCATGAGTAAATTTTTTAACGGAAAGTAGATTACGTGTGACCGAGGGAACATGAAGGACATTTTTAAGGTATAGTGGATGTGAGGTTGTAGGAAGTATAGATTGACCAATATGTGTAATGCGCATACCTGCTACATTGGCTGCTTGAACAAGTTCCTTCCCATTGTACTGCTCCTGCATGGTCAGCTTGTTGAGGTCATTGGTGAAGTGTTCGGTTGCCGCCGTATCAGCATACCAGTTGGGATCGATTGGATAGGACGAAGTAGATCCTCCATGTGCTCCATGTGTTGTGGAAAATGCTGCAACCTGATGATCCATGTAACGACCGTCATTTCCGGTACCAAGATAGTTACGCTAAAACCGTTTGAAACAACATGAGGCAACATGTCCCACTTTACTACATATCTGGCAAGTTGGCCGATTTCCTCCTGCAGGCTGTCCACGGGAGTCACCAGGACGTGGTCCATTGCTTGGCTGGCCACCCTGATCGCGTTGGGGAGGCACAGAATAGTTGGACGAGTTGCTGGTCTTGCCATGTGACGGGACGCCTGGATGTGGCCCATTGTTGCGGTACTTCTGTTGGTAATTCTGCTGTTGCTGGTAGTTCTGTCTACCTCCGTTTCTGGCACTCCAATTTGCCATATGAACATCAGTATTCAGTTCGGCGCGACGAGACTCAACCCTTTGTTCCGTTGCCAGCAGCTGAGCATAAACATCTTGCACGGGCATCGGATTGCTAAGGGCTCGAGCGGAGACAATCTGAGCAAGTGCGTCGTACTCGCTGTCAAGTCCTTGGAGAAGATAAGCGGTGAACTCCTCAGGCCGCAAGGGCTGTCCGATGGACGTCATTGTGTCACAACGACTTCACTTTGTTGAAAAAGACGATGGCAGATGAGTCAAGTTTCTTTGCCTGATTGAGAGCACCTCGAATTTGCATCGCACGAGCTGTAGTCTGGGATGCAAAACTCCCCTCCAAGATTTCCCACGCCGCGCGTGACGTATTTATCAGCATCACCATCCCGGCGACACTCTCGGAGAGAGAGCAGACGATGGCAGAGAGGATGTACTGGTCCTGTTGATGCCAGGCCAGAAACGCAGGGTTGGGGATGGTCGGGGAAGCACCACTCTCTGAACTCGCTGCAGGATTAGGAATCGTCTCTGGTGGACACGGTAGGGTACCATCAACAAAACCAAACAGGTGGTTACTCCGGAGAACTGGGATCACCTGTGTACGCCAGAAAAGATAATTGTGATCCCAATACGCCAGAAAAGAATTTAATGATAAACACCAATACACGAGTATACCAGATATGTAGTTTATCATTAAATTCTTTCTTCCTCCATGATACAATCTTGTATTTTTTTGGAGGCAGCCTTAGAACAACGGCAAAGATGCCAAACCATAGACCTGTAAATACCAACGATGGTTCTCCATTTTAATTTTTGAGCCGCAATGCTAAGCCTATGTGCACGCACGCAACCATTAAACTAATCAACCAACATCGGTAAGAGTACCAACACCAATATTTCAGGCAAATCAAACCGAACATCCTTGTCGACGTCGCTGTGAGCTGAGAGTTTGAATCGCCATTGCCGAGGACGTAGCAGCCGGGACAGATATTGCGAGGACAAACCTCGTCGCAGCAACCATGAGAAGAAATCCAAAATCGATCTAGTGAAGCAAGATCTGAAGGACCAAACCTAGAGGAACTTAATCTTCCAACACCGCTATTGACGTCGCGAAGAAGATCTTGCTGTCGAAAAAAGAGTTGGAAATTACTTATTTGAGACGATGCCATCTCCATTGATGAAGAAGAGGGCTACCAAAACGCTAAATCAATCTATTGAGAATACTGCTTTTATTAAGAACTTCACTCATAGATCGGGTTCCCCGCTCCTCCTGATGCCGGCGAGGCAGACCGGAGGAGGGAGAACCGATCTATGGTGGAGGTGGAGGTGCGGCGGCTTCTAGGGTTCTTAGGAAGAGCTCTCGTACGTGATGTAGGACTAAACCTAGTGATTGTTGAACTGTATAAGCGGATTGTCTCACCCTTTCCATCAGATTGGTCTTTTGAAATAGTTGGTTAGCCATGCTGCCTCTTGAGCCATACATCTGAGTCGTATTTGCACTGTGACTATTTGATCAGGATTATTAGTGAACCTCTAGCTAAAAGATTCAATCATATCTTTGACGTCTGTCTAACTAAAGAGGTTGTTGTGGATGAGGTTCTGGTTGCAAGCTTTGGAAATTTGTAATTTTGTAGAACTTTGACAGGAGAAACCCTTCTCATGTGGATCGATCGGAACAAATTGTGTGCAAGTACAATGCTTGCCGGTGAAAATGGATAGACTTGACCGGAAACTGGAGGTTTTCAGTTAAATCCTGCTACAAAATTATGAAATGGAGAAATCTTGGTTTCCCACAATTTTTTCGATATTCTCTTAAAATGAAAGTATTCCCTTGGTTGGTCAACTGCAAGAGCATTTTGACTAAAGGTGTCCTTGGACGGCAAGTCTAGGAAAAGAGATGATGCCCCTAGGTTTTAATTTTTGACTAACGAGTATGTCATTTTTTGTGGGGGAGAGGAAACGAGCCACCATCTCTGACTAAAGATTTTCTTGGACCGGATTCTCTGCACCTTCTCTTTCAAGGAATGCTGGAGTGGGAACTCAACTCTTTGAGTGCTACCACACGAGCTAGCGAGACACAACAGGGCTACCGAAGGAACTTGAGTCTCTGAAAGTCTGAATGCATTATGCATGTCTACTGAAGAAAAGAGGCACAGTAGATAGTACAAATCTGTACACGTATTTTCATAGAACATATCAGGTTTTGCAACATCACAGGAGGCACTATTGCAGCACTAAAGATAGAGTAGCCGTAGTAAAGCAGACATGGAGGACACACACACACACGACACGATTCGCCTTATTATTCACCAAGTGATCAGGAGTCTCAGCTGGAATTTGGGGCAGCAGTAGCACCACTTCCGACGGCGTAAGATCTAAGCTGCTGTACAAACTCGTCGATGTACCTATCATGGAGCTCCTTGTCGGCTACCACCTCCTTCATCTTGGCTGCTCCAGCCACGAAACCTCTTCTGGCTTCTCCGTCAACCATGACTGACCGGACTGCGCTCGCGATGCCATGGCGGTCGAACGACCCGTCCTTCTCGTCTCTCGCCACCTGCAACCCAACCTTGTTCGACTCCATTTCCCGGGCGTTGGGCCCTTGGTCCCCGAAGATGGGCAGCATGATAAGAGGGTGCCCGAAGAGGAGTCCTTCGATGAGAGAGCTCCGCCCGCAGTGGGTCAGGAACCCGCCCACGGAGGCGTGCGCTAGGATGCTCATCTGAGGTACCCACCCTGTGGTCACCAACCCGAGGGCGTGGGCGCGCTTCGGGAAACCAGGAGGAAGCATGTCAGAACCGTCGTCGTCGTCGAGGACGGCGTCTCCACTGGGCTTCCTGAGCGCCCAGAGGAAGCGTGTCCCGGCGAGCTCCAGACCGAAGGCCAGCTCGTGTACTTGCTCCACTGGCAGCGGCACCTCGCTCCCTAGCGCCACGTACACCACCGAGTTCGGAGGCTGTGCATCCAGCCAACGTACGGTTCCGTGCTCTGATCCGTTGGAACCGGCGACACGGCGGCCGCCATAGGGTAACGGCAGTAGAAGGCCGAGGGGCACGACCGGCTTGCCGAACAGCGCCTCCACTATCAGGAACGGCTCGGGCTCCCACTCGACACAGCTCCGGATGCCCCCCACCGTGCATCTCTCTTTAGTCAAGGAGAAGCGCTGGAAGATGGTCATACCCGACGCGCCAGGATTGGTCAAAGCCGGTGCTCTCGCCTCCTGTTCGTGGCGTGGCAGCGAGGCAGCTGCCGACGGTTGGAGGAGGGAAGAGAGCATAGCAGCGGTCGAGAGAAGCATCGCGCATGGTACCTGCAGGTGATCGAGCGTCGAGCTAGAGGTTAGTGAGATACGGCATGTCAGCATGTGGCATGGGGTGGAAAGAACCAGTCAAGCGAACGTGCAGGTTGTCCGGCTTTGGTGGATCGAACCTTGTGCTCTACGGCGGATGCGGCAGCCCAGTGGAGGAAAGTGTCGGCGATGATCCAGTGGGGCCTCGTGGCCTGGCTGGCGCACGCGGCGGCCAGGAACTCCGCGAAGGGCGCGGCGAGGCCGTCGAAGGCCTTCCAGTGGAGCTCCCGGTCGTTGACGGGAACGTCGTTGGTGGACTCGGCGCCGTCGGGGAGGCCGTCCACGCGCGGGAGAGGAATCGCTACGAGGTCGACGCGCGGCGCCGCGGCGGGGCGCAGTGGCGGGAGCCGGGCCAGGTTACGCGGCGTGGAGACGTAGGATACATGGTGGCCGCGCTCGGCGAGCAGCTCCGCGAGCTCCAGGTACGGGAGCAGGTGGCCAAACGCGAGCCACGGGACTATCACGATGCGCAGCGGCGAGGATGGGGACGGGGCGTCCATGGCGAGATCAGGAGCTGAACTTGTCGCCGGTGTCGTGTCGGGGTAAGATATGATATCCTGGCACTGGCAGGGTTTCGTCCACTATCACTTGCCGGCGATGGTCATGGACAGTGCTCACCGATCTGCCGAGTAGCACTTAATTTATTGCGCAGCTTCTGCGAAATCACGTGGATTTTTTTTTTGCGGGTCACGTGGATTTGTTAAATACAGGCACCAGCACCCTCACACGTTGCTCAAAAAAAAAAAAAACACCCTCACACGTGTTCTCGATTTGGGAAACCAAATTTTGGGTAAACAGAATGTCCGGCTCCCATGGCAACTCTAGGGCGATCTAGGGTTTTGGCCATCTCCCTTCGACAACTTCCACTCCGGTGTCGTCGACCTCCTCTCCTCTTATGCCGAAGGCCATGTTCCTGCTCTCTCCATCGTGCTAGCGGTGGAGGGTCATTTTCTCCAAGGTTTTAAGCCAGAAGTTGGATCCCATCTATGAGGGTTTTACCCTCCGGACCCGAAGTCTAGGACGATCTAATTGGTTGACCAAGCTGGTTTTGTTATTGATCAACGTTATCTTAAGGTACGTGAATGTGTTTACCCTGGAACCGAACCACAACTATCTATGAGTTCAGAGTGGCCAAGAGGATGAATAGGTTATTCTAATGACCATAGAAATAAGGAAGACTCAGTTCGCTTTAAAGCAACAAGACCGGAAAAGTGCCTTTGCTAACCTTTTGGCTTAGTGAATAGTTCTGCCTTCATTGAAGAAGAGACCTATTTTCCACTTTCAAAGTCAGATTCTATAAAAGCAAAAGCTATGCCTTAATAAGCTATTGTTCTTTCCAAGGAAAGAGATGAATAGTTCTGCCTTCATTGAAGAAGAGACCTATTTTCCACTTTCAAAGTCAGATTCTATAAAAGCAAAAGCTATGCCTTAATAAGCTATTGTTCTTTCCAAGGAAAGAGATAAATAAGTCAAAAAGCGAGGGATCGTTAAGAGCTCCTCTTCCGCTAAGACCAGTAATCTAGAATCTATTCTTAGATTGGTTATTCGTAATGGATCTCTTGTTGCTCATAAAAATGAGATCATCAATCTGGAGAAGAATCGTCCCCTTGTGTCGCTCTTGGACCGGATCCCTATAGACCCATCTTCGGGTGTTGTCCATGCTGAGTTGCTGACCTCGACTTCTCTCGTGGTTTGGCTTTAGACAAGAAGCTACGTGAAGCAGTTATGCCCTACAGGCAAATAATAAAGGAGATTTATTATAATAACTCTTATGTTTATAATGTTTTATACCATGCTATAACTGTGTTAAGCGGAAACATTAATACACGTGTGGTATGTAAACAAACCAGGTCCCTAGTAGTCTCTAGTTATACTAGTCCGTTGGGCAACAGAGGATCAAGGTTTCCTGATCATGGGCATTTATGCCATTGACAATGGAGTCATGTTATTGGTGAATGATGTGATAGAGTCACACCCATTATGTTTTATCATGACGAGTCGAGTCATTAAGTTCAACGTTATGATAACGAAAGCATAGTAACATAGCCTTTGACTGTGAGATGATATTTAATTACTATCCTGGAAGTTACTTTAATTGCATCAAATATCACACCGTGACAGGTTGATTATAAAGGTGACTCTTGGGTAATTAAAGGGATATGTTGACGCATACCATCAAGAGCGGTACTTGCCAATCCTATTTACGCATAGATAATCCTAGGCCCACTCGGTGGTGTTGCATCAATTCGCTTGCAAGCATGTGACTAAGTCACGAAGATGCAACGACACGGGAACAAGTAGAATTGTTATGTCGGTAACGAGCCTGAACGGGGTATAAGATACCGGAGATCAAGTCTCGGACAAACAGAGTATCACTAAGGCAAGGGGCATGGGGACTTGTGTTTAAGTTTCAAAGCGACGCAAAAACTTTGATGGATGCATAGGGGCCATTATGGATGTACAAATCTCACTATTGGTCATTGGCCAGAGAGGTGTCTCGACCATGTCTGGAGTAGCCCGAATCGTAGGGTATCACACTTAAGGGTAGACAATTTTTAAGAGTGATCTTAGTACCAAAGAGAATAATAAAGAGAGCCGAAATCGTTCTGGTATTTATCCGATAGAGATCGGAGAGTTCCGAAGGTGTATCGGGATAAAGGGATAAATGCCCGATGGTGATCGGAGGGTGCCCGAAATAAATAAGAAATGTATATTTATTATTAAATAATGTAATTAATACGTAAATATCATTTTATTTTATTTTTAAATGCATTCAATGGCCCATTAGTGGAAAATGGAGGAAAAGGAGGGAGACCAAAGGGGGTCCAACCGCATGGCCCTTGTGGGGCCCATGGGGGCTGTGGGTCCCCCTCTATTGACCACACCCCTCGTTTCTCTCTTCTCCAACCGTGGTTCCCTTTGGAGCCATGCTAGGAGTTGAGAATCCTCTACTATAAGCACACCACCGTACTATTAGTCTTCGGTCCATCGCTCTACTCCCGCAACCTTCGATGGAACGGAGACCGGGAGTCATAGTCTACATCGTATGTGTGTAATCCCACGAGGTGCAACACTTGGAGCACTAGTTGCAGAACGACTCATCGACATTGTAATCGACTTCGCTGTCTTCATCGACAACCCTTTTGCGGGAGGGTGCTCCCCGCTTTCGCTCTTCAAGGGTATGATTTCGTTCTTCCTCAATTGCTCTATATCTGGATAGTAATAGATTCTGGCTAGTTTCGGTTATCGTTGTTAGGATTTTTTTTGTTTTCTGCTATGAAACCCCTTCAGTACGTAATTTGTTCGGTTTGGACATGCATGCATCTCATGCATTTAGAGAATTTAAGTTGGTAGTATCTTTCAGGCAGGCTTCTTTCAAATTAGATGAAGATATGGTTGATTTGGCTCTGAAATCGTCTATAGGTGGTTTCTGTGGCAAGCTGAATGTTTCTTGTTTATATGATCGGATATTCTCGTTTGAGGTTTCCTCCAAGCAAGTTGGTTTTCATATTTTGAAAATTAAATGGTTTGAATGTTTCCACTTTAAATGCTACTTTCATCTTTGGATTTTTGGAGGTCTAAGTTGGCTTTCAGAGTTCAAGATATGGGAATCCGAGCAACAATATGAGTGGACAGTGGTCTCACATAGGAAAAAATTCTGCTATAATGCAGCAAACGATTATTGCTCGACCTTTAAGAGGTTTAGTGCAGTCTCAAGATACTGTTGCTCCTAGGAGTTTACCGGCAACTCTTCTTCCTCCTGTTGGGAGTAAAGTTCTCTCAGCTATCAAGTTTAGATCCTTTGACTAAATGGTTATTCATAGTGAGCCAGTTGTTTCAAGTGCAAAATCGGTACCTTTCTATGATCCAACTGCTTCTATTGTATTGGGTTTTGAGATTTTAAGGAAAGATACAGACTTTATGAAGCTTTTTTATAAGGCGGCGGCCCAAGTTTGGCCTTGTTCTCGGTGTTTGTCGGATAAGCATGTCACGGAAAATTGTACGCCACGGTTTACATGTTGGTCTTGTTCCCGACAAGGCCATATTCAAAAAATTTGTTGGAACCCTCCGCTGGGTAGTTAAAGCGGCATCGGGAGAAACTGAGGAGTCCCCAACCTATGTTCGAGACTCTGTTTCGCCCCAAATCGCCTCGAGAAAACCCTCGCCTGAGCCGCTTCTCCAACACAATCTTACTCCAATGGAGAACTTCCCGGTAGATCCTACGAGGTTTACGCCGCAAGGGATGCATGTCATGGAGCCATGGGGTGCTGATTAGCACCCTGCAAGGGTGTACATCACCTCTTTGATGACCCTTCCTCTTCAACATGAGGCGTGGGCCATTGCTCAGCCCGAGTCGAGACTGCCTGCAGCAGAGATTGATGACATATTGCAATACATAGCTGACCACATCTTCGATGTCCATCATATGGAGGCAATCAGTTTTGCGGAAAGTGCGGTTGGTCTTGGGTTATTTCGGATGGTAGACCAAGTAACTCGAGATATTCTAGTAGGTTCTGTGGCTGTTCCTTTTGCTGATGGTCATATCATCTCCTTTGCATGTCATGACGAGGGAGAGAATCTTAGAGCCACTGTTTATACTAGAGTTGGTTGGATTATGTTGATGAATTTGCATATGGACTATCGCAATGATGAGTTTCTGAGAGAGCTAGTTTCCAAATTTGGTAAGATGAAGTCTTGGTGGAAAGAGGATGTTTGAATCACCAGAACTTTTATTAAGCTAGCTTATGGTGGGGCCAGTGATAACCCTCAACCTGTTGTCATCACGCAAACTCAGATATATGGAGGACATGTGGTTTCATTGTCTGTCCCAGTGTTTATTTTGGAAGTGATCAAGCAGACACTCTGCCTAGGTATGAGTCCCCAGAGCCTGAAAATGGCAACCCCTCACTAGTATAAAAAAGGGCATATAGTCCCGATTCCCAACCCCCTCTAGTCCCGGTTTTCCCAACCGGGACTACGGATTCGGGACTAAAGGCATGATCCTTTAGTCCCGGTTCTCACAACCGGGAGTAAAGGTCCACCGGGCTAGAAAAAAAATGTCTCCCACCAATGCAACTCGTGAGATTCGAACTCAAGACCTCATGTGTATTGCCTCTTGCGCAACTTACCACCCCACCTACACATCACATGTGACTTTGGATGGGATGCTTTCCTTTTGAACTAGCCTATGGAGGGCCTTCAGTCCTGGTTGGTGTTATCAACCAGGACTAAAGGGTCCTTTAGTTCAGGTTGGTAATACCAACCGGGACTGATGGTAGACCCTTTAGTCCGGGTTAGTGTTATCAACTTTTTCCGGGTTGGTGTTACCAACCGGGACTAAAGGCCTTGACCCTTTAGTCCCGGTTGGTAACACCAATCCGGACTAAAGTAGGACCTTTAGTCCGGGTTGGTGTTATCAACCGAGACTAAAGGGTCCTCTGATGCCGTGAAACTTGGAACCGGGACTAATGCTCATATTAGTCCCGGTTCCAACTCTAGCTGAGACTAATGTGTTGAACCAAAGGTCCTTTTCTACTAGTGCCTATCCTTCTTTTGGGGTACCTGATCTGCCTGTTAATGATGATTGGGTTCCTATTTTTGTTCTACATGTTGTGCATGATGACAATGATGGATGGGGTTAGTGGAATGATGAGGCCCGGGGGAGAATGTTGTACAAGATGGCCAGTGGGAACACCAGTGAAACCATGTTCAAGAACAATCTTCCATCATTGTTCAGTTCTCTGGTTCCACTGATGACTCCATCAATATGGTCAGAGTAGAAGGCTCTGATCAATTTGTTGAGTTGTAGCAGCAGATTGAGGAGAACAAACTACCCATTGTCCCCTTTGTGCCTCCAGTTGAGAACTTGGATGTTGAACATCGGCATGATGTGCAAGTTGTGAGAGTGCTTCTGTAGGATCCTATTGCTGCTTGGTCAGAGTATTTTATGTAGAACAAGGCTAGGATTCTATTTGATCACATATTCCATTTCTTTGGAGGATCCTTCCTGATGATCCTTCTCCAAAGCTACTAGAGTGTGGAGATGCTTCTTCTAGTTTATCTTCAGGTTCTGCAAAGACAAAGAAGAGGTCTAGAGGGTCTCAAATCCTTTGGTTATGGCAGAAATGAGGGTCACTCACAACTTGAGCAAAAATGCAGGGTTTAGGGTCATCCCTAGGTCTGATAAGCTAGAGCCAAGGAAGAAAGCAAAGTCTTTTAGGCCTGAAGATTCAGATAATGTGGTGTCCCCTTTCACTAGTGTTGTTGTGCTGCAAAGGATGGGAAAGTTGCTTCAAATTAAAGATTCTGAACTCACATAGGAGAAGCTTGAGGCTGCTTCAGATAAGCCCACAAGCCCTTCAAGTTCTAATGTGTAGCAAGCCCATTATCTTTGCGGGCCTTGGTGGCCAGCTTTTCTAGTGGGTTGTCTTTTGTGCCCAAGACTTTATATACTTATGTCTTTTATGCTCTAAAAATAGTGCAATAATACAAACTACTTAAAGTATAATCCAATGTCTAAAAATACTTCTAATCATCTTCCTTGCACACTTAGAATTGCAACTAAAATCCCAAAGGCAAATCTTTTTAGATTTGAAAATCATTGGATTAAACAGTTTTGGTTTTTAGGTATAGTAAGTAAGGATAGGAATACTCCAGTGCCAGCTAAGTCAATTTCTTCCAGAATTACTGTAAAATTAAAAAATCTAAGGTATTCCCTTAAGGATTGGGGCAGGAGTCTCGCCCAGCTAAAACTATTAATTGAGATGTGCAACAAGGTAATCCTTTTTTTTACCAACTCGAGGATGAGAGAAACCTGAGTGTGCCTGAGTTTAATTTCTGAAATATTGTAAAGACCCATTTAAAAAAATGTTTGGGTTTCAATGTGATTATTGGAAGCAAATATGTACTGTGAGGTGGGTACAGTTATCTGGGGAGAACACAAAATAGTTGCATGCTAGAGGCACTGAAAGATTTAGGAAAAATGTCATCCCATCTATTTATGGTGGCAATGGTAATACTTTGGTGGGCCACCAATAAAAAGTTGTTGCTTTTTGGCAATACTATAAGAATGGTATGTGAGTCTCCTTTTCCTCATGAGTGAATGATGATTTACGCAATTTTTTGAAGGAAGTGGAGGGCATGGGAGATCTGGTAGCTCCTTTCACTGAGGAGCAGGTGGAAGGAGTTGTTAAGCATATAAAAACAGATAAAGCTCTGGGTCTGGATGGAATCAGTGGTCTTTTCATTAAACATTGTTGGCAGATGGTGAAGAAATATTTCCTAGTTATGCTCTGATTTTCATAGAGCAAATGTGTCTCTAGAAAGTATTAATGGTTATGTCATCAATTTGATTCCTAAATCTTTGTAACCAGAGAAAGTAAATGACTTTAGGACTATTTTTTGACCAACACTTGTCTCAAATTTATTACAAAGATTATGGCCAATAGATTCCAATCAAAGATTTTCAGTTGCAGTCATGTAGTTCAGTATGGTTTTATTAAATCAAGAACAATCCAGGACTGTTTGGCTTGGTGCTTTGAATATTTATTCTAGTGCAAGCAATCAAAAAGGAAAGTGGTGGTTTTCAAGATTGACTTTGAAAGGGCTTTTGATACAATTGAGCATAATGCTATCCTCAAGATTTTAGAATGCAAGGGCTTCCCATCTTTGGTGATCAAGTGGGTCAAAGAGAATTTTCTGTCGGATATATACTGAATAAGGGTATAGAAGATGGTAGACAAAGAGCCGGACTACTAGGGTGGCCTACATGGTAATGGGCTTAGGTCCATTGGGCGGCCCAGTAGTCCGACGCGCAGAAGCCGGATTCTAGAAGAACCCGGATCACGGCCCGCGTGATCTGGCTTGGAGGAGAAGACGGATTCCTTGCTTTCCAAGTTACAAGTTAAACGTAGTCTTCTAGGTTTCCTACTCTGTAAGCCCTAATCCGGCTATTATATAAAGCCGGACGGGAGATAGATTAAACATGTTCTAAGTTCAGACACAAGTTCAAGCTCTACGCAACTCGCCGAGAAGCTCATCCTCGCCGAGTAGCTAGATCTATTCCCTCACATTGTAACCCTGTTATACGGGCTTTAGTCCCAATTAGTGAGAAGTGCAGGAGTAGGTACGCCGTACTGTCGCGACGTACCGAACCTGGGTAAAATCCCGTGTTCTGTGTTACTACGCAATTCCGTTACCCCACGTCTCTACCGTAGTCTCATGGCACCCCCGTCTATGAAAACTACTACGATGTCTCGACAGTTGGCGCCCACCGTGGGGCAAACGACGTCAGGCGTGAAATTCCGATCTGGGATACTCGGCGGAATTGGAAGATCGATCACTGTCGGAAGCCTGGAGTTCGACGACGATGTCGGGAGCTTCCTCGACAACGGATCCTACATACCGGCGCAAAACCACCTGGTAAGTGCCTGCGTGTTACCGATCGGATCTGCTAACATCTTTATCGGACTAACTGCAGAGGCAATGGGGTTTTGCGGTGGAAGCAAATTTATCCCACCCGCCCTATACCCAGTCGAAGACGACTATGATGCCGGATTCTGCTCAGATCACCGACAAAAAAGTGATACACACTTTATCGGCATGGTGCAATCCGAAATCGCTGAAAACACGGATGACGGAAATCCCGTGCAAGAGGCAGATAACAACCTACCCGTCATAGAGACGGAAGAAGAAACACCCGTCACAGAGGCGGAAGATCCGACATCCGTCAACAAGACGATGAACTCGGAAGCAGAGTCCGTGCTTGCCGCCATTGAGGCGAGGTTGGAGTCGGAAACCGGATCGGATAACTTCGACTCCGAAGACGAAGACGAGGATGCCTTCGTAAGAAAGGTTAAGTCCTTTCAAGAGGGATTCCATGAAGTGCTAATGGCAAAACCAGCTGATACAACGGGTGCCGACAGCCAGGAAAGCCCTAAAACCCCTCCGCCAGTGGAAGAGAGAGAAGACGGAGAAACTTCTCCGACATTCCCCAATGTTAAGGAGATGACAGAAGATGAGCCTGTCAAAAAACCTCCCTCTTCAAAGAAAAAGCACCGTGCTTCTAGAAAACTCCAATACAAACTCCGGAAGAAAAAGTCAGCCGATCTCGCTGATGAAAACCTGGAAGTAGGAGATATTAGCGGCACAAAGCCAGCGGAAAAGAAATCTAAGGAAATCACTGCTCCGCCAATGACGGAACAGGAAGAGCAAGAGCTATTACAAACACCAGTGGGACCAGATGAACCCCCTGAGATGATGGAAGCCAGGAGACAAGCTTTCCAACGGCAACAGCAACACCTGCTTAGATCTCGGCAACATCTCCAACAAACCCATAATGACATCAAAGTCATGAAGGAAGAAATAGAGGAGTACGAGAGAAAACATAGATCCGCGTTAAAACCTACTAGGTTACCCGGAATCGCAAAACCGGAAGAACTGCCGCCAAAAGAAAGGTTTTATAACCCATCTTGGCAAAAGCAGTTAAACGGCAAGGATGCCAAGGGCGAACCAATATACAAAACCGCAGCGGAAAACGCGGAAGCAGCGTTCGCCATCCTAAAAAACGACCTGTACTCCAACGGGGAAAAACTCCAAGGGTGTATGCTTTCCTAGGAAAAGCATTACAGCCAACAGCGAGGCCAAGAACGATCAGGGAGGCTGCATGATAATTCCGCTCTCTGCAAAACAGCTACTTGCGCTGCTGGAGCACCTGGACCGGAAGAACCCGGAGATTCGGATAAAAAAGAGGATCCGAGAAAAGACAGGAAAAACCCAGACAACCGGGACGCAATGTCTAGAATCGGACCTCATCTCCCGAAAGATGGATATAAACCACACGATCGGGAAGACAAGCACCGGAATGACGGCAAAATAATGCCACCTCCGAGAAACCCAGCTGAAAAAGCTGGAAGATATGATATACCTCACAGACGTGAAAGATCCCGGACACCTCCTAAGGATAAGGAAAGGCATAGAAGCAGAACTCCGCCTAAAGGACGTGAACACGGAAGGGATAGAGATAACCTCGGAAAAGCGCGTCCGCGCAACAATGGAAAAGAAAGGAGCAGATCCCCTTCTGTCCATTCAGCCGGGAGATATTCTGCACACATTGATAGAGCAGAAAAGGATGATCTATACTTTGGTCCTAAGTGTTTTACTGACAGGATCCGGAGGATAACCCTGCATTCTGGCTTCGCCAAAGTTGGTCCAACGTACCAAAAATATACCGGCAGTACAAACCCGGATACCTGGCTTTCAGATTATTATACAGCCGTCCAAATCAACAATGGGACAGACCTGGAAGCTGTCAAGTTTCTTCCCCTAATGTTGCTAGACGGAGCCAGAGATTGGATTAATGGTTTACCATCAAGAACTGTCGACAGCTGGGATGATATGGCTAGAGTATTCACTCAGAATTTTCGGGGAACATACAAACGCCCAAATAGCATCAACCAGCTGAACCGTTGCACCCAATTTGAGGACGAACCATACGTGGATTTCATCTCCAGATGGACTGCAATGAAGAATAGTTGCTCTGGAGTAACTGACGTACAAGCAATGCATGCTTTCGTCAATGGCCTAAAACCCGGACTCGTACCGTTCATGGTTGGTTCTAAACAGCACAAAGATCTCGGATCTATGCTTACAACCGCTAATGAGCATGCTGCAGCCGAAGATGATATCAGAGCAAGAGGAGGCAATATTGAGTCACTAATACTCGCCAAGAAAACCCCTCGTTCTGACAAAAAAGGAACTCCAGAGTCAACGACAAAGCCCAAGGAGGTCAACATAGCCTTTGGAGGAGAAAAGGTGAATAAGTGGAAAGGCCGCAGTCCATCCAATCAATTACACTCCCGAAGAATGGGAGAGAATTAAGTCGGAACCCTGCGTCCACCACTCGCAATTTGGGAAACCAACCCACACAAACGCGCAATGCCGGCTAAACAAGCATATGAAAGGCAATGCAGGATCCGGAAATAAAGGGAAGGGTTCCAAAAGGAAACCTGCCAAACAAAAGCCAGAAGCTGAAAAAGAAGACAGTGAATCGGACACTGATGACAAAATCCAAGAACAACAGCGAAAGGGCGAACCCAAATTTCCGAGAGTTGACGGAGAAGCAATGTTAACTTTCTTAGCAACCCCGTCAGCAAAGGTGGCCAAAAGAACACTTCGAGAAATAAACGCGGTTGTTCCGGCAACCCCGAAATTCTTGAAGTACTCCAACACACCGATAATCTGGGATCAATTTTATCATCCCGGAAATATCCCTGAACCCGGCACACAAGCTCTTGTTGTCAGCCCTATTGTTCAAAACACTAGGCTAAGAAGAGTGCTGATGGATGGAGGATCTAGCATTAATATAATGTACCTGGATACACTGAAGCACTTGAAGATCTCCGAGTCCCAGCTCAATTACAGCAATATACGCTTCCATGGCATTGTTCCTGGCAGGCAAGCACGATCCCTAGGAGAAATTTCCCTAGATGTCACCTTCGGAGATAAAGATCACTTCCGGCAGGAAAAAGTATCCTTCGAAGTAGTGCCGTTCGAAAGCGTGTATCACGCAATACTCGGACGTCCAGCTTTCGCCAAATTCATGGCAAGATCCTGTTATATCTATAACAAGCTGAAAATGCCAGGACCCAAAGGAGGAGTAATCACCATATCCGGTGATTTCAAGCTGGCAAACGAGTTGGAGAAAGAAAACGCCCTTTGCGCTCAGAGAGTTATAGCAAAGGAGGAACTGAAGGAATTAGCCAAGGAGGTATCGCCGAAAGAAATGCCGGCAGGAAAAGAAACTCGGAAGCCAACAGATAGTTTCAAGGCGTCCGAGAATACAAGACAGGTAATCCTAGATCCCAAAGATCCGACAAAATTTGTCGTCGTAGGGACTGGAATGACCGACAAATAGGAAGGCGAGCTCATCAAGTTCCTCCGTGAGAACTGGGATATTTTTGCCTGGTGTCCAGCTGACATGCCAGGCGTACCCAGGGAACTTGCTGAGCACCAACTCAAGGTTATTCCCGGATCAAAACCCGTCAAACAAGGTCTCCGTCGTTTGACGGAAGAAGACGGAAGGCTATTGGCAAGGAAATTATCCGGCTTTTAGCAGCGGATTTCATCAAGGAAGTAATCCATACTGATTGGTCCGCAAATCCGGTCCTAGTACCGAATAAAGACACCACTGCTCTTAGAATGTGTATAGATTACACAGGATTGAACAAGTTGTGTCCGAAAGATAGGTTCGCGTTACCGCGAATCGATCAAATAATAGATGCCACTGCAGGCTCCGAGCTTTTATGCTTTTTGGATGCATACTCCGGGTACCACCAAATACGCATGAAAAAGGAAGATCAAATCAAGACTTCTTTTATAACCCCGTATGGGACGTACTATTACATAACCATGCCTTTTGGCCTGAAGAACGCATGTGCAACCTACCAGCGTTGCATGCAACGCTGTTTGCATAGTCAAATTGGCAGAAACGTTCATGTTTACGTGGACGATATTGCCGTCGTAACCAAGGAAAAAGATACACTCCTTGAGGATTTGCGAGAAACTTTCGAAAACTTACGCACTTACAAGATGAAGTTGAATCCATCTAAGTGCGTATTCGGGGTTCCCTCAGGAAAACTTCTGGGTTTCATTGTTTCCCACAGAGGAATAGAAGTTAACCCGGAAAAGATCAAGGCAATCTTGAACATCTCAAAACCTACATGTGTAAAAGATGTCCAAAGATTGAAGGGTTCCGCTGCAGCCGTCAGCAGATTTATCAGTCGGCTGGGGGATAAAGCCTTACCACTCTACAAGCTGCTGAAAAAATTCGACAAAGTCAAGTGGATTGCGGAAGCCCGGGAACGTCTAGAAAGTTATGTACCTTTCCGTACTTAGTTCAATTCTATGTAAACATCTTTTGAGATCATGAAATAAAGTTGTCGGAATGCTGTCATCCATATTCTTTATAAGTGTAAAGTGTTTCCGCCTCATCTATTTCCTAATGATCTTACAAATTGCTCAACGTTAACCCGAATTGTGCTTGCGTACTCGGCGTTACAAAACTGAATGATTTTTCAGCCTGTTAACGGCTAAGGGAAACTTGAATTGCCTGTGTGCCCAAGTTTCACTTAAAACTTTCCTTGAATTCTCTAAGTCTTATCTGATTGTGTGTGTGTTGGGTTACTGGAACTAGTTAGTAAAAATGCCTTTAGCATGGTCCATGTTTCCGAGTTTCAAAAACTGCTTGGTTCGTCCCCAGTTACTCGGCATGAGGATTCATATTGCTATTTGAGCCATTTCAAACACTAAGGACAGTTAAAGCATACACACCAGAGAACTTAGAAGATAAAGGAATGATAAAACCCAAAAAACTTGCAAAGAATTTCATAATTTAAACTGCAACAGATGGAAGTTTCATTCATACAAAAGAAGCATTACATTTTGGATTACATTAAAAGAATAGTAATGCTCCTATTGTCTATTTTTTCTATCCAGGTTCCAGGTAACCCTTCAAGCATCTGACTCCTCCTCGCTGCTTTCGTCTTCGGGGATTGGAGGAATCTCCGCTTCTGGATAGTTGACGGAGATATTTACCATGGAAGCAATCTGGGTGGCGTGACCCTTGACTTCACCAAAGATGGTGTTTCGCTGCATATCCGTGTATCCTTGAGGGACACCGGACGCCACGCGCCAGGATTTAGCACTAGGGTAGTGCATGCGCATGAGGCCAAGAGCCATGCGCGCACCACCCCGTGCAGCGGAGCGAAGGAGAGATTCCTTAGACTCCGCCACCTCCATGATGGCACCCGGAAGTTTTTCAACCTCCGAGCACTCCCCAGATTTTTTGGGAAGAAACTTGTCTACCAGCTGCGTTGCAGCAGCCTTCATCAAATTCCATGTCTCCCCGAAAGCTCGGATGCCTGCAACCCGAGTGCCATCTGGGGTATCTCCTGGTTTTTTCCAATAACACACCCAAAAGGGTTAGACGGAAAAACAGAGAAAAGTAAAACATGGAAAGATGATAAACGAGTCAGAAATTTACCGATGAGCTTGTCGATCTCGGAAACTTCCTCCAGGCGGAGGTTTAGAGCGTCGGTCAAATCCTGAATGGTGGATTTGTCCTTCTCCGCCTGCTCGGAAGCCTTGGAATTAGAAACTCCAAGGGCCAGGTTACTGGCTTCCAAGTCTTGTTGTGCTTTCACACGGTTCTTGTGAAGCTCAACATTCTCCTTGCGGAGAATTTCGGCATTGCCAGAATCTTCTGCTGCTTGTTTAGCCTGAGCTAATGCAGCTGAAAAGCAAGGGAAAAATCCGAGTTAGCCAGCTCCTCGGAAGAAACTTAGGCAAATAATTGAATCGGAAATTTCAGAAGGAAAATGTTTACCTTGTGTTTCCGACAGCGAGCTTAGCTGATTCCAGCCTGCTTCCCTTTCTTCAAGAATAGAGAGAAGACTTCTAACTTCTTTATTCTTGATGGTAAGTTTCTGGAAAACTTCCCTGTTGATGGCTTCGGAGGTTTGCTGAAACATAGCAAGGAGAAGAATGAGTACAAAAAGCACGCATTTTGATTAATGCTTGGGGGCTAGAGTTATATACCTGGCTCATGCGCTGCAAACCTGCCAAGTTTTCTTTGAACTCTTTCGCGTATTCAGCGAAGAGATTCCCGGCTGCGTCCAAGCCGTCATTGATAGCTTTGAAATCCTTGTCAAAGGTGGGAATTTCCTCGTCGAAAGTCCGAGGTAATTTTCCCACCTCTGGAGCCGCCCTTTCCCTCGTGTCCGTGTCGGACACAATGGGCTGGGCTCTGGGGGCTTGATGGTGGGGGCTGCAGTAGGCTCTTCCGCCATTGTGCTTGGCGTGTCCGGGGCGACGGCGGGAGAAGGTTGGCTGCCTCGGCTGGAAGAAACCTTGTGTTTCTTCAGCTTCTTCGGCTTCAGGGTGGAAGGTGGCAGGCTAAAAACATAAAAACCCGGAAAAGGTTAAAACACCGGAGATGGATGAAAAAAGTTCCCATAAAAGAAAAATCCAGAAGAAAATAACCTGGAAGTGGCGACGGGGATTCCGTCAAGATCGATAATTTCTTCCGAGGAAGTTATTTTCTTGCGCTTGCGTCCACCGGTAGCGGCGGTGCGCAGCGCATCCAGCTCAGCCTCGGATACCAAGTCCGAATCTGAAAGATCCGCGAACTGTCGGACAAGCAAGAGCAAAATCAGAAGCCAGGAAATCCGAGAAAAAATAGAACTGTACCCAAATGACTGAAAAATTACCTTGGGAACCGGATTTTCGGCCGTGTACATTGGCCGACTCTCTGTGTATTGGTCGCGCGATGCGACCAACTGATTGATGCGCCGCCTAAGTTCCTTTGCGGGCCACTCTTTGGCGGATGTCCGCATGGGATCCTTGACTCCCGTGTAATCGCACAGGAGACGGCCGCTGTGGTTGGCTAGTGGCTGGATCCGCCTAATCAGCCAGCATAGAACCGTGTCCATGCCAGTTAGAGGCGGATCCATGGAGGTGAGCTTGGCGATGCGCCGCTTGATCTTTAGTAGATCTGGCGGCAGAACTTGGACGGCTTCTGTTCCCCAGTTATCCTGGGGAACGGCGGCGGAATTCACAAAAGGTGGAACCCCGACGGCCTTTTTAGGAAAAGGCGCGTCGGGATGATAAAAGAAAGAACCCGTCCAAAATTTGACGGATTCTGAAGTTTTTATCTTGGGGAACCAATCCTCTCGGAATCTCCGAAGAGTGAAGGATATAGTTCCGCAAGTTGGGAGTGCGCCCTCCGAAGAGTTTCGCTTAACTCCAAAGCAGTACATCCAGAAATCTAACCTAGGTTCTAGCCCTAAGTAGCCTTCGAACAAGGCCTGAAAACCGGCCATGTATAGAATGGAATTGGGGGGAAGATTGTGGGGCTGGATGTTGTAATGAGAGAGAACCTGGAGGAAGAAGGAAGATGGCGGAAGCCCCATACCTCGCAAAAGGTGGGAAGAAAGGAGTACCCTTTCGCCATCCCGTGGCGCGGGTTCGGTTTCTTCTTCTGGCAGCCGCCATTTCTTCTTGAGAACCAGGCCCTCCTTTTCCAAGTTTGGAAGGAGAGCCGGGGGAATACTGCAGGCACTCCAGTTGCCTGCAGATTCCGCTTCCTCGTCCGCTCCGGCGGCGGCGGCGGCCTCCGCAGCGGCGAGTTCGTCGCCGAGGAGCTCGATCTTTTCCTCCGCCGTTTCAGGTGCAAACAGTGGGGTTGTCGCGGCGCTCGATGTCGCAATGTCCGCGGCGGCGGAAGTGTTTTCTCCGCCCGCCGCGGAGGCCGTAGTCTTCTCCGGCATGTCGCCGGTGAGCTTGGGCGAGCCTGGCTGTGGATCCAGATCGCTGACGAGCTCGTCGATGGCGGCGCGGGTCGGTGATGACGGCGAGGAGGCCATCTTTTGGTGGCGCGTTTCGGTGCGTTTGGATGCTAAGTGCGCCTGGGGCAAGGACTTGCTCTCGAGCTCGCGTGCGCGTCAATGGTGTGGGCAGTGAGGGAGTGAGGAAAGTTTCCGATGAGGACGATGATGGCTATTTATAGCCAGAAACCCGTTCAGATACGTGCCAACGGCTCTTTCGACCGTTGGATGTTCGACGCGTGTCGCTCGCCGGAAAATCCGGGAAATATAACGACAGGGGAATGATGGCTATCTCCTCGTTTCCCGTGAGAATCTGTCAGAGATACGCTGAGGGGTTTCCCGCGTGGAACCGAACGTCGCTTGCGTCAGCATGTTTAAGACGCTGATGTTATAAGTTCCTTTTCCGCGAAGGATCGCGAGAAGAAAAGCCGGATTTTCATAGTTCCGAGTTTTATGTTACCATCTCCTTCAAAAGGAAAGTAGAAAGAATCAAGACTGCTGAATCAAGATTTCCCGGACAAAATGTATTTGACGAAAGACGGAGAATCAGAGTTTTGATCCTTCCTGGGGGCTACTGTCGGATATATACTGAATAAGGGTATAGAAGATGGTAGACAAAGAGCCGGACTACCAGGGTGGCCTACATGGTAATGGGCTTAGGTCCATTGGGCGGCCCAGTAGTCCGACGCGCAGAAGCCAGATTCTAGAAGAACCCGGATCACGGCCCGCGTGATCTGGCTTGGAGGAGAAGACGGATTCCTTGCTTTCCAAGTTACAAGTTAAACGTAGTCTTCTAGGTTTCCTACTCTGTAAGCCCTAATCCGGCTATTATATAAAGCCGGACGGGAGATAGATTAAACAGGTTCTAAGTTCAGACACAAGTTCAAGCTCTACGCAACTCGCCGAGAAGCTCATCCTCGCCGAGTAGCTAGATCTATTCCCTCACATTGTAACCCTGTTATACGGGCTTTAGTCCCAATTAGTGAGAAGTGCAGGAGTAGGTACGCCGTACTGTCGCGACGTACCGAACCTGGGTAAAATCCCGTGTTCTGTGTTACTACGCTATTCCGTTACCCCACGTCTCTACCGTAGTCTCATGGCACCCCCGTCTATGAAAACTACTACGATGTCTCGACATTTTCCATTCTCCAGTCTACTTTGGATGAGCTCCAGCTTAATTCTTCAAATGATGACAGTTGGGTTTGTAATTTTAACAAAGGGGTTTTTAGACCAAGGTAGTTTTATCAGCTCAAGTTTGCTCAGTTGTTAGATCGTGAACCAACAAAATGGATATGGAAATCCAAGTGTATGTCAAAGCACAAGTTCTTTGCTTGGTTGCTTCTACATGACATAATTAATATTGAGGACATGATCAAGAGGAGCCATTGGAAAATTGAGGAGAATAATGATTATGGTCTATGCCATTAGCACATCTATGAGGACTTGACTCATTTGTTCTTTCAATGTTGTTTCACTTCATGAGTATGGAACTATCTACAGATTCAGTGGCAAAACTATTCCATCATGGATAATCTCAAGATGTCTAAGAAGGATTTTAGAGGACCTTGTTTCTCAGAAGTTGTAATTCTTGCTTGCTGGAATATCTAGAAGCAAAGAAATGGAGTTATCTTTAAGGTTGAGAGACCTTCTTTTAGAGGTTGCAAGGCTGGTTTTGTTCTTGACATCACTATGCTTAAGCATAGGGTGAAACCTTCTCTAGTTGATCCACTATCATCATGGATAGCCGATCTATATTAGTTTTTTCTCCTCCCCCTCTGTATTTTCTATATTCGTAACTACTTTTGGGTGGTAATAAAGGACTGTGGGGGGCTCCCCTACAGTAAAAAAGTTTGAATTTTTTTGGGTAAACAATAAGCCCTGTGCGGTTCACTACACGAAGCAAAGGACCCATAGAGTCTGACATATAGCTGGCCATGTGGGTTGGGACACGCTACTAAGCACGCCCTGGCATGACCTCACACGTGGCCTGCTTAATTAACATTCATTCCATCCCAGTAGGTATTGGGTCACGTAGCAGAATTTAAAATTTTCCGTCCTACATAACACACATGATCTACTATGCATTCAAAGGCATGGATAGACCTGATTTGTTACTAACGCGAAGCGTGAAAAGAGTGTCGATGACGATGTCAGTGATGCATGATGAAGAGTCCCATGGCTAAGCCTAACGGTGGGACTGTTGCCGATTCCCCGTATCCCACCTTATGAATCCAGTAGAGTGAGGGTATCACGTGTTACCGCTCTCAGATCTCGCACACATACGTCCATCCAAATCCTAAACCGCTTCTCCATCCAGGACTAGGAACCATAGGTTCAAAATTGATGTGGGATATCCCAACACATGGGAAAGAGAGGCAGAGAGATTAGGGCTAGGTCTAATTGAGATATGATCATCTCCCAATTAGAACAAGCCCTAAACCAATTGGAGGGTCTATAATCAGAAGCTCTAATCAATTAGAGGCATTCTAATTAGATGCTCTAATCCAATTATAGAGGTTCAAATTAGAGGCTCTAATTTAATTAGAGGGTCTCTATTTCCGAGAGAGAAGAGAGAGAGAGAGAGAGAGAGAGAGAGAGAGAGTAGCCTGAAGGCCAATTGTGTGTCCCAACAACGAGGGAGGGGGTGGGATTATATAGTGCGACAAAGGGGAGGGTTTTCAAAGGGAAGAGGTCGGTTTGAACCCTCCTCCCCTTCGCCTCACCAAACCCCCTAGGGGAACTTGGATTGGACTCCTAGTTGGAGTCCAATCCCCCTTCTTTCCTTTTTTCCTTTTTCTACCTAATTTATTTATAAAATAAATCAGGAGAAAATCCCACTGGATGGTGGTGCGTATTGTGAGAGTATGGGCCCCACCTGGCATCCCCCAAAAATTGAGTTTGCCCATAGGAGGAACTCTATCCCCCTCCGGCACTCACCCCCTTTATGGAAAAGTCCTCCGAAACTCTTCCGAACCATATAATCCCCATAGATAAAATCATCAACTCTATCTAACAATGTTATAAATATTTTATAACATCTCCTGGACATATCATGTCCCTCTACACTTACTCCATAAAGCGTGCAAATTATTTCTCTCTCATAGTAACTTATCCGAAACGATTCCGATTGACACGAGACTTGTTTCTTGATGGCGTGTAACACACGTTCGTTGGGAGACCCCGAGAGGAAGGTATGAAGAGCACAGTAGAAAGTTTCCATCATAAAGAAACCAAGGTTGAATCGACCAGTAGGAGAAAGAAATCACTTCTGAAGGTTGTTGGCAGCTGATGTTGGCAGGGCATACTACCGGTTCAGCAGCAACGTAGAATCTACACAACACAATCAAGTTACTTTGCCCCAACGAAACAGTGAGGTTTTCAATCTCACCGGTTTTGCTGAAAACAAAGTAATAGACGTATAATATGGAAAACAACACTCGTTTGTAGTAAATGAAAAGAGAACAATGATGGCAGTGAATGAAAGGAAACTAGAGATTGTAGTAAGAAAACAATGGTTGCAGTGGTTGTATTTTCAATGTAAAGAAATGGACTAGGGTCCACAGTTCACTAGTGGTGTCTCCCCAAAACAGATAGATAACATGCTGTGTAAACAAATTACAGCTGGGCAATTGACAAATATAAAGGCTGCACCGTAGTGCATATGCATGACATGATGATTACTATGTGATTCATGCGAGCATTACAACATAATTCATAGACCGTTATCCAACTGCATCTATGACTAATAATCCACCCTCGGAGCGTCATCCAATCAAACCTCGGGTATTAATTTGCAAGCAAGATATTATTGTATTAAGTAAAGTGTGTAATGTAAACAATGAAAAGATCTTTGTTTTCTCCCTAATGGCAAAAATACATCCGCCACCCGTTACGTTTCGTCACTCGAGCGTGAGTGAAAGGGAGGCATGAACCCACTATCCAGCATAAATACTCCCTCTTGGAGTTAAAAATATCAACTTGGCAAAAGGATCTACTAGTAACGGAGAGCATGCAAGATCACAAATAACATAAACATGAAAGAACATGATAGATTGATAATCACTAGACATATCATTCAATATTCATCGGATCCCAGCAAACACAACATGTAGCATTACAATAAGATGATCTTGATCATGTTAGGCAGCTCACAAGATCTAAACATGAGGCATAAAGAGGAGAAGACAATCATCTAGCTACTGCTATGGACCCAGATCCAAGGATGAACTACTCACGCATCACTCCGGAGGCAGGCATGGTTATGAAGAGCCCTCTGGTGATGATTCCCCCTCCCGTAAGGGTGCCGGGGAGAGCTTGAGAACCCTCCCTAACTAGGGTTGACGATGACATGGGCTACAGAACTTCTGGTGAAAAAAGGCTCAGGTCTTTAGGGTTAACCCAAGGAGGAGCTTAAATAGGCGAGATGCCAACATCGGTGGGTGGCCAGGGGCCCACACCACCTGGTGGCGCGTCCAAGGGGGACCGCGCTACCCTATGGTGTGCTGGCTCCAAGGTTCCCCTCCTGGTCCCCTCCGGACTCCGTGTGCGTGACAAATTTCTAAGACCCTGGGATTTTGTTTCATCCAATTCCGAGAATATTTCCAGAACAACTTTTCTGAAACCAAAAATAGCAGAAAACAAGAACTGGCTCTGTGGCATCTTGTCAATAGGTTAGTCCCAGGTAATCCATAAAAATGACATAAAGTGTATAGAAAATATGTAGCATATGGAGCTAGATATGATGGGGCCATTTAAAACAGCAAGATGTGGACTTACGCATCTACTCATTGCTCGATAAGTATACCAAGTGGGTGGAAGCCAAACCCATCAAAAAACTTGACGGTGTGACTGCCAGAAACTTCATCATTGACATAGTCATGAGATATGGTATCCCACATAGCATAATCACGGATAACGTAACCAACTTTGCAATTGGAGAGCTGGCAAAATATTGTCGGCAAACGGGAATTCGCCTCGATCTTGCATCTGTGGCGCACCCACAGTCCAATGGCCGGGTTGAACGTATGAATAGTTCAATCTTGCAAGGTATACGCCCAAGACTCAAATCCCCTCTTCATAGAGCAGCTGGAGCATGGGTAGAAGAACCGCCTTCCGTGCTTTGGAGCATACAAACAACACCGAATAGATCAACGGGTCAAACGTCGTTTTCCTGTTTTATGGTGCAGAAGCAGTGCTTCCAATGGACATGATCCATGATAGCCCTAGAGTGCAGGAATACGATGAGACGGATGCCGAAAATGCCCGTCAGGATGCCGTCGATCTTTTAGAAGAAGAACAAGAACTTGTGTTGCAGAGATCCGCCATTTATCAGCAGTTTGCAGCGATATCATAGCCGGAAAATCAAATATCGCTCTTTCAAAGAAGGAGATTTAGTGCCAAGGTTGGTGCAAGAAATAAAGCACAAGTTAGCCCCAATCTGAGAAGGACCGTTTGCCATCAGAAGAGCTATGAAAAATGGTCATATTACCTTGTAGATATTCAGGATACTGAAGATGACCCGAAAAATTCAAATCGCAAGAGGAAAAGAAGCATAGATGTAGAACTAGGAGAGACAAACAGGCCATGGAGCATCCAACAATTACGTCCTTTCTATACCTAGTACAATTCTATGTAACCATTATTGATATCATGAAATAAAGTTCTAAACATGCAAATTATCTTGTCTGTTTTTACTGTTAAAGCATGCTCCATCTTTATCTATTCCCCAATGATCTTTCAATTTTCTTCAATGTTAATCTGAATTTTGCCTGTGTGCTCGGAGTTAACAAACTGAATGCTTTTTGCCTGAAAAGGCTACTGAGTGCCAGATTGTGCCCGCGTGCCTGGGGTTCATACTCTCGGCTTCTTATTTCCTTAAGTATTATCTGATCGTTTGTTCTGCTGGGTCACTGGATTATTAAGTAAAGTTCCAAAGTATGACTCACGATTCTGAGTTTAGATTTACTAGTTACTTAACCCAGTTGCTCGGTGTGAAGATTTCATGCTTTTGGAATCACTCAAACACTAACAAAAGTTAAAGTGTACAAACCAGAGAACTTAAAAGAAAAGGAGACAAATTTCAACTTGCAAAGATGTTTATAACGGCAAAAGCATAAATTGTTCATACAAATTATATAATGCATTACATATGGATATTGCATTGTAAAAGGAAGTAATGCATTCTATCGGATTCCAGCATTGCAGGACCTAGATTTAGACGGCATCGACAAAGTCGTCATTGTCATTATCGTCTTGATCGTCACTTTCACTCGGATTTTCCGGAGTGACCAGAATCCCTTCCTCCGGGTAAAAAGTGGTCATGGAGACCATCCGGGTAATCTTGGAAGCATGCCCTTTTATGGAGTAAAAAACCTCCGCCCTTTGCGCCTCAGAGTATCCTTGAGGAATACCAGTGGCGACGCGCCAGGACTTCGTGGTAGGGTAGTGCATCTTATGGAGCCCTAAGGCCATGTGCACTCCACCGCGGGCGTCAGACTTCATCTAGCTTTGCGTTGGTCAACAACCTCAGCAATGGCATCAGGCAGCTTCTCCAAGTCCGAGTATTCGTCCTCTTTACCCAGAAGGCACTTATTAATAAGTTGCATTCCGGTTTTGTTCATTTTATCGATGAAGGCCCCGAGGACTTGGAAGCGGTTGATCCGGGAGGAAGAAGGATCTCCTTATGCTGCAAAAAAACAGAATAGAAAATATAAGATAAGAATTTAGATGAAAAGTATGCATTTCAAATGAATGATAATACTGGTAAAAGTACCAAAATTTCCAAGGATTTTATCCATCTCGGCGACTTCCTCAAGCGGAGATGGAGAGCAGCCTCCAGGTCTTTAATGCTTTTCCTGTCTTTCTCGGCTTGGGATGTAAGTCGAGATTCGGGGAAACCCAGTGCAAGCTGGCTTTCCTCCAAATCTTTTTGCAGCTTCACATTAATTTTGTGAAGCTCCAAGTTCTCGTTTCGGAGCTAATGAGCATTTCCAGCATCCACAGCTGCTTGCCTAGCTTCAGCCAGTAAGGCTAAAATAAATAGAAGGCAAAAGCTTTAACGTGAAAGTACTTAAAGGATAAAATTCGCAAGATCGAAATCAAAGACAAGGAATGTATAAGCTACTTACCAACATTCTCCTTAAACTGATTTTGAAGCTCGGAAATTTCTGAATCTTTCTCATTAGTGATAGCAAGGACGGCTTTCACCTCCTTGTTCTTCACGTTCAGCTTGCCAAGAACTTCTAGGTTTATGCTCTCGGCAGTTTGCTGTAAGCAAAGGAAAGAAACATGGTTAAACACTAAAGGATGAAATTATAAAAAAGCCTTAACACAAAAAAGTATACTTCCGTGTCAATACTTGGGGGCTAAAGTATTACTTGGCTCATCCTTTGAAGTTCTAAGAGCATCTCTGTGAACTCCCGACTATACTTGGAGAAAGAAATGCCCATGTGATGGATTCCATCTTGGATGACATGCCGATGCAATAAAGTGTAATTATTCCGAATAATTCGTCCGCCTTGTGGCCAAGGACGAATCAAGGGGGCTCGGACAAATTGGATTCTAGCCCATGAATTCATATGGCCATGTTCGTCAAAACAAGCTTCTTGCTTTACCTTGAACTTCTCATAAAAGCGTGGAATCTCCTCGTCAATCCGGACGAGGGAAGGCCATCCTTCTTCAATTTTTCCGCCCTTTCCCGCGCGTCCGGAATGGGCACATCAGGCTGGCTGGATTGGCTGTGAAGGGGGAAGTCGGATTCTTCCCGGGGAGAAGATTGATCACTTTTAGCATCCACTGTTGGTAGATTGATCCTGTAACATCCCTGTTTTTTGGAAAATGCAAAAATCACAAAAATTTGAAACTTTTTGTTTTCATATTATGCAAGTCACCAAAAACCAAATGAGATGCAAGAAACAAAAGAAAACAATATGTAATTGTAATAAATAATCCAAATTGCCTTAATTCCATAAACCCTAAGACCTATTTCTAAAATAAAATATGTTTGCTCATGTGAATAAAATATTTCTTAGCAAACATCTTTTCCAAACATGTTTTCAACTCAACTACTGTTTTGAAAATGATTATGATATTTAAAAACTAGAGAATTGTTATCTTTAGTATTTCTCAATGTCACCAAAAAAATATTTCACCAATCATTAAATATATCATATGAATAAAAATTATTTAAGCTGCTATTCAAATATCAAGTGTTAAAACCATAGAATATATTCCATAAATTGTTTTTAGAAGTGAAATACTTTGGAAAAACAAATATTTGTAAATGTGGTAGTCCTCTGATAATTATTATCCACTTTCCTATTTAATTATATTCAACAATTAAAAATGGCATAAAAGTTGCTATTAAGTGATTTAGTAATATGTTAAAATTTTAAAATATACTAATGGTTTGAAATTGCTTTGAGAAATAATATTTGACCTACATAATGTATCTGAAATGTTATAAGACCCAATTTCCATTTATTCACATTTTCTATTTTAAAATTTGTATTAAGTAGTTATTCATGTTTTCATCATATTTTAAAATTATAAAAAGATGAAAACACTTTGATTTTATTTTGGAAAAAAGTATTTGGTCATTATAAATCTACTGAAATTTGATTTCACAAATATTTATATTTTATAATTTTCTAAATTAAAAATCATATTAAGCTACTATTAAGGTATTATTCAATTTTCAAAATTTAAAAATAAAAATATGTTGAAAAGTTTACAAAAATGGTTTTGTTTGAAAGTATTTGAAATTTCAAGATTTTAGAATTTTGTTTCATGTCATTTGGATAATTAAAACAGAAGTTATGATTTAATTAAATAAACAGAAATAAAAAGAAAAATAAAAAGGAGGGATGACGTCATCCTGACGTCATCGTCTTCAACCCTAGAAACGGCTGGAAACTGCCGATTTCAATGCTTTGATTCCGCGAGAATTAAGACCGGATTCACTGCCCCGTTTTCTCCCCTCGAATTACCGCCCTCTCCTCTATTTGTAACCCCTCGAACCCCCTCCTACTGTGCCCCCTCGCCCGCGTAATCTCTCGCCGGAGTTACCTCGGCCCGCCGCTGTTTTCTCCCGTTTCTGGCCGGTACAGAAGGTCCCCCGCCCCGATTTTCCCTTTCCCTTCCTCCCCTCGCTCCGGCGCACCCTCTAAGGCCCCGTTTTGATTTTTCCTCGCAGAAATCCGCCGCGCCATCCATTCGGAAGCTCACCGGAGCCCGACGAGCTCCCTCTGCATCGCGTGGGCGAACCACGACGCGGGAATGCTCACCATCACCGCCATTCGCCCCGCCGTGCAACGATGGTTGTCTATGTGGTCTTCCCGAGCCCGGGGACCCCTTGTCGCGTTTCCACGGTGAAGTCCCGAGCATCCACCGCTGTCGGACACCATTTCCGGCCACCCCACGCCGGTGAGAATCCCCCTCCCTCTCTCTACCGTTAGATCTGCACGAACGCCTCAGATTAGATCTGAAGGGGTACGGGATCTGGTCCGTTGGATCGAGATCCAACTGCCCAGATCTGGCAACTTATCCACGTAAGTGCGCACAGTCAGCACGCCACGCCAGCGCACAGTCAGCACCCCTGACCAATCAGAAAGAGCCACGTGGCCAGCCTTTAATTCAATTATTTTCTCCCGCTGAAATCAATTAGCAGTTTTTACAGATTAGTCCCTGCAATTTCAAAACCTCATAAATTTTAAACCACTTTGACAAATTTAATGATCTTGGACTTTTTGAAAAGCCCTTGACATCTAGAAACTTTTGGCACTGGCCAAATTCAAATTAGACAAACTTAAATTTGTTCAAATTCAAATATGCTTGTTTGATGAAATTTGGCATAATTCAAATTCTACAAATCCAAAAATTGTAAATAAAATATATTTGGAAACCTTAGGATTTGTACTTTCATATACCCTGTCCCAAAATAATTGTTGATCAAATTAAAATTGAATTTAGAATTAATTAGAATATTTGAGTAATTTTGACATAGATTTAATTCTGTAAATAATTTCAATATAGTTCCTTTTGCAAAATTGCTCCATTTGATAACCTTGGACCAGAAACACCCTTGCCCAACCATTTTGGACACCCTTGGACCATGACCATGTAATTTTAGCCAAACTTCCATCATAGTAGTCCACCTAGTTGGTTAAGTATTAGAGTTGTTTCTATCATTGTTTACCTTTGTTGTTATGGCTATTTTGGAGCCAAGACCAAGTACCTAGTATGTGTAAATCATACAAGACCAAGTGGTAAACCTTAGACCCTAGTACCTTTGCTTTCTATCTACTTCTCCATTCCCCTATTCTTGCTTCAAGAAATCATCAAGTTAGCAAAATGGAGATCAAGACTCAAGCACAAGAAGAAAACTTCATTCTCAACTTAGTGGAAACATGAAGAGCTAAAATGAAGATCAATGAAGAAGTTTTGAAGAAAAGACTTGTACTCCACACCTAGAAGAAAACTCAAGAATTACAAGTGTGAAGAAATTTAGAAGAAAACATCTCCCCCTCTCTTCCTATCCTTCTTCTTATTTTCTTTCCAATTTGACTTAGTGGTATTTGTGCCAATCCCATACCCAAACCAATTAGTGAAGTGAAAGCCCTGAAGAATTTATCAAGACCAAGAGAAGAATCCATCCAAGGAACAAGACTACAATAGAAGCATAAAGATGATCTTCAAGAAGGCAATCACATGAGGTCTAGAAGGAATCCATACAAGTTGAAGAATAACAAGTTGTTTTTGTCCAACCATTGACCCAAATGGAAAACCCAAGACTTAGTAATATTTTTCCCTTTGATGATGAAGTTAGTAGACCTACCCTAACCACAATGGAAAATACTAACATAGTCACTCAAATTTTTGAAGGTGAATATGACCAAGTGTTTGCATGTATTACTTTAGTTGAAGAAGTAATATGTTTATTCTTAGTGAACTCTTGGAACTTCCTCGACAAGTATGGTTATAATAAAGTTATATCACATCAAACTCAACCTAGTACTTTTCCAAGTAAACCCTTGGAAACTTCTTAACAATGTATTGAACCATTATGGAATGAATCTTTCAAAAATCAAACCTTGACCTTGTCCTAGCCAACTTGGTCCAGCTCCTTTGTTATGTTATTTGCTATGTTTGCTTTCTCCACCTATGTGTTTGATTGCTAGGATGCTTGTTTATTTTGTTATTGTGTTTTCAATGAATAGATTGTACGGAGAGCAACGATCTTTTGTGAAGAGAGTGTGATAGCTTCACCAACTTCAACAAGGCAAGTAACACACCATCAACTACCCATTATTTTCTATATGCATTAGTTGATTTTGAGTAGTATGCATGATAGGAAATTTTACTAAGTTATACTATGCTATGCTATTATCCTAGTAGTGTGTAGCCATCCCTTTTACCTTGTTATTTTGATAGCCTTAGAATTTATTAGGTTCTATGCAATGTTACAAATTGTTTTACTAGATGTTGAGGAAAAATCCTAAGTATAACTAATGAATGAACCACCTGGGTGGAAGTGGTAAGACTGGGTTATGTTGAGTGTTTCCTCAGGCCCTTATCTAAGGGTTATTCCACTTGAGGTTGTCACTTGCGGATGGCCACCCAGGAACAAAGAGATTACTATGTCCTTCTAAGTTTTAGTAGCTTCCGTGCAACCTTTTGACATATGGGCTCTGTCTTGATCAACTAAGTTGTGAGGGTTCAGCCCAGGCTTGACTAGCAGATGTAGCAAAATTATAGGTGGAACGGTCTTGCCGGTGGGTTTGGACTTCTTCTTCTGAAAGATCTCGTCTCAATTCTCTCCTTTCCATGATGCACTCCGGGTGTATAGGATGTTTGGGCTAATTGAAGACAAAGGGTGAAAGTGCACAACCTCTGCAGAGTCAACAAACTAAGATCTTAGCCGTGTCCCCGGTTATGGACAACTATGAGCAGCTGGACAAGGAATGACAGAAGAATCTCATCATCAATTTCAGCAAGTAAAATTTGACCAAGTGAACAGTAGTTGTGGTGCTTGGATCTACATCCAATGTTGCCACCCTTTTGAAAAGAAAAGCTTGTTTTACAAAAGTGATAGGAGAAAACTGGCTTTATGCAAAACTTAGCCAAAACTCCACTCAGCCAAATAAGCATGTAGTATTAGTCTTGCCATTTATATCCACCATAGTGTTACTTGCCAATACATTAAATTGTATTGACTCCCTTGTGGCTGCATATTTCATATTGCAGATATTTCTGAAGACGAGTGAGGATTTCGTTTAGGATCTCGAGACTATCGCCAACATGTTTTGCCTGTGGCACATGAAGAAGATGGGCTGAATGTTGTACTATTTTTTCCGCTGTATTTCTTTGTTTTCTGCTAGTCTTCTAAGACTATGCAAGTTGTAATCCTATTTTGTAAAGACTGGATCATGCGATGTAATAGAATTTGATGCATTTGCATGATATTTCATTTTGTACTGTGGTGCTAGCAATTGATCAAGGGACTAGCACAATAACACAGGTATTCCATCTTTATTAAAAGTTGGGATGCTACAAAATGGTATCAGAGCATTGCGTTGCATGTAGGATTCGAGACCCTTAAGTTTGGAAGCCATTTTTGATCATGTTATTATCTCCTTAGAGTATTTTGGATCCTAGCGGCATAGTGAGATGAAGCGGCCCGGACAACTTTACGTGTCCACGGACACGAGACCGTTCCCTGATTGGCTAGCGGGTGCCAGTATCTCTCACTATAGTGAATATCCAATTTGCAACAAGTTGTTAATAACCCCTTGATCACCCTAGGATTGAAAACTTTCTATGTTCAAACTTTCTAGAAACAAAACAATCCTCTTAATCTTTCTCATATCCTCTCATATATTATTCACCTTCAAAATTTTCTAGATGACCTCCCTCCTCAATACCATCAAGACAGGAATGTTGATGACCATACCATGAAGTGCAAGAAGTATTTTCACCACATGAAGACCTACACTCAAGAAATTGAAGAAAAACTCAAGGAGATATAGATGAGACCACCAATCTAGTTCCTTTGTTAGAACAATGTTAACGTGTTAGTGTATTGATCATATCAATGAGTGTGGTATGACAATATTAGTGTTTTCTAAAAACCATGATGTTTGGTGTGAATGTATTGCTATGTTTGTTATGTGTTGATTGCAAGATGAGTTTCCTTGATCTGCTGTGTTGGAGTAGGATCTTCCTTAGATCTTTCTAATCTTCATTCATGCATGCTAAACCAAACCCAACCCTATACCCATTTACCACCCATAGTGAGTTTCCAACTGGAGTGCTCCAACTGACTTCATACCCAAGACCACCCTTTGAGACACAAACCATCCAATTTAGGATTGCCAAAATCTTAGGATTTTGTTATTTTGTGTGAAGGAACAATACATCCATGATCAATGCCAACTACATCATAAGGAGCATCAAGCCAATCAACAAGTGAAGATAGACAACTTGACTCAAAGTTGCATGAGCTATGAAGATTTCAGATCCAACTACACCAAGAGAAGAAATAATGAAGAAACACAACTATCCACCTTGTGTTACATAAGAGTTTTACGCAACCCACTAGTTGAGAAGTGATAGCTTGGCTCAAGTTTGTCTTACAGATTGGAAACTTTCTGTTAGACAAGTGAGGTGACCTAGTGTTATTAAACAAGATTCATCAATCCAAGTACAAGGTAATGATTGAGTGCAACATGGATTGGCCCCCATGGTGACTACTCACATTATTTACTTTTGCTACGAGGAATGTTAAATCTGAGTGACATACCTATTAGAGAGACGACGATGTTAAACCTGAACCATAGAATGGTAGAAACAATCATGACCCTATGTTTGTGTTGCTGAAAACGTACTATTTTTGGTGAGGATCAAGCCAACCTTGGAGCTATCAAGCAATGGAAGATTTTTCCTACCATGATAGTTTCTTCAGAAATAGCATGGTGTTTGCCTTCAAGGATGACAACAACAAGATGAAAGATTACTGAAGACATAAAAAGACCAAGTTGAGAGGAACCTAGAGAATTTGATTGACCCAAAGAGTGACCCCTCAGTGTCAAAGGTAGTTCAACATACCTATGTTGGTCTACACCTCTACCACAAAGGAAAGATCTACTCAAGCTAATCTAGAATCAATCTACACTCTAATCTAATGAAAATAGACTACCTACCAAAGCTTCTTTTAAGGGTGGTAGCCCACCCAGTTGTTTTGGAATCCAATTACCCAAATCTTTCTTTCTAACCTTCCCAAATCTCGGGACGAGATTTCTTTTAAGGGTGGTAGTCTGTAACATCCCTGATTTTTGGAAAATGCAAAAATCACAAAAATTTGAAACTTTTTGTTTTCATATTATGCAAGTCACCAAAAACCAAATGAGATGCAAGAAACAAAAGAAAACAATATGTAATTGTAATAAATAATCCAAATTGCCTTAATTCCATAAACCCTAAGACCTATTTCTAAAATAAAATATGTTTGCTCATGTGAATAAAATATTTCTTAGCAAACATCTTTACCAAACATGTTTTCAACTCAACTACTGTTTTGAAAATGATTATGATATTTAAAAACTAGAGAATTGTTATCTTTAGTATTTCTCAATGTCACCAAAAAAATATTTCACCAATCATTAAATATATCATATGAATAAAAATTATTTAAGCTGCTATTCAAATATCAAGTGTTAAAACCATAGAATATATTCCATAAATTGTTTTTAGAAGTGAAATACTTTGGAAAAACAAATATTTGTAAATGTGGTAGTCCTCTGATAATTATTATCCACTTTCCTATTTAATTATATTCAACAATTAAAAATGGCATAAAGTTGCTATTAAGTGATTTAGTAATATGTTAAAATTTTAAAATATACTAATGGTTTGAAATTGCTTTGAGAAATAATATTTGACCTACATAATGTATCTGAAATGTTATAAGACCCAATTTCCATTTATTCACATTTTCTATTTTAAAATTTGTATTAAGAAGTTATTCATGTTTTCATCATATTTTAAAATTATAAAAAGATGAAAACACTTTGATTTTATTTTGGAAAAAAGTATTTGGTCATTATAAATCTACTGAAATTTGATTTCACAAATATTTATATTTTATAATTTTCTAAATTAAAAATCATATTAAGCTACTATTAAGGTATTATTAAATTTTCAAATTTTAAAAATAAAAATATGTTGAAAAGTTTACAAAAATGGTTTTGTTTGAAAGTATTTGAAATTTCAAGATTTTAGAATTTTGTTTCATGTCATTTGGATAATTAAAACAGAAGTTATGATTTAATTAAATAAACAGAAATAAAAAGAAAAATAAAAAAGGAGGGATGACGTCATCCCGACGTCATCGTCTTCAACCCTGGAAACGGCTGAAAACTGCCGATTTCAATGCTTTGATTCCGCGAGAATTAAGACCGGATTCACTGCCCCGTTTTCTCCCCTCGAATTACCGCCCTCTCCTCTATTTGTAACCCCTCGAACCCCCTCCTACTGTGTCCCCTCGCCCGCGTAATCTCTCGCCGGAGTTACCTCGGCCCGCCGCCGTTTTCTCCCGTTTCTGGCCGGTACAGAAGGTCCCCCGCCCCTATTTCCCCTTTCCCTTCCTCCCCTCGCTCCGGCGCACCCTCTAAGGCCCTGTTTTGATTTTTTCCTCGCAGAAATCCGCCGCGCCATCCATTCGGAAGCTCACCGGAGCCCGACGAGCTCCCTCTGCATCGCGTGGGTGAACCACGACGCGGGAATGCTCACCATCACCGCCATTCGCCCCGCCGTGCAATGCTGGTTCTCTCTGTGGTCTTCCCGAGCCCGGGGACCCCTTGTCGCGTTTCCACGGTGAAGTCCCGAGCATCCACCGCCGCCGGACACCATTTCCGGCCACCCCACGCCGGTGAGAATCCCCCTCCCTCTCTCTACCGTTAGATTTGCACGAACGCCTCAGATTAGATCTGAAGGGGTACGGGATCTGGTCCGTTGGATCGAGATCCAACCGCCCAGATCTGGCAACTTATCCACGTAAGTGCGCACAGTCAGCACGCCACGCCAGCGCACAGTCAGCACCCCTGACCAATCAGAAAGAGCCACGTGGCCAGCCTTTAATTCAATTATTTTCTCCCGCTGAAATCAATTAGCAGTTTTAGAGATTAGTCCCTGCAATTTCAAAACCTCATAACTTTTAAACCACTTGGACAAATTTAATGATCTTGGACTTTTTGAAAAGCCCTTGACATCTAGAAACTTTTGGCACTGGCCAAATTCAAATTAGACAAACTTAAATTTGTTCAAATTCAAATATGCTTGTTTGATGAAATTTGGCATAATTCAAATTCTACAAATCCAAAAATTGTAAATAAAATATATTTGGAAACCTTAGGATGTGTAATTTCATATCCCCTGTCCCAAAATAATTGTTGATCAAATTAAAATTGAATTCAGAATTAATTGGAATATTTGAGTAATTTTGACATAGATTTAATTCTGTAAATAATTTCAATATAGTTCCTTTTGCAAAATTGCTCCATTTGATAACCTTGGACCAGAAACAACCTTGCCCAACCATTTTGGACACCCTTGGACCATGACCATGTAATTTTAGCCAAGCTTCCATCATAGTAGTCCACCTAGTTGGTTAAGTATTAGAGTTGTTTCTATCATTGTTTACCTTTGTTGTTATGGCTATTTTGGAGCCAAGACCAAGTACCTAGTATGTGTAAATCACATACAAGACCAAGTGGTAAACCTTAGACCCTAGTACCTTTGCTTTCTATCTACTTCTCCATTCCCCTATTCTTGCTTCAAGAAATCATCAAGTTAGCAAAATGGAGATCAAGACTCAAGCACAAGAAGAAAACTTCATTCTCAACTTAGTGGAAACATGAAGAGATACAATGAAGATCAATGAATAAGTTTTGAAGAAAAGACTTGTACTCCACACCTAGAAGAAAACTCAAGAATTAAAAGTGTGAAGAAATTTAGAAGAAAATATCCCCCCCTCTCTTCCTATCCTTCTTCTTATTTTCTTTACAATTTGACTTAGTGGTATTTGTGCCCATCCCATACCCAAACCAATTAGTGAAGTGAAAGCCCTGAAGAATTTATCAAGACCAAGAGAAGAATCCATCCAAGGAACAAGACTACAATAGAAGCATGAAGATGATCTTCAAGAAGGCAGTCACATGAGGTCTAGAAGCAATCCATACAAGTTGAGGAATAACAAGTTGTTTTTGTCCAACCATTGACCCAAATGGAAAACCCAAGACTTAGTAATATTTTTCCCTTTGATGATGAAGTTAGTAGACCTACCCTAACCACAATGGAAAATACTAACATAGTCACTCAAATATTTTTGAAGGTGAATATGACCAAGTGTTTGCATGTATTACTTTAGTTGAAGAAGTAATATGTTTATTCTTAGTGAACTCTTGGAACTTACTCGACAAGTATGGTTATAATAAAGTTATATCACATCAAACTCAACCTAGTACTTTCCAAGTAAACCCTTGGAAACTCCTTAACAATGTATTGAACCATTATGGAATGAATCTTTCAAAACTCAAACCTTGACCTTGTCCTAGCCAACCTTGTCCAGCTCCTTTGTTATGTTATTTGGTATGTTTGCTTTCTCCACCTATGTGTTTGATTGCTAGGATGCTTGTTTATTTTGTTATTGTGTTTTCAATGAATAGATTGTATGGAGAGCAACGATCTTTTGTGAAGAGAGTGTGATAGCTTCACCAACTTCAACAAGGCAAGTAACACACCATCAACTACCCATTATTTTCTTTATGCATTAGTTGATTTTGAGTAGTATGCATGATAGTAAATTTTACTAAGTTATACTATGCTATGCTATTATCCTAGTAGTGTGTAGCCATCCCTTTTACCTTGTTATTTTGATAGACTTAGAATTTATTAGGTGCTATGCAATGTTACAAATTGTTTTACTAGATGTTGAGGAAAAATACTAAGTATAACTAATGAATGAACCACCTGGGTGGAAGTGGTAAGAATGGGTTATGTTGAGTGTTTCCTCAGGGCCCTTATCTAAGGGTTATTCCACTTGAGGTTGTCACTTGCGGATGGCCACCCAGGAACAAAGAGATTACTATGTCCTTCTAAGTTTAGTAGCTTCCCGTGCAACCTTTTGACATATGGGCTCTGTCTTGATCAACTAAGTTGTGAGCGTTCAGCCCAGGCTTGACTAGCAGATGTAGCAAAATTATAGGTGGAACGGTCTTGCCGGTGGGTTGGGACTTCTTCTTCTGAAAGATCTCGTCTCAATTCTCTCCTTTCCATGATGCACTCCGGGTGTATAGGATGTTTGGGCTAATGGAAGACAAAGGGTGAAAGTGCACAACCTCTGCAGAGTCAACAAACTAAGATCTTAGCCGTGATCCCGGTTATGGACAACTATGAGCAGCTGGACAAGGAATGACGGAAGAATCTCATCATCAATTTCAGCAAGTAAAATTTGACCAAGTGAACAGTAGTTGTGGTGCTTGGATCTACATCCAATGTTGCCACCCTTTTGAAAAGAAAAGCTTGTTTTACAAAAGTGATAGGAGAAAACTGGCTTTATGCAAAACTTAGCCAAAACTCCACTCAGCCAAATAAGCATGTAGTATTAGTCTTGCCATTTATATCCACCATAGTGTTACTTGCCAATACATTAAATTGTATTGACTCCCTTGTGGATGCATATTCCATATTGCAGATATTTCTGAAGACGAGTGAGGATTTCGTTTAGGATCTCGAGACTATCGCCAACATGTTTTGCCTGTGGCACATGAAGAAGATGGGCTCAATGTTGTACTATGTTTTCCGCTGTATTTCTTTGTTTTCTGCTAGTCTTCTAAGACTATGCAAGTTGTAATCCTATTTTGTAAAGACTGGATCATGCGATGTAATAGAATTTGATGCATTTGCATGATATTTCATTTTGTACTGTGGTGCTAGCAATTGATCCAGGGACTAGCACAATAACACAAGTATTCCATCTTTATTAAAAGTTGGGATCCTACAGATCCCTTATGCAAATCAGGGGTGTATCCGGCATTGGCCAAAGGCCAGATTATCAGGGTGGCCCGCAAGCAATAGAGCAAAGTCCATTGGACAGCCGAGTAAGCTGACGCACAACAAGACAGATTCTAGGAGAACCCGGATCACGACCCAATACATGGTCCGACTTGGAGAAAAATTTGGATGCCTTACTTTCCAAAAATAGGAATACTTTTCGTAGTCTTCTAGGTTTCCTTCGTGTAAGCCCTAATCCGGCTATCTATATAAAGCTGGACGGGCGCAATCCAGAACAGACAACAGAGAACAAGAGTTCGAATAGCTAGAAGCCAACTTGCGGGGAAGTTCATCCTCGCTGAGTTAGCGAAACCATACTCACATTGTACTTTGTATACTTCAGGCTTCAACCCTGATTTAGTGAGATTGCGGTAGTAGGAACGCCGCCATAGTTGCGACGTGCCAAACCTAGGTAAATACTTGTCCTTGTTTCCACTCTCCCTCGTTTCCATCCACGGTTCTATCAGCAGGCTTATGGCACCCCCGACCATGAACCTAACTAAGAAGACTCGACAACAAGGTTTTATCAAAGCATTATAAAGAAAATAAAAGATTTCCTTTGCAAAACTTCTTGGAAGAACCACAAGTTCAAGTTCATCCATCTCCAGTACCTCAAAGATACAACAATTCCCTTTCCATGTACCTCCCAGGTACAACACAGAGAACACTTTCCAAGATTTGAAAAAACTTCGACACAACACTTTCCAAGATTTGAAAACCTCGACACAATACTAGCTACATGGCTATCCGAGGACGCGGCTATTCTGGATAGATTGAACTCTATAGAGGTGTACACATTCCATAAGATCCAGTACATCCGCCGTGAACAACCACGGACTGACCGTGACAGTATATGAACATCAGATAACTGGTCCTAACTATTCACTATGTAGATGCTAGTAAATGGCTACCTCTTCAACTGGGTTTGTTCTCCACGGCATCGAGTGTGTCAGCCGTATCAATCTGGTTTCCCCTGACATCACACCACCATTACAGGAGAGCTAACTGTTGCAACCGGGAGGGGGGGAATTAATCCCACACTTTGAATGTCCTGTTACTCTCTCCCGGCGAGAATTCGGTTCAGGGGACTCGAACCCCTATTGTCGAGACATCGTAGTAAGGATCATAAACGGGGGTGCCATGAGCCTACGGGTAGAGATGTGGGGGGACGTGGTAGTAGGACAATCAAGAACACCAAGTTTAGCCAGGTTCGGTACGACGCAACTAGGAGGCGTTCCTACTCCTGCAATCTCACTAAATCAGGGCTGAAGCCTGAAATATACAAAGTCCAATGTGAGTAGGGTTTCGCTAACTCGGCGACGATCAATTTCTCGGCAAGTTGGCTTCTAGCTAATTGTCAGTATCTTTCGTTTCTCCCGTACGGCTTTATATAGATAGCCGTGTTAGGGCTTACAGAAAGGAGACCTAGAAGAGTATCTAACTTGGAAAGTAAGGAATCCGTCTTGTCCTCCAAGCCGCACCACCTTGGGCCATGGTCCGGGTTCTTCTAGAATCCGGCTTCCTGCACATCAGATTACTGGGCCGCCTAATGGGTTGTAGTCCATTACCAACAGGCCACCCTGGTAATCCGGCTCTTTAGGACAATGCCGGATATACCCCTAATAAGTATATATCCGACAGCAGCCCCCAAGAAGGATCGAGACTTCATTCTGCCACCTTTAGTCAATATGCATCCAAGAAATGTTGGCGCTTAGTCTTGATTCTTCTTTTTCCCGAAATTTGTTAACTCAAAACTCGGATTTTCTCAAAGTCCGGCTTTTCTTCTATGAGCCTTCGCGAAGAAGGAACTTCGTGACGTCAGCGATGAAATCGTGGTGACATCACGGACGTTTGGGTTCAGTCAAAAACCTGTAACGTATCTTCTGACAGATTCTTGCGGGAAACGAGGAGATAACACTTATCACTCTATCCCTTCATTTTACGGAAAGCTCGGGCGTGACACGCGTCGGCGATCCAACGACTAAAATAGCCGTTGCAATGAATCTCAGCGCACCTCCGGCTATAAATAACCGCCTCGAGGCCTCCGGATACTCTTCCGCTTCATCTCCTTCCTCAAGCCCCCAGCGCCATAGCCAGAACCAAAGTTCCAGCAAGCGAGAGTAGAGAGCAAACTTTCTAGCCTTCCCCGGAGGAAATCATCGGAGGATCCGGTTCAAAGCCGCGCCGCCCGAAAATGGTCGATGGAGAATCTCCCCGCGCCGCAGACGCAACAAACGCCACCATGGACATCGAGTCGATCATCAACGATCTGGACCCGCAGCTCGACTCCCCCGTCCATGCCACCGCAAGCACGCCAGAGGGAAACGCCGGCGACTCGGCTCGCGGGGATCTACCTCCCGCGGCCGAGAACGTGCCGTCGTCGTCTACCGCGCCTCCCCCGCCTCTCATCACCGAGCCCGCGGAGGAAACCACCATTCTCGGCGGCGAGGAGGTCGCTGCCTCCGGCGCCGCTGGAGTTGAGGAAGACGCGAAGGAAAACTCCGGGAACTGGAGCCACTGCAATGTGGTTCCATCCCTTCTTCCAGCAATGGAGAAGAAGGGATTTGTGCTGAACGGAAAGTGGCGGTACGAAGAGGACGACTCCGAGCCTTTGCGAAAAGCCGTAGAAAGGGTTCTCCTTGCCTCTCATATCAACAGAGGTACGGGTTTTCCACCTTCCGCCTTTTTTCTTCAAGTCCTTGACCACTACAACATCCAACCACACAATCTTCCTCCCAACTCTATTCTTTATGTTGCCAGGTTTGAAGCCCTTATTAAGGGGTACTTAGGAATATAGCCTAGGTTAGACTTCTGGCAATATTTCTTTGGAGTAAAGCGCAACCCCTCTAAGGGCGCTCTCCCCACCTGCGGGACCATCTCCTTTACCCTGCGTAGGTTTAGGGAAGATTGGTTCCCAAAAATAAAAACCTCGGAATCCGTCAAATTCTGGATGGGTTCCTTCTTTTATGATGAAGATGTCCCATTTCCTGGAAAGGAGACGGGAATTCCACCTTTCGTTAATTCCGCGGCTACTCCCCAAGATAACTGGGAGGCGGACGCGGTCTAGACTCTGCCAGCAGATCTGATGAGGATTAAGCGGCATATTGCCAAGCTTGTTTCCGCCACCCCTCCTCTCCGACACAGACACGGTTTTATGCTGGCTCGGGAGGCGCATTCAGCCGTTAGCCTATCACGGAAAACGGCTAATGTGCGAATACTCGGGCCCGGAGGACGCAATGAGGGCAACGGACAAAGCATTCTCCAAGAAGGATTTCAAGAAGCGGCTAAACCAACTGGTCTCTACTCGAGACTAGTATGAAGAAAGTCAGGAAATGTACCATGCTGGCAAGCCAACTCCAAAGGTAGAATCTTTTCCTCTTTAGGTAATTTTTCGATTTTCCTCTTTCTCGGATGTTTTGCCTTACCCGGACTTTGTCTTTTTGGACAGATTCTGACTCTTCCTGAGTCTAAGCTCGCCACCGATGCCGAGTTGGACGCGCTGCGTGCCAACTTTGCAGGCGGGCGGAAGTGGAAGAAGCCCTCCACCACTCAGGAGGTGATCGACCTTGACGATGTTGTCGTCTCAACATCTAGGTAAGAAATCCCGGGTTCTTTCCTTTTCTATGCTTTTTATTGCATGAATTTTGTTTCTCGGAGTTTCTTGCTTTTTGTTTCCAGCCTTGCTCCTACCACTCTGAAGCCAAAAAGCTGGAAGAAACATAAGGATGTGGTTAGGAGAGGAGCGCAGCCATCTCCCGCTGCTACACCCGACACTCCGACTACAACAGGGGAGGAAAACTTGGCGGCAAGGGAAGGCGAATACCCCTTGCAATCCAGCCAGCCCATTACACCCGAGTCGGACGCGAGGGAAAGGGCGGAGCCGGAAACGGGAGGCGCTTTGCACGTTCCAGAGGAGGATCCTATCCCGACATTTGACAATGATTTCAAGGTAAAAGAAGAGCCCTTTGACGAACACGGATATATCCATCCGTGGGCGACAAAGTACTTTGCTCCAGCTCCTTTAATCTGCCCCTGGCTGCAAGGCGGTCTTATAGTTAGGAATAATTACGTGTTCTCGCCTCGGCAGGTCATACAAGACGGCCTTTGCCACGTCGGAATCCTCTTTGCCGAATACGCAAAGGAATTCAACGAAAATCTGGCAAGTCTTACAAGAATGAGCAAGGTAAATATCTCTAGCCCCCACACATTTAGCCAATTGTATACTTTTTGACTGAATGTTTTCTTCTTGTTCTTGCTTGTTTTTGACTTAAGCGTTCTTTCCCTTGTCGATGTTTCAGCAAACTGCCGAGACAATAAACATGGAAGTTTTTAGTAAACTTGCCATCAAAAACAAGGAGGTGAAAACTCTCTTAATATTCTTGAAGAGAAAGAATCGGAGTTGGCCTCTCTTCAGCATGAGCTGAAAGAATCGGCATGTAAGTTTTTCATTCTTTCACATTGCTGTTCTTGCGAGGAATTTTCTAAGTCATTTTCCGAGTTTTAATCTCTTCAATTTCCTTGCTTTTCAGCTCCTTTGGCGAAAGCCAAGCAAATAGCTGAAGATTCCGGCAATGTCGTGAACCTTCGAAAGGAGAACATGGAACTTCACAAGATCAACGTGAACCTCCAAAAAGATCTGGAGGCCAGCCAGCTGGCTGTCGGTACTGTCGAGTCCAAGGCTTCTAGCCAGGCCGAGAAGGACAAGGCCACCATCCTGGATTTAGAGAATTCTCTAAATCAACGCCTTGAAGAAGGCGTTGAAATGGACAGGATTCTCGGTAAGTTTTTAACACTTTTACTGGAATTTTTCCTTATACCTTTTGTCGGTACTTTTTTTTTCTCTGTTTTTTCTAACTTTCCTTTGTTGGTTTAAACAGAGGGAAACCCCTTGCTTACCCGGATTGACCGAATCCGGGCTTTCGAGAGAGTCTTCGCCGCGCTGAAGTCTATGGGGATGTTACTTATTAATAAGTACATTACCGACAAAGTAGGAGAACTCTCGGAAGTTAGCAAACTTCCGGAGGCGATCGAGGAGGTGGCGAACCAGAAGGAGTCCTGGTTTCGCTCCGCAACTCGTGGTGGTGCACGCATGGACCTTGGGCTAATGCGTATGCACTACACCACCGCCAAGTCTTGGCGCGTGGCGACCGGTATCCCCCAAGGATACACGGAGGCACAACGAGCCAACATCTTCGACTCCGTCAAAGGCCACGCTACGAAGATAGTGCACATGGTGAACATTTCCACCTTCTACCCCGAAGATAAAATTCTGGAAACTCCTGAGGATTCCAGCAGCGAAGACGAGGACTCGGATCCCGAAGAGGCCGCTTGATTCCTAGGTAGATGGCAGGAAAAATAGAAGCATTACTATTCTCCCAATGTAATATCATTGTAATGCTATCTATCATTTGTATAAACAAGCATCCTGCTTTTGCAGTAAAATTTATGTCTTTGCAAGATTTTTCGGGTTTTAATTCCTTTGCCTTCAAAGTTCTCTGGTTTATATGTTTTGACTCTCCTCAGTGTGGAAATGGCTCAATAGCACTTAATCTTTATGCCAAGTGACTGGGTTTAACCTATCAGTCAAGACTCGGAAACATGGATTGTACTAAGGCATTTTTACTTACTAATTTCAGTGACCCAACACACAAACAATCATATAATTCTTAGGAAAGGGTAAGGATTTTTGAAAATGTATGAAACTCAGGCTTGCAGGCACAATCTGGGTTTCCTTAAGCCTCCTTAGGTGAGAAGCATTCAGATTTATAACTCCGAGCACGCAGGCACAATTCGGGTTAACATTGAGTATTTTGAAATATCATTGGGAAATAGATAAAGACGGACTTATGCTTTGTGTGAAAATGAACAGATAAAACAATAATGTATGAACTCCGACAACTTTATTTCATGATCTCAAATATGTTTACATAGAAATTGAACTAAGTGTAGAAGGGACGTAACTGCTGGATGCTCCATGGTCTCTTTGTCTCTCCTAGTTCGACATCTATCTTTCTCTTTCTTTTGCGATTCGGTCTTTTGGGATCATCTTCTGTATCCCGAATGTCTACAAGATAGTATGACCCGTTTTTCGTAGCCTTGCTAATGACAAACGGCCCCTCCCAAACTGGGCTAATGTGTGCTTCCTTTCCTGCATCAATCTAAGCAGTAGGTCACCTTCTTTGAAAGAACGATTATTGACTTTTCGACTATGATATCATCGCAGTCCCTGCTGATAAATGGCGGATCTTTGTAAAACAAGTTCTCGTTCTTCTTCTAAGAGATCGATGGCATCCTGTCGTGCGTTTTCGCCATCCGAGTCTTCGTGTGCCAGCACTCTTGGGCTATCATGGAGCATGTCCGTAGGAAGCACTGCTTCTACACCATAAACCAGGAAAAACAGGGTTTGTCCAGTTGATATATTTGGCGTCATTCGAATACTCCAAAGCACGGAGGGAAACACTTGTACCCATGCTCCAGCTACTCTATGAAGAGGAGATTCGAGTCTTGGGCGTATTCCTTGCAGGTTAGAACTACTCATTCGTTCAACCTGTCCATTGGATTGTGGGTGTGCCACAGGTGCTAGATCTAGGCGAATTCCCGTTTGTCGGTAATACTTGGTCAACTCTCCAATAGGGAAATTTGTCCCGTTATCCGTGATTATGCTGTGTGGGACGCCGTATCTCATGACTATGTCAATGATAAATTTTTTGGCGGTCGGACCATCAAGTTTTTGTATGGGTTTCGCCTCCACCCACTTGGTATACTTATCTACTGCAACGAGTAGGTGTGTAAGTCCGCCTCTTGCAGTTTTGAATGGTCCCATCATATCTAGCCCCCAGACCGCAAATGGCCATGTTATAGGGATTGTTTTGAGTACTTGGGATGGCATATTCGTCTGCTTGGCGTAATACTGACATCTGGCACATGTGTTTACTATGTGCTCTGCATCTGTTTTGGCCGTGAGTTAGAAAAACCCCACACGGAATGCCTTTTTGACTATGCTTTTTGATTGAGCATGATGTCCGCAATCTCCTGCATGGATTTCTTGCAATATTTCCCGTCCTTCTTCTGGTGAAATAGACCGGTGAAAAATTTCGATAGTACTGCGTTTATACAGGCAACCATTAATTACCATGTATCCTTTGCATCGACGTTGTATTTGTCTTTGCAAGACCTCGTCTTCTCCATCCGGGAACTTCTGATCGACTAAGAAGTTTAAATATGGAATTGTCCAATCCGGTATAACAAGCAGGACTTCAATGGACTAGGAAACGAGAGGATAATCAACATCTCCACCTTTGTTTGATGGTTCGTGCAAATGTTGGACAAGCATACCAGGTGGTAGGGTTTTCACTCTTTCCGATCCCGTGCGGGCTAATGCATCTGCGTTCCAGTTTTCTTCCCTTTTGATATGAAGTACTTCAAATCCTAGGAAGCAAATGGCAAACTCGTCCACGGTTCTCCGATATTCGTCCATAATGGGGCTTTTGGCATCCCATGTTTGGTTTAGCTGATGCTGTACCAAATCCGAGTCGCCATAACAGAGTATGCGTTTGACGCCTATTTCCTTTGCAATATGCAAGCCATGAAGCAAGGCTTCATATTCTGCCACATTGTTGCTGGCGTTGAAGTGTATTTGTAATACATACTCCATAATATCACCTTTTGGAGATTTAAGCACTACAACAGCTCCGACGCCTTCCTTCATCTTGGATCTGTCAAAATGCATGATCCAATATTCCCACTCCGGCATTGGTGTGTTTTCCATTGCTTCTGTCCAATCAGCGACAAAATCTGCCAACACCTGGGATTTAATTACCGTCCTGGGTTGGTACTTAATGTCGAACGCAGCGAGCTCAATGCCCCATTTAGCAACTTGGCCTGTTGCGTCCGCATTGTTGATAATATCCCCTAGTGGTGCTTTGCTTACCACTGTTATGGAATGTCCTTGGAAATAATGGCGGAGTTTTCGAGATGCAAAAAACACGCCATATGCCAGCTTTTGATAATGTGGGTACCTTTGCTTTGACTCGGAGAATACTTGACTAACATAGTATACCAAATGCTGATCTGGTATACTTTGTTCGTCTTTCCACCTTTCCACAATTATCACCGCGCTGATAACCATGTTTTTTGCTGTAAGATACAGTAACATGGGTTCTTCGTCTTTTGGGGATGCCAAAATTGGAGCTTTCATAAACTTTCTTTTAGCTGGGTTAATACTTTGTCCGCCTCTTCTGTCCATTCAAATTTCTCGGATTTCTTCAACAACTTGTATAATGGCAGAGCTTTGTCTCCTAGCCGGCTTATGAACCTGCTGACTGCGGCTGCAGAACCCGTCAATCTTTGGACATCTTTTATGCATGTAGGATTTGTGATATTCAAGATTTCCTTGATCTTTTCCGGGTTTACTTCTATTCCTCTGTGAGAAACGATAAAACCCAGAAGGTTTCCTGAGGGAACCCCGAATACACACTTTAATGGATTCAACTTCATTTTATAAGTGCGTAAATTTTTGAAAGTTTCTCGTAGATCTTCAAGGAGCGTACCTTTTCTTTGGAAACGACGACAATGTCATCCACGTAAACATGGACGTTTTTGCTGATTTGACTATGCAAGCATCTTTGCATGCCATGCTGGTAAGTTTTTATTTGACTCTCCTCCTTCATACATATTTGATGGTACCCGGAATAAGCATCCAAAAAGCATAAAAGCTCAGAGCCAGTAGTGGTGTCTATTATTTGATCGATTCGCGGTAACGCGAACCTATCTTTTGGACGCAATTTGTTCAAGCCGATGTAATCTATACACATCCTAAGAACAATACTGTCTTTCTTCGGGACTAATACTGGGTTCGCAGACCAATCAGTATGTATGACTTCCCGGATAAAATCAGCTGCTAAAAGCCGGATAATTTCCTTGCCTATAGCCTTTCGTCTTCTTCCATCGAAACGACGGAGACCTTGTTTGACGGGTTTTGAACCTGGAATTACTTTGCGTTGATGCTCAGCAAGTTCCCTGGGTACTCCCGGCATGTCCGCAGGACACCAGGCAAAAATATCCCAGTTCTCACGAAGGAACTTGATGAGCGCGTCTTCCTATTTGTCGGTCATCCCAGTTCCCACTACGACAAATTTTGCCGGATCTTTGGGATCTAGGATAACCCGTCTTGTATTTTTCGAGGCCTTGAACCTATCTGCCGGCTTCCGACTTTCCTTTCCTGACGACATTTCCATCGGCGAGACTTCCTTAGCTAGCTCCTTTAATTCTTCCCTTGCGATAACTTGCTCAGTGCAAAGGGTGTTTCCTTCCTCCATCTCGTTCGCCAATCTGTAATCTCCGGCTATGGTAATTACTCCTCCTTTCGGCTCTGGCATCTTCAGCTTGTTATAGATATAACATGATTTTGCCATGAATTTGGCAAAAGCTGGACGTCTGAGTATTGCATGATATACACTTTCGTACGACACCCCCTCGAATGAGATTTTTCCTGCCGGAAATGTTCTCACTTCCGAAGGTTACATCTAGGGAAATTTCTCCTAGGATTGTGCTTGCCTGCCAGGAACAATAACATGAAACCATATATTGCTGTGCCTGAGCTGAGTCTCAGAAATATGTAGTTGTTTCAATGTACTCAGGTACATGATGTTGATACTGGATCCTCCATCCACCAACACTCTTTTCAGCCTAGTGTTTTGAATAATAAGACTTACGACCAAAGCATGTGTGCCGGGTCCTGGGATGTTTCCGGGATGATCTGACTGATCCCAGGTAATTGGCGTATTTGAATACTTCAAGTACTTGGGGTTTGGTGGAACAACCGCGTTGATTTCTCGAAGTGTCCTTTTTGCCTGCTTTGCTGAGGGATTTGCCAGGAAAGTTAGGTTACATTCTCCTTCAACTCTCGGGAATTCTGGCTCGCCTTTTCGCAGCTGTTCTTGGATTTTATCGTCAGTGTCCGATTCACTTTCTTCTTTCTCAGCTTCCGACTTTTGCTTGTTGAACTTTCTCTTGGAATTATTTCCCTTATTCCCGGATCCTGCAGTGCCCTTCATATGTTTGTTGAGGTGGCACTATGCATTTGTGTGGGTAGGCTTTCCAAATTGCGAATGGTAGACACAGTTTTCCGACTTTATGTTTTCCGACTCTTCCTTGGAGTAGGAGATAGGTTCTATGCTTCTTCCTTTCCCACTCTTCCTTGATGAAATCATGCATTGCTTGTACATCACTTACTCCAGGCAGCTGTTCTTCATTGCTGTCCATCTTGATATAAAGTCAACATACGACTCGTCTTCAAATTGGACGCAGCGGTTTAGCTGGTTGATGCTATTAGGGCGTTTGTACGTACCCCGAAAATGCTGAGCGAATACTCTAGCCATATCATCCCAGCTATCCACGGTTCTTGACGGAAGCCCGTTGATCCAATCTCTGACTCCATCCAACAACATTAGGGGAAGAAATTTCACCGCTTCTAGGTCTGTCCCTTTGTTGATCTGAACGACAGTATAGTAATCTGAGAGCCATGTATCTGGTTTGTACTTTCGGTATACTTTTGGTAAGTTGGACCAACTTTGGCAAAGCTAGAATGTACGGTTATTCTTTGGATCCTGTCTGTGAAACATTTAGGTCCAAAGTATAGATCATCTCTTTCCGCCTTATCGACGTGAGCGGAATATCTGCCGGCTGAATGGACAGAGGGGGATCTTCTCCTTTCTGGCCCATTGTTGCGCGAGTGCACTCTTCCGGGATTATCCCTATTTCGTCCGTTATCGTGTCCTTTGGAATAAGGCGGAGTTCTACTCTTTGGACTTTATTTGTTCCTAGGAGGAGTACGGGATCTCTCACGCCTGTGAGGATTTTCATATCTTCCGACTTTTTCAGCTGGGCGTCTCGGAGGCAGCATCATTTTTCCGTCTTTCCGGTTTTGTTCCTCCAGTTCTTTGTGATCATGGGGGTTTCCACCTTTTGGTGGGTGGGATCCTGTCCTGGACGCTTCATCCCATTGTCCGGGATTTTCTTGTCCTTCTTGGGATCTCCCTTCTTTTCCTTAAAATTGCCTGAATCTCCAGGTTCGCCAGGTCCAGGTGGCAGTTTTGCATAGGGCCGAGTCGTCGTGCAACTTCCCTAATCTTCCATGTCCTCGCTGTTGCTGTTGTAATGCTTTTTAGAGGAAAGCATACACTCCCTGAAGCTTTTCATCTTTGGAGTACAGATCATCGTTAAGGATGGAGAACGTGGCTTCCGTTTTCAGCTGCGGTTTTGTAGATGCATTCGCCCTTAGAGTTTACACCGTTAACCTGTCTTTGCCAAAAGGGTTTTGCAGTCGTTCTTTTACTGGCAGCACATCCGTCCTTGCAATTCCGGGTAATCTCGTGGGTTTATCCCGAACATATTCCGTTTTTCGAATTCATTAGTTTCCTCCTACTTTGCTTTTACGATAGCTTGGGCTTTGAGGAGATTTTCTTGAGATCGGAATAGTTGTTGCTGCTGCCGCATAAGGGCTTGCCTTCTGGCTTCCATCACTTCCGGTGGTTCGTACGGTCCAACCGGGGTTTTGATCAGATCAATCTCGTCCTGTTCCGACATTTGGGGGAGAGGGATTTCTTTCTTTTTCTTCTCCACAGGCGTGACTCCGCTTCCTCCTCCTGCTTCTAGGTTTTGATTAGCAGTATCTTCCAATTTTTTCTTATAGAGTTTGTAGTGGAGTTTCTTGGCAGTCTTCCTTTTCTTCTTGGAAGAGGGAGGCTTTTTTCCAGGTTCTTCCTCTGTCAACTTCTTGACATCAGGATAGATGGGACTGGTTTCGCCATCCTCTCTTTCTTCATCTGGTGGAGGTGTTTTGGGGTCTTCATCTTCTTCGGCATCCGAGTTTTCAGTCGGTTTTGCCATAAGCACTTCATGGAAGCTCCCCTGCATTGATTTGACCTTTCTTTCGAAAGCTTCTTCATCTTCGTCTTCAGAATCTATATCTTCAGATCCAGGTTCCGACCCCAATCTTGCCTCTATGACAGCTAGCACGTAGTCGGCTTCCGAGTTCGTCGTTTCACTGATGGGTATCGGATCTTCCACTTGTTCTGTGGGATTGTTGTTTTCTTCTTCTTCCACAGGATTGCTTACTTCTGTGTTTTCGGTGACCTTGGACTGCACCATGCCAATGAAGTGAGATCTGATTGCAGGCATTTCCGAAGAGGCAGCAAATCAGGGTTTTGGCGATCTGAGCAGAAACCGGTATCATAGTTTTCTTCAACTGGGTATAGGGCGGGTGGGATAAATTTGCTTCCACCACAGAATCCCATCGCTTCTGCAGTTAATCAGATAAAGTTGTTTGCAGATCCAATCGGTAAAATGCAGGCACTTACTGAATGATTACGTGCTGGCATGTACGATCCGTTGTTGAGGAAGTGCCCGACGTCGTTGTCGAATTCCAGGCTTCCGACAATTATGGTACTGCCGATTCCGCCGAGTATCCCCGATCGAAACATAACGCCCGACGTCGCTGGCCCCACGGTGGTCGCCAACTGTCGAGACATCGTAGTAAGGATCATAGACGGGGTGCCATGAGCCTACAGGTAGAGACGTGGGGGGACGTGGTAGTACGACAATCGAGAACACCAAGTTTACCCAGGTTCGGTACGACGCAACTAGGAGGCGTTCCTACTCCTGCAATCTCACTAAATCAGGGCTGAAGCCTGAAGTATGCAAAGTACAATGTGAGTAGGGTTTTGCTAACTCTGCAAGTTGGCTTATAGCTAATTGTCTGTATCTTTCGTTTCTCCCGTCTGACTTTATATAGATAGTCGGGTTAGGGCTTACAGAAAGAAGACCTAGAAGACTACGGGATCTGTGTTCTCCTAGAAAACTATTTAACTTGGAAAGTAAGGAATCTGTGTTCTCCTCCAAGCCACACCACCTTGGGCCGTGGCCCGGGTTCTTCTAGAATCCGGCTTCCTGCGCATCAGATTACTAGGCCGCCTAATGGGTTGTAGTCCATTACCAACAGGCCACCCTGGTAATCCGGCTCTTTAGGATAATGCCGGATATACCCTAAACAGTATATATCCGACACCTATAGTTCCTTGAGGTAGACACGGACTAACACCGACAAGCTTCTAGTTAGACCACGTGCCCATGTTGAGGCAATGTGGCAGTACTAGTTGGTTGTCCAACAAAGACTAGGTTATGTGTCGTTTTTTAGAAAACACTTTTTTTTTCCAAAAAATCACCTCTTCACAAAACACCCGATGGAAAAGGTCCCACCTTTCCACGGTGTTTCCATAAAGACTTTGTTTTACCAAAACCTCCAATTTTAAATGTCCCGCAATGGAAATTTATTAAATTAAAAATTAAATGTCCACCGTGGGACTTAAAGTTCTCTTTGTTTAGGTGGTAAAGGAATAGTATGGTGGCCAAGGGCTTGGTAACATCAAGATTATCTAGTGGCAATAGCATACTAGACATATATAGCAAAAGAAACATAGTTTACTCTTAAAAGGTTTTTGATACAAGTTTTTGAAAAACTTTAGAAGTAAAACATGCATGATAGATAATGATAAGTAAAAGAACATAACAAACATTTAGAGTGGCTTGCCTTGGCCCTGATATTGTCCTTGCTCTTGAAATAAACAAGAGTGGCAATAAACTTCCTCGAGAATAATACCTTCTTCTTCGTTATCTAACATCTTAAAAGAAAAGAAAATAAAAACACACAATCATAGCAAGCATTTCACCAAATACTACACTCCATAAATTAATACTAGGGTTACACACAATCAAGCAAACATGCATTTCTAAAACATGGGAATAATACTAGAAAATGATACTAGGGATCCTCAACCAAAGTGTCATGAGTTCAGTGGGTGTGCCACTCTCATATCATGATAAAATAAAGCTAAATGACTCTCTGGTCATTCATGAGGATAATTACTAAAGCAAGAAAATAACACAAAACACCTAAATAGGCATAGAGAGGTAATATCAAGCACTACTACAAGACCTAGGTATAACATGCTTTTATAAACATGAATGGATAATAAAACCAGAGGCAACATGGCATACTAACAGAAGCACAAATTTACAAATCATGCCATGACATCACTCAAGGCATAATGATAACAAGAATCAAACAAAACATTAAGAGACTAGACTAGAAAACAATCATCTACACATGAAACTACTCACAACCATGGCAATACAATAAACATGGATTATTATAACATGCTAGGAATATAACATAACAACCTAGTAACATATAATACAACACCTATGCATGCTAGTATTAACAAAAACAACAATTAAAGCAATAATCAATGATATTTAAACAATTAACACAAAATGGCAGAAAAGCCCCTAAACTTGCAATGCATGCCAAAAATAATCTAAGGCTCATAAATTTATTCCAAGCTAGGATTAGGTAGTACTAAGCACACAGAAGCTCACCCAATTGGTCATTTACCATTTTGCATGTATGTTAAACTAGGAAGCTCAAGTGCATTCAAGTACAAGTGCTATAGCTAGGTATCACAAATATCTATCCAAATAAATTTACCTCACATCATTTGAATTCCTAGAAATAAAGTTATGGTCAAAGGAAGATTTCATATAGGTTTTGTTTGTGATTTTCCCTATGATTAATCAAGGGTGCAAAACCAGATCTACAACTTGGACATGGTTAAGAACACTTGCATGTATCATTGGAATTTCTGGATTGGTCAAATATTTTACTTCTAACAATTTTATTTCGATTAAAAGCAACAAGGTTGTTTTCTGCTAAAACAGAAAAGAAAAATAAACCAGAAAAAAGATCCACGAGCCAGATCCAACAGATTTGGGAAGATAAGTGCTGATTCAGCCCGCAGAACATGCGCGCGCACTGCGCGGGCGCGGGAAGGGGTGGATTCAAAAGGATCCGTCGGACCAGGATCGAACGGCAGGGGGCCCTCATCCTCCTCGCGACATGCACTCGCGGGCATGCGCACACCGCGAGATCGGGAGGCCAGAGGGCTCACCTAGGGGTGTCGCGGCATGATTGCGAGGCTTTATGGCGATAGAGGGTGGTCGAGACGGTGCAGACGCGCGACAGTAGTAGCAACATCGCCGACGTTCAATGTCTCTGCGCCGGTGGCGTGAGGTGGTGTCGAGCACGTTAGCGTTTATCTTGCAGAGAAACGTCCATGCCACCGTGTCAGAAAGATGTTCCGTAGCACAGGAAGGTGAAGAGAAGATAATGGTAGTGAGAGGATGTCGGCGACGAGCTCAACCTCGATTCTCTCTCTGCAGTCTCCGACGAACTTTTCTCGCCGTGATAGGCTTACGAAGAGATAGAGGAGAGCTGGGCGCTCTCAAGGTGAACGAGAAGGGCGGAAATTGCACTCGGGCGAGGCCAGTGGCCGTGGCGTGGCCTTCATACCCGAGGGTTACGAGGTGCTCTTCTCGGGTTCATCTCCGACGTTCATGGCGGCGTGGAGAATGGAGGGCACGTGGATGAGCTCGAGACGGTCGTGCGCAAGCTGCCAAGGCGGATAGAGGAGAGCAATGGGGTCGGCCGAAGTGGTGTGCAAGTTGTTGCGACTGACAATCCGACTCTACTCCACCTACTCTCTTGGCACTTTTCCATCTCCCTCTCTGATCTTCCATTGAGAAAACAAGAGGCAGGGTTTTGAAGATTTTATTGTGTAATAAAAAATGACATGGTCACATACTCGAATTTGAATCAGAAGCATTTGTTTGAATGAGTTGAAAAAGTGTCAACACACAGATTCAGAAAATTCAGTGATGAAGACTTGGAGAAAATTTCCAAGTCGTGGAATTTCTGCAAGAATCAGCAATAAGTTTGGATTAGAAACAAATTGCAAATGAGTTCCAATTTAAAAAATTCAAATTGGAGATTGTAGATGATGACATCTACTTTCATAAACCAAATTTTAATTATTTTTATAAAATGCCTAGGGCCATGATAACAAGAGAGAAAAAGGGCATGTTTCTGTTTTCTAGTTTTCCTGTTGTCTCAACTAGGTCATAAAACAAGCAAGAAAACACCATCAATAACAATTAAAAATGGATCTTTGGACATGATGAGTAAGTTCATATCCCAAGGATAGATGGAAAGCAAAGATAACAAGGAATTGGGTTCTGTTTCATCATAATTGGAAAGGTTCAAAAAAGAAAGAATTAACAGAAAAGAAGAGAGAAAACTTAGTCATTTCCTTAGGGGTTTTTCCTTAAGATCAAACCAATGACTAAGAAAACAAGATAACAAAAATCAAGGATGGATAATGAGACAATGGAACAAAGGAAAACAATATTTCCAAACTTTTCATATTGAAATAACATTTAGAGATTACATAGGGACCATAATTATCCAGATGATAACAAGACCAACATGATGTGACACTTTTTCAAACCTTTAAACATTTTGAAACCACGAAAATTCTATGTATTTTTAAAATGTGAATATTTTTGGTATCCGTGAACATTTTTTTTAATAGTGTGAACATTTTATTTTAACAGTTCGAATATTTTCTTTGGACCCGTGAATATTTTTTGAACAGCGTGACGGTTTTATAAAATCCCATGAACAGTTTCATGAACAATGTGAACATTTTTTCAAGCCCTAAACATTTCTCAACTCGTAGACATTTTTTTTGACGGCGAAAATTTTCAAGACTTGGACACGTTTTTAATATCTATGAAAACAGTTAAACGGTTAACTAATAAGTGTTCACCTACAGTATAATAACTGTTTGCGTAGGTTTATAAACACTCAGCTATTATTGACATAATGGCTTTCTTGCATTTGAAAATGTTCAAGTATCTTGAAAATACCCATGTCTAAAACTTTGTTCAACAATTGATAAAATGTTGATATGTTCAAACAATTATTCATATATTTATAAAAAAACGAGCATGGAAGTAGAAACCATATAAAATAAAGTGAAGAAGTAAAAAAAAGGAAAGAAATAGACACCAAAACAGAAACAAATGAAATGGAAAAGGAAAAAAAAAACCAAAATGGGCTGGCCAGCTGAAGTGGTGCGGTCCATCTGGTTGCTGTCTTGGGGGACATCGGGTGCAACCCAGTTGCGTGGGTGAGATGAGGATTTGCTCTCGCTTTAAGGGATACAATAGAAGAACCCGAGTCAAACGGCCCGATACCACAAAATTGTGGCTGATGCCGTCATGCGCGTGCTATTTCATCCTTTTGGATTTTTTATCCTTAGAGCATGTCCAGTCGCGCTCCCCAATTGGCGTTCGGATGGGCGTCCGGCGAAGCCCTTTGGGGGCTTGTCTGGACGGGAAGGCGCCGGCGGGGGGCGTGGCTGCCCAGTCGCAGCCCCACTTGGAGCGCCCCCCCCCCCCAAAAAAAATCGAACTTTTTTAATGACGATTTCATTCAAATATTTAGGATATATTACAACATTTGAATGAAATTTAAACTAAAAACAGAAATTTAAAGTAAACTACGACGTGTTCACTCGTTGAACACGTCGTAGTCTCCGTCGAAGCTTCTGTCATCGCCGTCCTAGTCCTCCTCGTCGTCGTTGCCGCCCCAATGGCTCGGCCCTGCCTCGTTGTCATTGGCCGCCGCCGGTAGGTCGAGGACGATCAGCGGCGCGCCTTTCATCACCGCCGTGTCGCTGAAGGACCACGTCGACGCCGCAACGGCGTCCATTGGCTACGACGTGCTGTACGACGCGAGGATCGCGTCCTTGATGCCCTCGGGGTCGTCCTTTGTCGCCGACGCCGCCTGGAGCGCCTCGAGCTGTTCGGCGAGGCTGAGTGGGCGCTCCAGCCTCGGCTCCACCTTGGGGACGCGTAGCCCCGGCTCCGTCTTGGGGACGCGTAGCCCCGGCTCCGTCTTGGGCACGAGGAGGGTCGACGCAGGGCGACGGCGCGAGGAGGCGCTTCCTCCGCCAAAGCGGATGCCGCCAATGCTGATGCCGCCGGAGCGCGGACGCATGTGTGGCGGCGTGGAGGTCCCCGGCTCCATCTTGGGGACGCGCAGCGGCGGGCGCGAGCGCCTGGACGAGCCGCCGGCGGAGGAGGAGGAGAACGAGCACGAGATGGAGGAGGTCGGGGTCGCCGTCGTCCGTCTTGGGTCCCAGCGGCTGGGAGCCGGCCAGGGGAGGCGCGGGTTGTTGCCGACGTCGATGTGGGCGAGGAAGGCCTCGAGGCTGAAGCCATCCTGCACCCAGAAAGCCTCGCGCCCGTACTTGTTCCGCTCGTGAGCGAGCGGCGCCGGGCCGGGACCGTCTCAACGGTTCCAGCGCTCCCGGTGGAGGCGCTTGAACTCGCGCTCGTAGAGCGCCGTGCTCTTCGGGTTCGCTGGGTCCCAGCGGGGGTCAGCGCGCCGCTCCGGCGTGAGGTGTCCGTAGAAGTGGGCGCGCACCTCCCGCCCCCAGGATGCATCGCTCACCGACGGCGCATTGGGGATGGGCACGCCAGCGAGCCCATGGTGAACCCGTGCCCGGCGTGCACGTCCGGCGGGCACGGGTACCAGGCTTCGTAGAGGGCGCGCGCCTCATGCTTGAGGAGAGAATGGCGGGGGAAGCCGTTGGCGGCGGCGGGGGGGGGGGGGGGGGAAGCGGCGATGCGAGAGGCAGAGAACGGCGAGGGGAGAGGCAGAGGGTGGCGAGAGGAGAGTGTGCGCGACGAGAGGGGGGGGGGCTGGCATTTATACCCGGCGGGGTAGGCCGAAAGGCCGCCCCCGTATTAACACCGACGCCCGCGTGGGGAGACACGCAGCCGCCGCGTTGGCGCGACTGGGCGAAGCGATGGCCCGCTGCGGCGCCTGCGTTTCTGCGCCGTCTCAGGAGAAGACGAAGACCGGGCGCCGCTTTGACTGCGTGCCCGTCTCACTGTTGGGAGGGCCCGCGGACGCCACGCGGCCGTTTCTTTTCGTCTGGTGCCCCCACGGGAGCCCCTGGGAGGCGGGATTGGGCTGAGTTTGCCGGACGGGAACAAGGGGACGTCCGGACGGGAAGATCCAATAGGGGCTCGACTGGGCGCGCTCGGGGCCGTCCGGACGGAAAAAGGCCGTGGGGGCGCGTTTGGGGGCGCGACTGGAGATGCTCTTATGTACTTCTGTTTGAAAAAACTAAAATACTCCGTGCGGTAAATCAGGACGCTTATGCATAGGAGGGAGTATATAAAAATATAAACGGGCCGTGTTGGAATATGGGCCTCCTTTCGGCGATAAGCCTGGTGCTGCCACAGGCCGATGCCATGCCGAGTTTCTTATGGGCGGGCCTTCGAGGTACGGCCCAGATGGCCAGCCACAGTCCGACACCAACACAGGAGGGAACTCGGGTTCTAAAAAGAAAAACAAATAAAAATACGAGGGAACTCGCAGTCTCTCGCCTCTGCTTCATCTCGATGCCGCCTCCTCGCCCGGCGAACACGAGACCCTACGCCGATGTCGTCTCCTGCACCCGTGGCGGGGGCAGCCGCGGCGCCGATGGCCGTGGACGACGCGGAGGACAACCAGCTGGGCTCCATGTCGACGGAGAACGTCGTCCGAGCCTCACGCCTCCTCGACAATGAGATTCGTGTCCTCAAGGCAAGCCGCGCCCTCCAGAACCTGGATCACCCTCGAGGCCCGCCCCCATGAAGTGCGAGCAAGGGTCTCGTGGAATTTGGTTGTTAGGGTTTGGGTTTAGGCCTGATTGGTGTTTCTGTTTCCCCTCTACGCCGGCGCGCAGGACGAGCTGCAGTGGACGAACCTGGAGCTGGAGACCTTCAAGGATAAGATCAAGGAGAACCAGGAGAAGATTAAGCTCAACAAGCAGCTTCCCTGTCAGATCCCTAGCAAGGAATCGGACGATAACAGCTCCCGATGTGGAGACCTCGCTATGAACAGAGGATTTAACTAGGAATTAAACTAAGCTAAGGAAGAACAGGAGATAGTTCATAGCATAATATTCATGTCGATAGCCCTGTCTTTCCCAGATGGGTGGCTTATAAGCAGGTCTCGTACGGATTATTACATCAGGTAGAAAGTAAAAACGAACGATTACAGCGGTAACAGCTGCCCTTCATCTAGACCGTAGGATTTAAGTGATTGATCAGGACCGTCCAGGTGTTATGACCACGCGAACAGGTATGTGCTAACTCCCCTGCTAGCTACAGGATCTGACAATGCCTCCTCCTCGAAAGCACACTTGCCCTCAAGTGTGAGTATCAGGGAACCATGCCTTCAGGGTTGCTGTATAAAAGTCTGGGAATATTTTCTTGATGAAGTTGGCATCCTCCCAAGAAGCGTCTGCAGGTGCTAAGTTAGCCCATTCCACTAACCACTGAGTGACGAGAACTCCATTTCTGGGCAATGACCTCGTTTCCTTCACTTGGACTAGTTCGGTTTTGATGCGTCCATCATCAGTGATCAATGGAAGGCCTTGTTCTGGAACGACAGTGGGGCCGAGGTGCTTCTTCAACTGACTGACATGAAAAACGGGGTGTATCTTGACGCCTTCTGGAAGTTCCAGTTTGTATGCCAATTTGCCCACGGTTTGCAGAACACGGAAGGGCCCATAATATTTGCTAGTCAGCTTGATGGACTGACGAATACCGAATGATGCCATCCTGTAGGGTTGCATTTTGATGTAGACCATGTCCCCTACAGCCAATGTTCTTTCACTCCTTTTCTGTCAGCATACTTCTTCATCCTGGCCTGAGCCTGTGTTAAATTTTCCTTGAGTTTAGTCAGTAATTCCTGTTTCTCCAGTAAGAAATCTCTAGCTTCAGTGTCTTCTGGCCCAGGTATGGAAATTTCACTAATCATTGGAGGTGCATATCCATAGAGAGCCTGGAACGGCGAGACTTTGAGTGCAGTGTGGTAAGTGGTGTTGTACCACCACTCTGCCAGTGGCAACCAAGCAGCCCACTTCTTGGGTTCCTGAAAAACCATGCAACGAAGGTAGGATTCCAAGCATTGGTTGACACGTTCAGATTGCCCATCCGATTGAGGATGGTATGCTGTTGTCAGGTTCAACTTGATATTCATAGATTTGAATACTTTTTGCCACATGTTACTGGTGAAAATCCTGTCTCGGTCAGTGATGATGCTAACAGGAGGTCCATGGAGCTTGAATACATTATTCATGAAGGCATCAGTCACTGTCTGGACCGTGTATGGGTGTGGTAAGGCTATGAAGTGAGCTACCTTTGTCATTCTGTCGACAACCACAAGAATTACCTCTTTCCCTTGTGATTTGGGCAAACCCTCGATAAAATCCATGGTGATGTGCTGCCAAGCCATGTCGGGAGGGTCCAATGGGTCCAAGAGGCCTGGGTATTGACAATGCTCAGATTTTGCTCTTTGGCAGATAGGACATTCAGCCACAAAGGTGTGTGTGTCCTTCTTAATTCCTGGCCAATGGAATAACCTTTTCACTCTCTGATATGTGGCCACCATTCCTGAGTGGCCTCCAATAGCTGAAGCATGAAAAGAGTGCAATATCTGTTGTCTTAGCTCATCATCTTTGCCAATGAATATTTTCCCATTGTATCTAATGATACCAGCTTGCAAAGTGAAAGGAGGGTGGCCTGTGGGAGCTATGGCAAGTTTCTGTAGCATTTCTTGGCAATATGTATCCTCCCAGTAGCTTTTTTGAACTGAGTCCACCCATGATGGTGTAATCACAGTCATAGGCATGAGATGAGTATCTCTCCTGCTTAGAGCGTCAGCTGCCTTGTTCTCTTTGCCCTTCTTGTATTCGATGGAGTAATTGAATTCGAGAAGTTTCAGTAGAAGTTTATGTTGGATTCCTTCAGCCACTTTTTGGTCTGTGATAAACTTGAGGCTTTTTTGGTCTGTTTTGATCAATAGTTCACTACCCAGTAGATAATGCCTCCATCTTTTCAAAGATTCCAAGATTGCTAATGCTTCTTTGTCGTATGTTGACATTGAAACAACTTTGCTTCCCAGTGTTCTGCTGTAGTAAGCTATCGGACGCCCTTGTTGCATTATAACTGACCCCAATCCAAAACCACTAGCATCAGTTTCCAAGGTGAATGGTAATGAAAAGTTGGGAAGGGCCATGACAGGAGCAGTGATTAGTGCTTCTTTTAAATTGTTGAAGGCTGTTGTTTGTAGTTCTGTCCAGAGGAAGGAATCCTTCTTTAACATGTCATGCAATGGCTTGCATATGATGCCATAGCCTTTGACAAACCTTCTGTAGTACCCAGTGAGCCCTAAAAAGCTTCTCAATTGAGTGGTGTTTTGTGGAATTGGCCAATCTTTCACAGCTGCTATCTTTTGGGGGTCAGTAGCTACTCCCTGTGCAGAAATGACATGCCCCAAGTACTCCACTTGCTCTGTGGCAAACACACATTTGGACATCTTAGCATATAATTTGTTTTCTCTAAGTACCTGGAGGATTGTCTGGAGATGTTGGAGGTGCTCTTGTTTGCTCTTGCTGTAGATTAGGATGTCATCGAAGAAAACAAGCATATATTTCCTCATGTGGGCTGAGAAGACAGTGTTCATCAAGGATTGAAATGTTGCTGGGGCATTGGTGAGCCCAAAAGGCATGACAAGATACTCAAAGTGGCCAAAATAAGTCCTGAATGCTGTCTTTTGAATGTCTCGCTTGTTCATTCTGATTTGATGATATCCAGATCGAAGATCCAATTTGGTAAAAAATTTGGAGCCATTGAGTTCATCCAGAAGATCTTCAATTACTGGTATAGGGAACTTGTCCTTTATAGTTTGCATGTTGAGCTTGCGATAATCAATACAGAGGCGCCATGTGCCATCTTTCTTTCTAACAAGTATAGCAGGAGATGCATATGGGCTTTTGCTAGGTTGGATGATACAGGAATCCAATAATTTCTGTATCTGTTGCTCCATTTCGGTTTTTTGCTTGTGAGGGACCTGTATGGGCGCACTCTAGGTGGTTCTGCTCCATCTTTGAGTGGAATTGAGTGGTCACAAGTTCTCTCAGGGGGTAATTCAGTTGGTTCCTCAAAGACATCTTGGAAAGCTTGGAGTACTGTTTGTATCTCTGGGTCAATAACCCCTGTGCTTTCCTGAGCAGCAGTAATTGGGAAGAGGCAGTATCATGTTGCTCCTTTCAATAATGTTTTAGGTAGCTTTTCCATGGCAAGTAATCTCACCCCTTTGATCAATGATTCATCCTGCAAGAATATTTTGTCTTTTCCATGCAATTTGATCTTCAACTTCCTTGTTTCATAGTCAAACTTGACTGGGTTATGTGTTAGCATCCAATCACCTCCTAACACAATGTCATAGCCTTTTAGTGGGAGGACCTTGAAGGAATTGTGGAAGGTGTGCCCTTGGATGGTGTAATTGATGTCTTGCACATGAGCTCCTGTTTGTAATTCTCCCCCTCCTGCCACAATCACTTTCTCCAGGCCATTAGTGATCATTTTGCATTTGATTTTAGTGGAGAACTTCAGGTCCATGAAGGTGTGAGTGCTTCCTGTATCCACCAGTGCTGTGGCTTTCTTGCCTCCCACCAGTACACTTAGTGTAAATGTGTTTTTGGAGCTCTTGCCTTGAGCTGACTGTAAAGAAATCTGCATGCAGAGCTCTTTTTCATTTGGAGAAGTGCTATTTGAGGTTGTTGTATCTTCTTCAGTGGGGGCATCATGGAACTGGTCTTCCTCCTCTTCTTGTTGGTCATCTGTTGTCATCATGTTCAGTGTTTTGTATTGTTGGCAACGATGGCCGAAAAACCACTTCTGTCCACAGTACTTGCACTTCCCAGGTTCATTAAATTTAACCTCCGGTTTTGGCCTTGGTTTTTCGGTGTCTGGCTTGCTAGTAGCATTTTCTGCTGAAGGTTTTGCTCTGGGAGTAAATGATGAGGTATTATGATTTCTGTTGCTGTCGGTTGAGGCATTCAATCTTTTGTTGTGGCTCTGTGCTGTGGCAAGCATCCCTTTTTCCATGTCTCTAGCATACTCCACTGCTTCATATAATGAGGATGGTTTCAGTGGCTTAATATAGTGCTTAATTTCTCCCCTTAAGCCGTTGATATAGCATTTGATGTAGTATGCTTCTTTGACCTCTGGATTTTCTTTGCGATAATTGGCCATTTTGTCCTCAAACAAGTCTGTGTACTCTGATACACTATGGTAACTTTGCTTAATACCATTGAATTCTTCCACTGCTTCATACGGACTGCTGCCTGAGAATCTCTGTACCACTACCATGCAGAATTGCTGCCACGTGAGGTTTTCCTGTAACACCCCAGAATTCCTAAGCCAGACATCAGCTCGACCAGTGATATACATCTGTGCATAATCGAATTTGGCGTCTTCAGGTACATGGACCATAGAGAAATACTTTTCTGTCATTCGCAGCCATTCCTCAGGATTGCTCCCATCAAACCGAGGGAAATCCATTTTTGGTGCTTTTGCAATGGATTTATAAAATTGGGCATCTCTATCGAGTTCCTGTGGCCTGTAGTTCCTGTAATGACCTCTGTCAGGTGGTTCCTCCTGTCTAGCAACATAGGGCTGTGCTTGTGATGTGGCACCATTCTGAGGTGGTTGGGTATGAATGGTGTGGTTGACATAGTACCCTTGACCTTGTGCATAAGGGTTGTTCTGCCACTGGTACTGATTTTGGTGTTGGGCAGGATATTGGCTCCACTGAGAGTAGACATCTTGGTATTGTGGGTAATATGGTTGGTTTGGTGGTGGGAATGGCAGGTAGTAGGGTTGTGGTGGTGGTTGCTGGTAGGTGCTGTTTTGGTGATGCTGGAAGTCAGGGATGTTGTACTGGAGCATACCGTTTTCATCATAGCAAGGTGGTCGGTTGTCGCTGGTGTAGTGTTGATCATCCAGGAATTCCTCTCTGTTTTGCTCTGCCGCTACCCTGCGCCGCCAATGAGGTGGTCCCTCATGCCATGATGTCTCCGTTGATCTGTTCTTGTCTGCCTCCTGCTTCTCTTTCTCAAGGCGTTCCTTTTCTTGAACTTCTTTCTCTTTAAATTGTTGTTGAGGATCAGGAGTAGCTGTACGCCGTCGGTCTGCTAACAGTAGGGTCTCCAATCAAGAGAATTGCTCGCTTAAGGAAGCGACTTGCTGTTGGACCCCGTCAACTTTTCCTCCAATTTCTTCCGTGCGTTCCTGGACATGCTCGATGTCAAGCTTGAGAGCCGCGAGTTCTTGTGTTTCAGCATTCTCAGCGGATGCCTTCGATTTCCCCATCTAGGTTTGCAAGCGAACTACGGAATTTTACCCAGGAATGTATCCCAGAACCCTTGTTCGAAGCAACCCTCTGCCGACACCAGCGATCCTCGCCTCCAGAGGTACACGAATCAAGTTTTGTCACCAGGATTTTACTACCGGAGGGGATGATCTCCAATAACCGTGACTAACTCCTGATTTGTACCCGAATGTCACCGCGGCCGAGCGCCTCCAATTTTTCGCCGCCGCCGTCGCCTCCGTCGACCACGTCAGAGAGAGACGTCACCGCCTCCGTCGCCGCCGCGAAAAGGGAAGGGAGGGTGGGATTTTACAGGAGATCCCAACCACCGTCCTTCTCCGATTCGGATCGCCGCCCAGATCTGAATTCCGAAGTGATTCTTGGTGAGGAAAATTTTTCTGGCCAAGGATTGACCTTGCTCTGATACCAACTGTCAGATCCCTAGCAAGGAATCGGACGATAACAGCTCCCGATGTGGAGACCTCGCTATGAACAGAGGATTTAACTAGGAATTAAACTAAGCTAAGGAAGAACAGGAGATAGTTCATAGCATAATATTCATGTCGATAGCCCTGTCTTTCCCAGATGGGTGGCTTATAAGCAGGTCTCGTACGGATTATTACATCAGGTAGAAAGTAAAAACGAACGATTACAGCGGTAACAGCTGCCCTTCATCTAGACCGTAGGATTTAAGTGATTGATCAGGACCGTCCAGGTGTTATGACCACGCGAACAGGTATGTGCTAACTCCCCTGCTAGCTACAGGATCTGACATTCCCTACCTCGTCGGCAACATCGTTTTCATAGGCTTCTAAATTGGTACTAGATCGTGTATGAATGTTGCGTGTTCCTGCTTCTTACGCTATCTAGACCACGTGAAGCAGATTAGGCTTAACTTTGAGTAGTTTAAAGGTGCGAGTAATTAGCATAAGAGCTCCATAAGATGTTTAACCTCTGATAATTTTACATATTATGATATATAGTAGTACTGTCCATAAGTGTTTGATGTACTTCACTCCTCTTGAAGCGTGATAACTAGTTTGCTCTTTCCTGTGATTTGGTATTTTATCATGATATCTTGGATTATTGTATTTTGGAATATATTTATTTGTATGGTTAGTTGGTTACTCATGTGGTTTCTGCTTTTCTTAACTGTTCAGATTTTGGAAATGAACCCTGAGGATGAAGATGAGGAGGATGGTGCTAACATTGATCTAGACTCACAAAGGAAAGGGAAATGTGTTGTTTTGAAGACCTCCACGCGACAAGTAAGAAGCTCTTTCCCTATTCATTTGGTCCCTGGATTTTACTTTGTATGAATGAAATGCTTCATTGTTCTCTAAATAATTAATCTGATTAAATGATGAAAGCAACTACCGTGCTTGTTACTGACGTGCTGGCAGATAAAGCTGACTATATCTTGGCATGGAATATTTTGGGGCAAAGATGATTCTATCTAATAATGCAATTGGCTAATTGCTAGGCACAATATGTTGAAGCAAGTGTAATTGTTTGAAGTTTTACAAAAATAAACAGTTCTATCCATTATCAAGCAGTATGGTGCTTATCCAGGAAGCAGTATTGTATGGCTTTAGAATCTTTTACCTAGTCAACTGTTTACTCCCACATGGTTTTGACTCACCTGAACTCTCATCTATGATATATCTGCAATGATAATATTTTACATTAATAATTAAAAGTACATGGCAATTCTGTGAAATGCACCTTTGGATCTTTAGCATGACATTTGGTTCAAGAAAAATAGGAATCAATCTCATTCTATGCAAACATCTTTTGTTTGTGACCCAGACTATATTCCTTCCTGTGGTTGGGCTTGTTGACCCTGACACGCTCAAGCCTGGTGATTTGGTTGGTGTCAACAAAGATAGCTACCTTATACTGGATACACTGCCTTCGGAATATGATTCACGAGTAAAAGCAATGGAGGTGGATGAAAAACCCACCGAGGATTATAATGACGTCGGGGGTCTTGAAAAGCAGGTAAGTTGCTGAATAAATGTTTAGAGTTGTGTGTTTTCTCTCGTACTATTGACAAATTCGTAACCAAATATCACACCTTTGAGAATGGTTGTCAACATATTATGTTCCTTTGCTCACTTGCTATTGAATATTGTCTTATCTTTTACATCTTCTACTACTTATAGATTCAAGAGCTTGTGGAAGCAATCGTTCTTCCCATGACACACAAAGACCGGTTCCAAAAGTTGGGTATTCGTCCTCCCAAAGGTGTCCTTTTATATGGACCACCAGGAACTGGCAAGACACTGATGGCTCGTGCATGTGCTGCACAGACTAATGCAACTTTCTTGAAATTAGCCGGGCCACAGCTTGTACAGGTAATTGTAATTTTATCACTTGATAGGCTCATCATATATCAGTTTGTGTCATGTAACCTTGTGTTTATGCTTGCTCTTTATTTGCTATCTTCTTTTTGGTTACTCCCTCCGTCTTTGTATACAAGGCCACTATCTCAATTCCTAGATACCAAGAAAACAAAGCAAACTATTAAATACAACGATTAATTGTGTGGAAAAGCTCTTGTGTTTTGTGCTAATTAAATGTGTTGTATGTGAGGTCTTTTTCTCTATGGTTGCATGCAACATTCACATTAATGAGCGCACCATTTTCCGAGGCAAAACTTTAATTAATTCTTCTCGAGAGTAGATAGTGGCCTTGTATAGATACAAATCGTATTTTTGATAGTGGCCTTGTATATAAAAACGGAGGGAGTAATTTTTTCACACCTTTTCTCTTGTCCATTGCTGACTACACCCTCATGTAGACATTCTTAACTGTATTATGTTACTGTATAAAGGATGTGTGGAGAACAAATTATTCTTAATAGAACATCTTCTTGTTAAGCATCAGATTTTGTTGACCATCTATATCCTAATGAACTTGCCATTGATGTTGTGTCTGTCATTGAAGATATTTCATTTGTTAGTTTTTAATGTTCAATTTTGTCAGTCTAGTGCTGCTTTTGGTGAAATCTATCGTTTATTGTTTCAATTGTTTGCTTAATGTACGCTTACGCGGTACGCCTCCTATGCAATTGGAAATAGAAGTTACAGTCAACATTTTTCACTGGTAGGCCTAATATTCAATCTGACTGTATGTTCATGTGATCTGTTCACGAATCACATTACACATTGCCTCATCATGCAGAAGTTTACCTTTTTATGCAGTTTACTTGGATTTAGATATAGTTTCTAGTAGAGCAATGCTGATAGTTATGATACGATATTCTTGTCGGTGTATTCAGATGTTCATTGGAGATGGAGCAAAGCTTGTACGTGATGCTTTTCAGCTGGCTAAAGAAAAAGCTCCTTGCATCATTTTCATTGATGAAATCGATGCAATTGGTACCAAGAGATTCGATAGGTATGCCTTATGATTTTATTCTTTGTTTCGTTCCTGCATAAATGTTAGGTTGATTATTTAACCATGTATGTGATTGGAAGGTGCTAATTTTCTGGATATGGTGGGGTTTTTGTGGCCTTTCTCCTGCCCCTCTGTGTAAAAGCTCAAATGTTGAAACATGTGAAACAAAACATTTTCATTGGCACATACATATGAGCTGTGTGTTAACAAGAAAATCACTTTATTTGACAGTGAAGTTAGTGGTGATAGAGAAGTTCAACGGACCATGCTGGAGTTGCTCAATCAACTGGATGGATTTAGCAGCGATGAGAGAATAAAGGTTAGTGTACGCTAATATTTGTTTCTTGGTTTGCTGCTGTGCAACAACTGACTGTTCCTGCCCCAGTGGTTGGTTGAGCTTTTCACTTTGTTGAACTAATTCAAGATTGGACATTGTTGCACGAAAATAAAGAGCCAAATTCATGCTCGTGTTGCATTCAGGAGCTGGACTAACTATGATACAAACAAACTATTAATGTTGCCATAAATTTTTTTTTGAAAGGAAGGCAGCAGGGGAGGCCCCCACGGCGGATTTTTATTTTTGAAATAATAGGAACCCAACTCTGCATCCGTGAGGACTTGAACCTGGGTGGTTGGGTTGTACATCCACTTCCCTAACCAAGTGAGCTGGGCTCGCTTCCTATGTTGCCATAATTTTAGTTTATATTCTAAAGTACATCTGTACATGTATCAGTACATTTTTGCTAGAAATCCCTATAGTTGTGTTATAGTTTAGTTTATCGGTTTAATTTCATATGCTTGATGATGAAATATTGGTTTACTTGCAGGTCATAGCGGCAACAAATCGTGCTGACATCCTTGATCCTGCTCTGCTGCGATCTGGTCGGTTGGACAGAAAAATCGAGTTCCCTCATCCATCTGAAGAAGCAAGAGCTAGAATCTTGCAAGTAGGTTTCTGGAATATGTTTGTTCACCTGCTTACTTTGTTCTTTAAATCATGCTTGAACTAATGTGCTGTTTTTGGTGCCCTGCAGATTCATTCACGAAAAATGAATGTAAACCCAGATGTGAACTTTGAAGAGTTAGCTCGCTCAACAGATGATTTCAACGGAGCGCAGCTGAAAGCTGTTTGTGTAGAAGCTGGCATGCTCGCGCTACGGCGAGATGCAACAGAGGTGCGACTTACTATATAAAATATATTTATATCATTCTCATAACCTGTGCGTAGCTTCTTGCTATGATTATGATGTACGCAACACAATACCCCTTAGGTGTAGTACCTGTTATGATTATGATGTAAGCAACACAATACCGATAAAGACAATTAATCCTTGGGTGGAGTAGAACGAGTGATTTGCTAGCATGTGACTTTGTGAAACTGCTTACTCAATATCAAAATGTCCCCATTACATCATTCATGTTATTTGTTGGCATAATCATAACACGTAAGATGTGTTGTTTAGGAGTTGGATAAGTTCAGAAGTATTAACGTTTTAGGAAGAAGGGTGTAAAGCACACATTGAGCACTAGTTGTGTCCACCTAGTAAACTATGTAAACAGTGTAACCAAACTGTAAGAAAAATTGCCTCTTTTGTGTGCGCGCATCCTGGGCATTGTTCTTGCGTGGCCCTTGCCAGTGTATCATGGTTTTTGTTCACATGATTCTTTTTGCAAAGCAATTCTTATGTGGTGATTTCTTTTTGCGCGTAATCTAAAGTTCGGTACAAAGTTACATCCAGTATGTTTATTACCCAGTTCATCAGAGGAGATTATGGTGTTGTACTTTGCCTTCGTAGATCCATTTTGGGGATCATTGTCTCTGGTATTTTATCCTGATCACCTCTTGAGCAGGTAACTCACGAGGACTTCAACGAGGGGATAATACAAGTCCAGGCCAAGAAGAAGTCGAGCTTGAACTACTATGCTTAACAGCTTACATTCAAAATTCTTAGAAATGTGCAATAATTTGTCTGTAGCACTACTGTTTGGATGAGCTAAGGCGTAATTCTATGGTTTCTTTGAGATGTACTCCCTCCGTATCAAAATATAAGATGTTTTAGTGTTTTCTAGACAAAAAACGTATTTAGACACGTTTTACATCTTACACTAAAACATGTCTAGATACATGTGGTCTAGGAAACAGGAAACCATTTTACATTTCGATACGGAGGGAAGTACTCCTCCGTTCCATATTAGATGACTTCCATTTGTCTAATTTGGGATGTATCTAGACATGTTTAAGTATATAGGTACATCCTATTTGGACAAATGGAAGTCAAGTATTTTGGAACGGAGGTTTTTCCATCACACTCCGTGTTTACATAGCAGTTTTTACATCACAAATGGAAGCTCTTGTGTTTACATAGCAGTTTTTACATCAAGCTCTCGTGTGATGGAAAAAGAAACAGTTTCCTTTTCTTGGGTGTTAGGGTGAGAAATGAATTGCGTGATACATGGGGTGCCTACGTTGTGCATTTAACTTAGAAGGCAAAAGCTTTGCCGTATCTATTAATTAAGAAGAAAGGTGGTCGGTTTATTTGTGGAAAACCGGACAAAAACCATAAAACAAACACCAACAACACAGGGCCACGCCCACGCAAACCTGAGAACAACTAGAACCCAGCTAAGAACACCCTTGCTAGAGAGAAGATGTGGTTATCACTTATGGGAGGAGCAGCCTGAGAGAAGATGTTATCACTTACGGAAGGAGCAGCCTGAGAGAAGATGTCATCACTTACGGAAGGAGCAGACATGGGACATTCAACGAAGATGGAGAAACCAACCCTCTGGGGAGCTGCGCCAATGCTGCCACCTGCTCCACGACAACGCAACTCCGACTCTGAGGAAGAATTATGAAGGAGAACCAGGCAAGGCTGGTGTCATGGAAGATCATCGGACGAAACACCCGTTGCTAGTCATCGTACACCATTGGAACTCATCATCAACAGATTCGACTTCACAACAAAAAACACACCGAGGCAAACCAACGGACACGCCGGAGAAGAGCCGACTGTTCGCGTCAAGATTTTTGTGGTACCGGTGACGGGGATGAGTGATGTCGAAGGCACGGCTTTGGTTGAGATAGTCGGCTCTTCTCCGGCGTGTCCGTTGGTTTGCCTCGGTGTGTTTTTTGTTGTAGTCGAATCTGTTGATGATGAGTTCCAATGGTGTACGATGACTAGCAACGGGTGTTTCGCTCGATGATCTTCCATGACACCAGCCTTGCCTGGTTCTCCTTCATAATTCTTCCTCAGAGTCGGAGTTGCGTTGTCGTGGAGCAGGTGGCAGCATTGGCGCAGCTCCCCAGAGGGTTGGTTTCTCCATCTTCGTTGAATGTCCCATGTCTGCTCCTTCCGTAAGTGATGACATCTTCTCTCAGGCTGCTCCTTCCGTAAGTGATAACATCTTCTCTCAGGCTGCTCCTCCCATAAGTGATAACCACATCTTCTCTCTAGCAAGGGTGTTCTTAGCTGGGTTCTAGTTGTTCTCAGGTTTGCGTGGGCGTGGCCCTGTGTTGTTGGTGTTTGTTTTATGGTTTTTGTCCGGTTTTCCACAAATAAACCGACCACCTTTCTTCTTAATTAATAGATACGGCAAAGCTTTTGCCTTCTAAGTTAAATGCACAACGTAGGCACCCCATGTATCACGCAATTCATTTCTCACCCTAACACCCAAGAAAAGGAAACTGTTTCTTTTTCCATCACACAAGAGCTTGATGTAAAAACTGCTATGTAAACACAAGAGCTTTTTCCATCCCTTTTTCCATCCCCGTCACCGGTACCACAAAAATCTTGACGCGAACACATTAGCACCGCTGCCACAACAATCTCGACACCCTTGCCGCCAACATCCCAAGGACGACGCGATGACACCCACCATCTCCCACAATCACAGGTCATTCAGTCAGGTCACCACTCCAAGATCGATGCCCCAAGGAGGAGCATGACGCATCACTCCATCATCGCCCAATCCCGAGAAGATCTAGGGGTTCCCCCGGAGTGGCCCAGGCGGAAGACGAGCACCACGTCTCGATGTTGTATCCAAGAAGAGGAACGACGCCCGACGCCTGCCATAACAGATAGTCAGAGCAGAGCTTTCACTCGACGTAGCCCTGCCTTGCGCCTGCCTGCGACGGGACCGACCAATCCCACAATCACAATCACCTCCATGGCTAGACCTGGGCGAGCAGCACAAGATCACCACCGGCGGGTGCCACCGCCCTAGACCTCGCACGTCGGTGAGCCGCCGCGCCACGCGGCCGCCGCACCGGCCGTAGCAGATCTAGGTAGAGTACCCATCATCGAAATCGCCCCGCATCCCAATCGCAGGAAACCACCCTCACATCGCCAGCACGCCACAGAAACCGATGATCAACCGCTGTCACCACCTCCACCCGAGCCCGCCTGCTCGGCTTCCCAAGCCCTGATTGCCGCCGCCCCCATGGGCTGGTCAGCCACCACGCGTGAAGAAAACCCCCGACCACCTTTATGGTAGTGGGGTCCGCCACCGCCGCAAAGGAGGCCAACAATGGCAGCGGCCGGGGCGTCGGACATGGAGACCCCAGCGGCACGATTTATCTTTAGAAGGATGAGATTGGCAAAATATGTTGGATGTATTATTCAGCCTCATAGGCGAGTATATATAGTCGTACACGGGCCATCTTGGAGTACAACCCAAGTTAGGCAATAGACGGAAACATATCCTAGCTCTATCCTATACTATCATAATAACCGTACATGCCATACTCTAACATCCCCCAGCAGTCTTAGTGGTAGCGTCGCGAAAAACTTGAGCATCACGGACTATCAGACTGGAGAGAAACATAGTAGAATTCAGTAGGCTGACATCCCCCACGGTAGGAGCGCGAACGTCGTGGACAATGTGTGCTTGGACTATAGAGGAAGCTGATGAGTGCTCAATCGAGGTGATAGACCTTTGCGCCGATGTCGAGATAGCCGAGAGAATGGGGCGGTGCAGTCTTGGTCAAGGTAGCTGTGCGAGGGGTAGCCGTGGTCGATGTCGTGGTTTGATGCCGGTGTCTAGGGAGCCGCATATGAAGCCGCATGCGCATAGTGCGCGAGGAGAGTGACGGAGACGCGTCGAGGCAGTCATCGAGGAGGGTCGATGCCGAAGTCGATGCAGTCCAAGCCGTCGAGAACAAGGTGCGGCCATGGTTTTACCAGAACCAGGCGCACAACGGGGAGGAAGGCATACTCTGGTTTTGTCAGAACCGATTACGCATAGACAAAGTTGGTGACGCGGCCGGGGCAGTCGTAGAGGAGGATTTGATGCCAGAGATATTGCCGAAACCAACGAAGACGAGGCACCACTCCGGGCTTGCCAGACTCGGGAACGCGTCGGGGACGAATGCACGTGCTGGTGTTGCCGGTACCGGACGTGCGGAGGCAGGAACTATCATAAACCGTGCTCCAACATCAAGATGATGCTGACGACGAGGTCGTAGTGGACGAAGACGTAGAAGGCGGCAGACCAGCGACGACCTGGAGTGGTCATGCTGGACGCCTAGACTGATGAAGGCGTAGTCGGCGGGACCTGCGACGGCAGAGAGTGGCCACACTGTGGAAGTGCGGCGGCGGTACACGAAGTAGGCGAGGAGGAGCCCGACGGCGTGACGAAGACCATGCATGGACTTTGGCGATCCGCGCCGAGGGAGGAGGTGTAGAGGGAGCCAAGGACACCAATGTGCGCGGGGGGCGGCGAGGACGGACGTGTATAGGGACGCTACACCCTAGAGGGTGGCGTAAATGCAGGATGAGAGTCGGTGCAGTGGCTGTGGGGCCACCAGCGGCGGACACGCCTGGAAAGGCGCGTCGGCAGCCGACGACGTGGACCAAGGGCCGCGGCACTGCGGCCCGAAGGGACGGCACAATGGCAGCCCGCCGCTGAACCGGTGGTAGGCGCGTACTCGGGGACGTGCTTGGCGAAGATGAACGCGTGATCAGTTGATCAAATCGACGAGGCGTTGTGCCATGGCGTGGATGACGAAGCGCAGATGGGAGTCGATGGCGACGTTGTCACTGGAGTCCTGGTCGATGACGGCGAAGACGTACCGTGGATGGATGCCGCGTGGACAAGAGCATCCGGGAGCGACACATCAAGGCGTCCCTCAGACGACGCGTCCGGCTTGCCGCGCGGTTGGTGAAGATGAGCCAGTCGGTGCAGAGTCGGTGCAGGCGAGTCGGCCGCGGCCTACCGAAGCAGGTGCGGTAGCCGGCCTTGAGGAGCCGGCCGGTGCGGAGTCGGCGGCGGCGTGTCAGCCGTGATAACAAGCGTGGAGGAACCTGCCGGTGCGAGTCGATGCCGATGTTGGGGTAGAGGCGCGTGTAGACGATGGGTGGTCGGCGACGCAATCCGATCTATGATCAGCAAACCAAAAAAGAAAACGTCGTCCAATCGGCCGGCGGAAAAAAGACTCTCTAGGGCAGCCGATCAACATGACTGGCGGACGAACCCTAAGTACGGGCGGCGCGGCCCCCGGTGGCAATCATGGAGATCGACCGTCACAGGGGCGGCGCGATGCGGAAGCGGTCGGCGGCTAGGGTTTAGATCGAGATTAGTCTAATACCATGTAGAAGGATGAGATTGATGGACCATGTTGGATGTATTATTGAGCCTCATGAGCGAGTATATATAGCCCTGTTCAAAATATCATCCGATATGCCGATTTATCGCTTATCGGGTGGTGACCGATAAGATAAATGAATACCGATAGAGTTTACATTTCGGCCATTTTATCGGTCTTACAAGCGATTTATCGGTTGATATGCCGATAATTCGACCGATATAGCTATTTTCCAGCACCAGAACATGTGATAAATAACATCCATCATAGAATTTTTAGTATTATTGAATACAATATATCTATATATCATAATTTATAGTTTTTAGTGCCGATATGATATATTTTATAGCATATTTTAGATGTTTTAGTGCTACAATTTGAGATTTACAAGAAAAATGACCGATAAATAGTCTACCGATAAAATCGATTTATCGGCTGATAAGACGATATCTCTTATCATGGGCCGACCGATAAGTTAATGATAAGCGATATCCTTAACATTGATATATAGGAGTACACGGGTCATCTTGGAGTACAAGGCAAGTTAGGCAACAGATGGAAACGGATCCTAGCTCTATCATGCACTATCATAATAACCGTACGTGCCATATTCTAACATTTCGCCCTGACCCTGGGGGCGTTGGGCAGGGAAGGGTTTTACGAGAAATATTTCTGAAAATTTGTCTATAGGATTTTCACAACGCGGGAAGATGAAAACATAAGATTGAAATGTCACCCCGTATTGAATTATACATGAACAGAAACATACAGTTATTTGTGTACATACGGAGTGGCCTATAGGAAATATTTCTATGGTTTCTAATTCTATTAGCCAAACAAGTTATAATATCTTGCGGATAAAATCCTTCTATTTTTCTATTAAAATATTTTTGTAAAGAAGGCCATAGAATTATGACCTAAACTTCGCCTTCCGCGCCTGGAGGCCTTGATTAGCTTTTTACTCATTTGCTTGGACCTTGGAGTGGATATGCATCGCTCGTCCTTTTCTTGGTTGGTATTCTGGAGGATATGAAATAAAGATGCCTGAGTAGTATATTTTGTTTATTTGATATGTATGAGCAGTAACAGAAATGCTATAATTTCTATGTTATATTTCAATACAATGTAAGTAGATAATAATGTGAGAATTTAGCATAATTTGCATGTAATCTGTTCGTACCTTTGATTTGTTTGATTTTTTTTTGTTTCCAATGATGTTTTCGGCGGTTTCCTTTTCTAGTCCTCTCTCTCACAACATGAGCATTAGCATGATGCTTGTTGGATATATGAGCAATTTTCCATGTGATTTAATCCATAAAAATAGTAGATAAAACATGACTACAAAAATAGGAAATAAATTAGACATGAGATCTATCAAAAAGAATGGAATGATCGATTCTACTCAGATTGATAGATATAGACCATGTAGCCTCATGACAAACAGAAGCGTAGCGAGCACGTACGGTGCATAAGTAGAACCGCTCGTGTTGGCCGGAGCAGACATGTTGTCGAAGAGGTCGCCGACGATGGGGAAGAAGTCGTTGTTCGAGAAGTATTCATCGTTCGTGTTGATGAAGAAGCCAGTAATCATGCGATAGCGCTCCCCAAAAATCTTATCGCCCTTCTCCCGTACATGATCCGAAGGAACGGGGTTCTAGAGGCCTACTTTCTCATCCCACCGTGCACACGCTGCGGCACGGGATGGAGTGGTCTTGATCAGCTGCATAGTGCTCGAGAACAAGGAGGCAGACACATATGAGGCGTGGCTGTCTTGTGTGTCTAAGTGAGAAGAGCGACCTCTCTTTTATAGACACAACAACAGGAGGTGAACGGGCACCGTGGAAGAGGAAATGAAGAGACGATTGTTGGATGTATGCCCAAGAGACAATAATATACATCTGTTTCATGATTAAAGTTTTATGTTTTTGTGCTATAACTGTTGTGGTCACTGGATATGAGATTAAGAGAAAAACTCTTACGCATGTGTAGAAATATAAACACACCATTATAACCCTTTGTCATGTCTCTAAGAGAAACTTGTTAATGTTAGATGACCACATTTTCTAGTCATGAATATTTGTTTTGTCAATGTTAACAAGAGCACATTGTTGTTTCAACACTATGGTTGGGTAGACCCAAGTAGTTGAGATACTATGAGATATGATTCTAGAATTGATATAAATAGTATCACCGCAAGATGGTAATTTTTTCCTTCCTTTGCCCATGAGAATATACGACGGTGTTCACTGGAAAGTTCATTTTGGTGTAGTCAAGCATCACACTATAAAAGGGTGATAAAAAGGCTATTATTGGGTATTCTCGAAAGTATTCATTTCATCGTGATAGTTTAAAACTGTGAAGTACTCCTCTAAACAATAGAAAGATACATCCAGGAACCACTTGGTGTAATGGTATCCGTTAATAAGTTTGCGCAGACAAAGGCATGGCATTAGTCATGGTGATACTATAACATAGCAGTGAGTAAAAGGAATCATACCGGATATTGAAGACGTGATATGGTGATCAAAGAGTTTCATCACGGTCATATAATTCATATGGTCTCGAGGTATTTATTGGTATCGTGAAGTAATGGGAACTTACTTAATATACCAACAGGTTCAGCAGAGTTTCTTCGTATAACTTGTAGGAATCAATATGGACGTCCACGATACCGATGTTGATTATTGATTAGGAAAGTAGTTTCCCGATCATGTCTACTTGTTAGGGGTGACACATTTAAGGCGTCAAAGTCATTTGTTCACATTGGATGGTCCAAAGAAAAGAGCGGGTATCATCCGTATGGTTCCGTCGCGATAGAATTAATATTCAGAGAGATTACAGAGGACATGAGATGTACCAATATTTTGGAAATATGTTTCTGACATCTGTAGATAAGGTCGATGATTTTATCTATTTGGGTCACAGAGTTCGGGAAGAGTTTCGGGCAAAAATCCAGAAGGGGGGAAGTGCCGAAGGGGGGCAGATCTGCCCCATGGCCGCATCCATCACTGGATGGCTAGCAGGGGGCCCAAGGGCCACTATCCATGGTTCATTACACCTCCCTACACCTTCCTATTTTGGTTTAAAGAGAAAAGGAAAAGACCAAAAGAAATAAAGAACGGAAAAATAAAAAGGAGGGAGGACCCCTCCCACTAGGAAATGACTCCTAGTTGGACCAGGAGTCCAATCCGAGTTGGGCTGGGGGGGGAGGGGTGGGGTGGGGGGAGCCAATGCGTTCACCTCCTTAGTGACGCGGATGGGGGTTGGGATTCCTGCCCCCCAAGGCAAGTCTCCCCCTCCTTCACCTATTAAAGGGACCCCAGGGAATTGAGAGAAATCATAACAATTGGCCCCATGTCCCTCCCTGGTTGATTATAGGTTCTAATTAGAGCTTCTAATTTGATACCCTCTAATTGGTTTAGAGATTCTTATAATCGGGGTTTCGGGGTGTCCTCTCCCGATTAGATCTAGCTCTAATCTCTCTCTCTCTCTCTCTCTCTCTCTCTCTCTCTCTCTCTCTCCCCCTATGTGTTGGGATCTGTCCACCTCAATTGTGCATCTGTAGTTCCTAGAACTGGACCGTGAAGCGTTGCAGGACTTTGACGGACGTACATGTGCGATCTCTTAGAGGGGTGATGACCCACACGTGTAGGGGATCGATCGTAGATTTTTTGATACATAAGAGTGTCAAACCCAACAAGGAGCAGAAGGTATTGATAAATAGTTTTGAGCAAGATTTCACTGTAAACACTATAGAACAAATGATTAGGGATTTTTATAATAGTAAATAAAGAAATAACAAGTAAATAACGATAAAAGTAAATAGTTGTTGCAAGTGGCAAATCATTTTTAGAACAAAGTACAAGCCGGTGGTGTTTCTTATAATGACTAAACGTTCCCGAGGACACACGGAAGGATTCATCAAGTTATTTTTATCACACGCCGTCGATTAATCCTTATCGTTTTGGTAAGTGTTATGTGGGTAGATGTATGCTAGTCCACCGTCCCATCCAAAGAAAATGAACACTTACGATTACACTACTTGCAAGCGTCCGCAACTACAATATAGTAATTAAGAAAGAAATCTAACTGTAGCAATAAACTCCTGGTATCTACTACTCCCTTATATATGTAAAGTCTTGCGAACTGGGGTTCAGTTTTCTGTCACTCCGGAAACCCTCCATAAGCAATCCAATACACAATGCATTCCTCTAGGCCCATAAAGGTAAAGTGCTATGTTGTTGACATTCACATAACACCACTAGAGAAATAGCAACATAACTTAAATATCAAACCGATAAATATTATTCAACGAATCATGACTACTAATAACGAGACTTCTCCCATGTTCTCAAGAACTAAATGAACTAATCACAACACATCATATGGATCATGATCAGAGGTGATATAATGATGAATAAAAATCTGTTCATAAAGAGTAAACATCGATAATTCTCACAAGCATCAACTACAAAGGGGTAATCAATACCGGTAGATAGATGTAATGAAATACTATAAGATAGAACCCTAATTCTTACAGCGAGATGATATGGATAATGATGGTGATGTTGGAGGTCTTCCCTAGAGACAAAAATATCCAGTTATTATTCTATCTCCAAGTTCAGAATTAAGTTTATGCCATTATGCTACAACCGCTATAGCACTCGAAAAGTGAGTTTTTGAAAAAAAAACTTTGTGCGGGTATGAAGACATAAAAAAACAAGTTCCTAATCTTGTCTCTAAGATTATCTTGTGTTTTGTGAGATGATCACAATATCCTTATCATGTACTTAGAGGAAAGTCTAACAAAACATGAGAGTTTATTGTTAGGGTAACAATAGTACTGAACCGACCCAAGTGTATGTTGTTGCTAAAAGAGACTAAACAATCGTTATGTGTTTTGGCAAATGCATATGAAATTAACATTGGCTATAATTCCTATACTATGATAATATCTAGTGACCACATGATCGAAAGTTATACTTTGGACATCATCAACTGTATTGCCATAACTGGGGACTATAACGGTGATATCTGGGTATGACCTAGAAAGTGTAATGGAACTAAGATCGTTCAACACTTGTACTTAACTCCTCTAGACGATAGAGAGATACATTCTCCGGACCCTCTTAGTATCACCGATGACATATCGTCTGGCTAGATACAGTGTGATCTTATCACAGGATCATCGGGGATATGGATGAGAAAATAGAACGATATTGGTAAACGAGTTATATGTGTTATGATCAAAGAGTTTGATCATACTAGATCACATAGTCTCACCTCATGATATTGTTGGTATCGTGAAGTTAAGGGAATAAGTGCAATGAGTAACATATAAGTTTGCCTCATACACCGGGAACACACATGAGCCATCATGGACGTCTACGGTCCCGCTGTTGGTTATTGTTCGATAAGTGCCCGAACATGTCTGTGTGTTATCGAGCCTTTACGGATCACACTCTTAAGCCGTGCCAACCTTTTATTAATATAAATAATATGTTGTTATTGGTTTTATGAATGTTTGATGTCGTTTCAATATCATAGAAACAATTCTGATGTCAATCGGAGTGGTTTCGGGGAAGTTGCTATAAGAGAGAAATTATGCCGATGGTTGGTAGAATTTATATGAGAAGCTACAGAGGACATGAGATGTTTTGGGATGTTAGAAATGAGTTTCTAACATTGTTAGATAATATTGATGATTTTATCTATAGGGGTAACGGGGTTCCAGAAAAGTTCTAGGTGACTTTCCTTATATGGAAGAAGTAGTGGAGGGGGGCTGATTTCCCCTATGGGAAAACCCAATTTTAGGGAATGCCAGGTCGGCCCATGGTATCACAAGGTGCATGAGGTTTCCAAAGTATTTTTTTCTGAATTTATTTGAGAAAATAAATGAGAGGAAAAAAAAGAGAGGAGGTGGGATTGGACTCTATTGGAGGTATTCCCTAGAGACAATAATATTCAGTTATTATTCTATCTCCAAGTTGAGAGTTAAGTTTATGTCATCATGCTACAACCTCTATAGCACTTGAAAAGTGAGTTTTCAAAGGAAAATATTTGTGCGGGTGTGAAGACATAAACAAATAAGAGTTCCTAATCTTTTCTCTAAGATTAGCTTGTGTTTTGTGAGATAATCATATTTTCCTGATCATGGACTTAGAAGAAAGTCTGGCAAAATATGATAGTTTATTGTTAGGGTAACAATAGTACTGAACGGGCCCAAGTGTATGTTGTTGCTAAAATAGACTAAAAAATCAACATATGTTTTAGAAAATGCATATAAAGTTAACATTGGCTATAATCCATATACTATGAGAACATCTAGTGATCGCATGATTGAAAGTTATACTTTGGATATCATCAACCGTCTTGATGTAATTGGGGACTATAACAGTGATGTATGGGTATGACCTAGAAAGTGTAATGGAACTAAGATCGTTCAAGACTAGTACTTAACTCCTCTATACTATAGAGAGATACATTCTCTAGGCCCTCTCAGTATCAACGATGACATATCGTTTTGCCAGACACAGTGTGATCTTATCACAGCGTCATCGGGGATATGAATGAGAAGATAGAACAATATCGGTAAACGAGTTATATGTGTTATGATTAGAGTTTTGTCAGACTAGATCACATAGTCTCACCTCGTGATACCGTTGGTATCGTGAAGTTAAGGGAGTAAGTGCAATGAGTAACTTATAAGGTTCCATCATACATCGATTGCGTTGCCCGGTGAGTCGTTTTCCAGATCCTCGTGTGGATGGGCATGCCTCGTTATCTACATTATGATCTTGGGACTACGTAGGGATTTTTTTAAAAGCTGCAGCGTAGACCAATAGTGGTATCAGAGCGTACTATGGGTAGATACAATTGGATCTAGAGCACAATTTTGTGGGGGTATTGCATCAACTTGTGCAAGTATATTAGAAAGATCTCTTATATCCAGTTTATTTTTGTTGCTTCCCAATAAGCCATGTTTGTTTTGTTTCCGACGGCATGGTATGACTTTTTACAAACTTCTGGCAATCCTAGGACACTCGAGTTGCCCCTAGCATATCTCGTTTGATCCGAAGAAGTGCTTCAGTAGCTTTGGGTCAAACCATAGTTGGTCTCATATAACGTCATGGTGGAAGGGGCATGTGGATTCGATCCACACGGGGGTCATGGTTATGAATAAGTTTATATTTAGGGTCTAAATGTTTTCGTAATGTCTGTGTTTCAATCACCCCACAAAGTTAATCTAGCAATGAGAATTAACATACCTCGAATTGCATAGGTAATGATGATAGTGATCGTAGAACCTACAACCACGCTAAAACTTGGAAACAAAATGTTAGAGGCGTCTAACTCATTTTTGCAGAGTGTGCGTGTGGTTTGGTATAGCTATTATATTACTGTGTTTTGACATGATGGCCAATGCCAAAGGATTGTCAATTGTTCAACATCGACAATCAGGCGTTCATCGCGGAGCTCGAAGGAAGTACATGATTGGAGAAAGTGGTCGTTTCTCCATCATGGAAAAACTCAAAGCAATTTTCACCGCATAGGAATATCCTTAGATTTTACAATATGGTGAAAATAACGAAGATGGAGGATCCTAGTTGGAGATGCGTCAAGTAATCCCCAAAGAAAAAAAGCCTATACCAAATCGCACGAATTTATAAATTGCATGTGATGTTTATCCTTTGTTGATTGCACCTTGATTGCGATGTAGTCATTTGTTAGGGTGATTCCTCTCTTAAAAATATCAAGGTAGTTCGTGTTTCCCAATTGTATCACCATGAAACCGGCATGGGTACACGTTCATCACTTGGATACGAGGGTCAACGTGCCTCTTCTTGCCGGGAGGAGAGTTATAGTATGCTCACTTGGATACAAGGTGCATTCTATATAGAGGAGTCAGTTGGCTGTCTTGTCTTTGAGGCATGAAAATAAATTCATGATCTTGGAACACACACATCGAAGATGAGCGAGAATCACATATGTGATTGGAATGGTGGCCTACTCTCTAGGTTATGGTTGGTTGAAGTGGATACATCCTTCTAATCATAATCTATTGGGATCTCCTTTCACTGAAAGTTGATCTTGAGGAATATTCGTTTCAGTGGGAGCATATCTTAATATCAATTTTAATTGAATTAAGTAGTGCAAATTAATTTTGAAATATAGTGTCTAAACAAACTTGTTTTATTGTAGAGATGGATCCGGTTGATAACATAAGTCTGAGTGAGTTGTTGGGATTACAAAATTTAACTAAGGAAAGTGTGAACTTGTAGAGGCCCCAGACCGGAAGGTCCAGAACCCCTCATATGCATTCATTCACAATCCCAGAATAACCAGTTGTGAACAACATACGTAGTTGGCATACAGAATACATCATCCATTACACGAATAATAGAGTCTTACATAAATGGTCACATGACCAAGTTCTTGACAACTGTCACACAGGACAGACATTCAAAATAAACACAACGGAAGACGATAAGCATAGCGTAGTAGAACCCGAGTCACGCCTCATCCTACAGGCTGCTGACTAGGAGACGATCCTAACTCGCAGGGCCATCAGTGTAGAACTCCTCCTCATAGAACTCCTCCTGGGGTGGCTCCTCATAGTCTGATAAGTAGATACCAGGGGCGAAACCAAATGAGTACATTTGAATGTACTCAACAAGACATCCTTTATGAGCTTACAATAATGCATACATGCTTATTTGGTGGAATGGGTAGGCCATACATATGGTTCAGCTACCCATGACAGATAAAAGATTTATCATGGTTGATTCTTCAGGTTTAGTTCGTTGTGAAAGATCAATTAAAATAATGTAGTTTTTCTCTCGTAGATATCACATATCTCGGAGGTTTTATAAGACTTTTAGAAAAGAAAGTTTTCTTTTCAGAAACTTTTAGTAATAGTTTCCTTCTCATCAGTATCTCGCAGATACCAAGTCATTCCTCCTTAGTACCTCGCAGGTACAAAGCCGTCCTTCAAAAGCCTCTTTTGAAAATTTGACACAATACTAGCTACATGGCCATTCAACCGTCCATATCCGAGGACGCGGCTATCTCGAAATAGTTTTACCCTGCAGAGGTGTACACTTTTCCACTAGATCCAGAATCCGCCATGAAACAACCATGGTCTGTTCACAACATATGAGAACAATCAGATAGCTGATCTTGACTATCCACTATGTGCAAGCTAGTACATGACTATCTCTTCAATTGGGTTTACCCCTCCCCGGCAAGCCGTGTCACACACCGCCCAAACAGGAGACCCAACTGCTGCATCCGGAGGGAAAATTAATCCCACACTTTAGATGTCCCGTATTCTCACTCCTAGCGACATTTCGGTTCGGAGGATCCAATCCCCTATAGCACTTGAGATAGCTCACATACTAACCATAACAAGCTTTTACTCAAGCCCCTACCCATATTGGGGTAAAGTGGCAGTACGATAATGGTTGTCCAGCGAAGACTAGGTTATGTGTCTTTTGTAAACATTTCTCAAAGTCTCCCATCATGACATCCTTCCGGTAGACAGGGTCTCACCCTTCCTCCGGGGTTTTTCTTCCATAAGGCATTTGTTTACAAAAGCACATTTTATTTAGTTCATTTAAGAACTCAAGTTTTAATTTGGTGAATGGTATTTATATACCATTTAGTGGCTAAGGGCTTGGTAATACCAAGTTGACTATTAATATGATTCCTTCTTCTAGTAATATTAATAGTAGTAGTATTCACAACAAAAAGTTTTGAGAGTATAGTTTTGTGAAAACTTCAGAAGTGAAAAGCATGCATGATAGATAATGATAAGTATTTATACAGCAAGCATTAGGATGGCTTGCCTTGGGACAAGTGATGGTCCTGGTCCTGAAAGTAACAGGAGTTGCAATATCCCTCTTCAGCAAATCCTTCCTCCTCGTTTTCTAACGTCGCAAAAAGAAATAAAGGCACACTTTCAGAATCAACCAAGACAAACAATGCTACAAGTGATACATACAGCAAGCAATTAAAATGTATCACTCAAAGTACTCAATTTTCCCTTAAGAAAAATTGGCATAAAAACTATAGTGGGGAAAATCTGCTTTTTCCTAGTGTTTATGTGTGGCCAAACTCAATGATTTTTAGTTAATAGCACCATGGACCAGTGGGGTAAAACACATGTTACTAGACAGTAGGGTGTCACATAAAGCACAATTTGATGTCTAAAAACTCCCCCAACATTCTCTATGGCAAGCACAAATAATAAGCTAAAATATGCAAGTGGTGAAAAAGGCTCATGACAACAAGTCAAGCTCATTATCCACCATGATACAAAAATACCAGTGGGTGTTCCACTAGCATAATGCTCATAAAGAGGTTAGTAAGACTCTGGTCACATTTCTAAAAGTGCTCAAAACAAACAAACTAGCCCCAAAAACTCCTACTCATACTAGTAGAAACTTTGGAAAAATACTAGACTAGTTTATACTACACTTGTTAATTTTATGCACAAGTGTGCAAACTAACAGAGGTGAAATACTCCTCAAATCTGTACCAAAATGCTACTGGATCCCCCAAAACAAAATAAAAAGTCTAGCTATTTACCAAGGAAAAACTAGGCTAAAAAGCTACACATGTGAGGGAATTAAATCTAGGCACCCAAGTGTCACTCATGCTTTTCTACTACTTAAGGGAAAAAATAACAGAGGTGAAAACACCAAGATAACAATGCCACAAGGACATTCCATCCTCTGTTTTCAATTCCAAAGATTCATATTTTTCCCTAGTGGAAAACAAGACAAAAAGGCATGCAAGGATATTCTAGTATGAAAACTAAACTTAAGCAATGCTATTTAAAACTATTCCAAACACAAGCACCAAGTAACCAGAGGTGCTATAACCAAAATAACAGTACCAAAATGGTACAGGTTCCATGAAAATTAATCTAGCAATAAGCCTAAAAAAATATTTAAAGATCTACTCAAAAATCTAGATAGAAATTAAGCTATGAGCAAGATCTATGCATGGAAAAATAATTCTAAAAATTCTACCACTCAAACCATTTATTCTAACATGTTCATATAACTTGTAAACATCATAAACACACTGAAAAACAACATTACAAGCAAGAAAACATCAATTGCACCTCACAACATGAACATATAAAACAAATCTAGGAATTAAAATTAGGCAGAAAAGTACCAAAACTTGTTCTGTCTCCCTAATTTTTTCTATGGATCCAAAAATTAAATCCTTCTAGGATGTGATATTACTTAACAATACAAAGCATCTCCAATTGGTCCAACTCAAAAATAATGTCCCAAACTCCCCCTTAAATTCTTGGAATAGCTCACAGATGTTTCACCAAAATGGATGGCCTTTCCAAATGGTATCTCACCTTGGTGCAAACTAAAATTCTAATGGTAGGTATTGACAAGGGCTTTCCAAACCAGCTGAGTTTGCTCAAAAATGTTTTGTATTTTTGAAGTTATATTCATTTCCATTTTAAGGGTACTGTCTGGCAAAATAGCTATAGAAAAATAACTAAAAGTCAAAACATTATTCTGCCAACGGGAGATGATTGTGATTTTGTATGGCTATAGGCATAAAAATTAGCAAGATTAAATAAAATCATTTTCTAACATTCCTAGGCCAAAAGCTATCACACATCATTCTGCCAGAAAATTCCTATTTTAAAAATTAACAGGAAAATGCCCGAATGGGCCAGATTCGCTGTGCTTGGCCCAACTAGCGCCTAGGCTAGCCCAGGCACACGCGCGCGCGGGCGAAGGGCGTGGGAAGCGACGCGTTCAAGCGTGGCCGTCGATCTCGCGATCGACGGTCCACTTCCTTTCTTCCTCCTCCCCTCTCTCTCTCTCTCTCCCGGCGACAAACACCTCGCGGGCGTGCACGGCGCGGGCTCGCTGCTCACCTAGGCGTGCTGTGGAGCGGCGAGTGGTGGCGGTGGGGTCGTGGGGTGCTGATGGCGCGGTGGTGGCGAAGCTCGAGCCTCCCACGTCGTGCTCCTCTCTGCGACGGCGCGGCGGACACGGCGGCGATGGCGCGGGCGATTCTGCAAGCAAAACGGCGGGGGAAGGTGTCAGGGACGCGGCCAAGCTCACGGGGTTTGCACGCGTGTGGAAAAGGCAGGCGCTAGGGCACGGGATCGATCATTACGCTGGGTAGATCTTGCGGTGGCCGGCGGTGAAAACGTGCTCGTGACGCTCGCACACGGCGAGGCACGGCTTGGCGCCTCGGGTGTGGTGTAGTGGATGGTGGTGGCGTGCTCTGGCGAGAGGGCACGGCCTCGGGGGATTTGTAGGCACGAGGGCAACATGGGGGGCCTCGGGTGTGTATGTGCGTGTGCATGTTGGCAAGCAGAGAGGTGGGGGGCCAGGTTTTGCGATTGCTCTCGAGCCAGGGGCGGTTTTAGAGCTACTAGTACCAAAGTGGGGCTAGGATAGCTTAGGCATGTGGAAAAATGGCTGCCACTGCTCCTCTCTCTCTCAGCTCACCCCCATCCCGAGCCTCTTTTCCCTCCCTTATTCCTTCCAAGCTAAGGCATCTCTCGGGCATCCAAGCACATGGCGAGGCAGAGGAATCCTAGGTGAGTGACTAGGATCAAATTCCACCCAAAAAGTGTTGGAAAAACAGAGATTTGAAGCAAAAGTTTGCTTCTGTTTGAAAGGGCAAATGAACTTGGATTTTGAAAATTCAAGTTGGTAATTGTTCTATGTACTTTCTAGTTTGAGAAAACAACCAGTACACAAAAATTGGAGTTGGTTAACCTTCTGAAAACAACTGTCCAAAAAGCTATGTTTCTGTTTTTCCAAATAGAATTAGTTTTGCAATATTTTTATACTAGGAAAACAATCATGGATTAGGTTGTTTTCCAAGTGGGAAAAATAAAACAGTGGCATTTAGTTGTATTCCATAACATGGTCAACCATAATACCACAAGAGAACAACAAATCAAATGTGTTTACTTCCTGAAAACAAGTGTGGAAAACAGCTAGTTCTGCTCTTTTCCTGCTAAAAGTTTAAATAGGAAATAAATTCCCAAAGCTATTTAAATCCAAACCAAAATTTTTCCTTGGTCAAGACATGACTAAATAATGCTATCATGAGTGAATCCAGCATTCCCCAAAATTTGAGAATAAAAATCTTAGGGTTTCCAGTTGAAAAACATCAGGCAGGAAATAATCAATCCTCAGGGAAAATCCTCAAATGAGTGAAAAGAAACACACCACTTATATTGCATAGATAAACATGAATACACAAACATGTTGTCCACTTAATTGTCTTACAAAAGTCTTAAGAGGCTTTCTAATTTAATACTAAACAAGTGCTTAAAACAGGGGTGTGACAAATCTCCCCCCCTTAAAAGAATCTCGTCCCGAGATTCGCGGGTCTAGGCTTTAAGAAAATCAGGGAACTCCTTCCTGATATCATCCTCACGCTCCCAGGTAGCTTCTTCCTCAGAGTGATTCGTCCACTGAATCTTAAGGAATTTTATAGCACGCTTCCTGGTAGCGCGCACAATCTCCTCGAGAACCCGCAGGGGTCTATCACGATAAGTCAAGTCATCATTGATATCAATGGTCCTGAAGTCTATGTCTTGATACGAGAGATCCTTCTCAGGTACTTGCAGACATTTCCGGAGTAATGACACATGGAACACATTGTGAAACGCAGATAGCTCCTCAGGTAATTCTAACTGATAAGAAACTTCGCCACGACGTGCCAAGATCTTAAAAGGGCCAATATACCTGGGTGCCAGCTTTCCTTTGACATGGAAACGCTGCATCCCTTTGAGTGGCGTAACACGAAGGTACACGAAATCTCCAATGCTGAAAGAGACATCACGACGCTTCGTATCAGCATAACTCTTCTGACGAGATTGAGCTGTCTTTAAACGTTCCCGAATAAGCTGAACCTGCTCCTCTGCAGCTTTCAAAGTGTCCACACCAAAAACCTGACTGTCTCCAGTCTCAGTCCAATTCAGAGGTGTCCGGCATTTGCGTCCATACAGTGCTTCAAAAGGGGCCATTTGCAAGCTAGACTGATAGCTGTTGTTGTAAGAAAACTCTGCGAAAGGCAGACAGTCTTCCCATTCAACTCCATAGGACAACACACAAGCACGGAGCATGTCTTCCAGAATTTGGTTCACACGCTCTGTCTGTCCATCAGTCTGCGGGTGATAGGCTGTGCTAAAAGCTAATTTGGTTCCCAAACTCTCATGCAACTTCTTCCAAAATCTAGAGGTGAACTGTGTACCTCGATCAGACACAATCCTGCTTGGGACTCCGTGCAGACTGACAATCCGAGTAATGTAAAGATCAGCAAGCTGATCTCCACGATAGGTGGTCCGGACAGGAATAAAGTGAGCAACTTTGATGAGCCTGTCCACGACAACCCATATAGAATCATTTCCTCGGCTGGACCTAGGAAGTCCTGTGATGAAGTCCATCCCTACTTCATCCCACTTCCAAACAGGTATTTGCAACGGCTGGAGCAAGCCAGCGGGACGTTGGTGCCCATCTTTCACTTGCTGGCAGACATGGCACTTGGCTACAAATGAAGCAATCTCCCTCTTCATTCCATCCCACCAGAATCTCTCCTTCAGGTCTTGATACATCTTTGTTCCTCCAGGATGGATAGAATACATGGTCTCATGAGCTTCGGCCATGATGGTCTGCTTGAGATCAGACTCAGAGGGAACACAAATACGGCCTTCATACCATAATCCCCCATCAGCATCGATAGTAAACCCAGCAACCTTCTCCTTCTCCATGCGGGCCTTAATACCATCAATACTTTTCTGGCCTTTCTGCGCTTCTTTGATTTGGTCAACCAGAGTTGGTTTAAGTTCTATGGCATCCAACATACCATAACTGACCACTTCAATGCCAAGTTGGTCTAGCTCTTTCCACAACTCGGGCTGCCTTACTAGAATCATAGCATTTAGAGAGGCCGGCTCTCGACTAAGGGCATCCGCAACCACATTTGCCTTTCCAGGGTGATAATGAATACTCAGATCATAATCTTTAATGAGCTCAATCCAGCGGCGCTGCCTCATGTTGAGCTCACGTTGAGTAAAGATATACTTTAAACTCTTACGATCCGTGTAAATTTCCACTCTTCTTCCCATAAGAAAGTGTCGCCATGTCTTGAGGGCATGAACAACAGCAGCAAGCTCTAAGTCATGAGTGGGATAATTCAACTCGTTGGGTCTCAACTGGCGGGGTATAAAAGATATCACCTTCCCTTCTTGCATAAGTACGCTTCCAAGACCAAGCTTAGAAGCGTCACAATACACGTCGAAATTCTTGGTGATATCCGGCATTATTAGGATTGGAGCGGTTACAAGTCGATGCTTCAACTCATTGAAACTCTCTTCGAACTTGTCCGTCCATAAGAACTTGGTATCCTTCTTGAGCAACTGGGTGAGGGGTCTGGCTATACTCGAGAATCCCTGAACAAACTTGCGGTAATATCCTGCCAAACCCAGAAAGGATCTGACTTCAGTCTGGTTGGTCGGAGCAGCACGCTTCTCCATAGATTGAACTAGAGTAGGGTCAACAGATATTCCTCCCGCAGATACTACATGTCCCAGAAACCTGACTTCCGTCAACCAGAATTGACATTTACTAAACTTAGCATACAATTTATGCTCACGAAGTGTTCCGAGCACAATTCTCAGATGTTCTTCGTGTTCTTCCTCACTCCTCGAATATATGAGAATGTCGTCAATAAACACCACGACAAACTTGTCAAGAAAATCCATGAATACTTTATTCATGAGATTCATGAAATAGGCAGGGGCATTGGTTAGACCAAAGGACATCACGGTGTATTCATACAGCCCGTAACGAGTGGTGAAAGCAGTCTTGGGAATATCAGTATCACGGACTTTCAATTGGTGATAACTAGTCCGAAGGTCGATCTTTGAGAAGATTACGGCCCCATTCAGCTGGTCAAACAGGTCTTCAATTTTGGGTAACGGGTATTTGTTCTTGATGGTAACATCATTCAACTTGCGGTAGTCCACACATAAACGAGTGGTACCGTCCCGTTTTTCCACAAAAATGATCGGAGATCCCCATGGTGATGCACTAGGGCGAATCAGACCTTTTCTTAACAGTCATCCAGCTGTGCCTTCAACTCATCTAATTCTTTTGGGTTCATCCGATAAGGCTTCTGTGCTATGGGTCCAGTTCCGGGCACTAACTCGATTACAAACTCGATATCCCGATCAGGGGCATACCGGGTAACTCTTCAGGAAAAACATCCGGGTATTCGCAAACGACCGGGACTTCCTCAATGACAGGGTGGGCTATACCAGTGTGGCAGTGAACTTGTGACGAGGGTTTAGTTGCAGTGTACGCAGCCTTTTCCCCATCCTCAGAGATCATTTCAATAGATTTCTTAGTGCAGTCAATAACTCCCCTATACTTGGTCATCCAGTTCATACCGAGTACCACTTCTATCCCTTTGGATCCCAGCACTATAAGATCAGCATGAAAAGTTTTCCCTTGTATTTCTACTGGTACTTCATTGCAAATTAAGTTGGCTTTAGTACTATCCCCAGGTATTTGTACTAACATAGGGTTGTGCATACGGGAATGCTTCATACCACTTTTCTCAGCAAATGGTTTAGTGACAAAGGAATGCGATGCACCAGAATCAAACAGTACTGCGGCTGGCACCGAGTTGACAGGAAACATACCCATCACCATGTCTGGTGCCTCCTGAGCTTCTGCAGCATTGACGTGGTTCAGGTGTCCCTTCATCCTATTCTGCCGTCCAGTGGAAGGACCATGGTTCATCTTGGTTGCAGTAGGCTGGGCGGGGGCAGTAACTCTGGTGGGGCACTCACGAGCGAAGTGACCTTCCTTTCCACAGGCAAAGCAACCTCCAGAAGGCTTTGAGCCTGGGTTAGGCTTGGGAGCATTGTTGGAGTTGTTCCCATTTCCTCCATTGTTGCCTCCATAGCGGTTTCCATGATGATTCCCAGAATGATTACCATGGTTACCACCATAGCTATTTCCTCCGTACCTTGGTGCATAAGGTGCAGGGTGGTTGTAGTTGTTGGGCCTTGGTGCATAGTTGTGGCTGGGGCGGGGTGCATAAGCAGGCGCCTTGTGGGATGGTGGCCTCGCATACGGAGTGTTGCGAGTCCTTTGAGCACTAGGTCCTCCATGCGCAGTCATTTTCCTCTTGCGGTTATCATCAGCAGATTTCCGCTTGTGCTCCAGCACCATAGCGGCATTTGCAAGGTCTCCAAGTCCTGGAATGGAACCACCACTAGAGAGCACTGGAGCTCATCATCCAGCCCATTTAAGAACCTCTCCTTTTCTTAGCATCAGTGTTAAATCCTCCTGTGCATACCGGGACAGAGTAGTGAAATTCTCCCAGTACCCAGACACCGACATACTTCCCTGCGTCAGCTTCAGAAATTTCTCCCGCATAAGTGCCATCATTCCCTGGGGAAAGTGGTACTTGCGGAATCTTGCAGAGAAATCCTCCCAGTTGAACACGTGACCAGCAGCAACAGTCTCACGTGTAGTCTCCCACCAAGTTCTGGCAGGACCAGCAAGAAAATGGGAGGCAAACATGACCTTATCATTCTCCTCAACTGAAGCAACCTCCAGTTTGTTTGCAATGGTGCGGAGCCAGTCGTCAGCATCGAGAGGCTCCACAATCCTAGTGAAGACTGGGGGGTTGGTGTGCTGAAAGTCTCTCAGCCTCGAGCGGGCCCCATTGCCGTTGTCATTGTGGTTGTTGGCAGCAGCTAGTTGTTGCAGAGCGGCAATGGTAGCCGCACTCTCATCTCGGCTGGCCTGGCGATCCTCCATCAGCAGGGCCAACAGCGCCTCCACTGTGGGTGGTGGTGGCGGCGGGGGTTCGCAACGTGGTGCCATTCTGAAGTGAAACATGTGTAAGTTTTAGAAATAAATTCTTGTTTTTGAAAACCCAGTACCTTTAACACCAACAAAAGGAATACGAGTGATAGTTTCAAAAACAAGAGCGGGGCAGTCGCAAACATGGATGAAATGAACGCAAAATAGTGACAATCATCAAAGAACCAAGCAGAACACTTCATTCATCACAATAACTAAACAGAGTTTTTGACATTACATACACACATTACAAGCCATATCTTACAAGGAAGGCTTCATCGAGCTACAGGGGGTGCGATTGGTGGGGTCATCGCAAGGCTACTACTAGCAAAACGATCTACCATACTTAACTAGCATCTAGACCAGCATCAAGTGCTAAGGGTGAGGAGGCTGCGACTACACAGTCGTCACTGTCCCCAACCTCGAAGATACGCTCCTCAGGGTCCTCCTCCTCCTCCTCGCCAAGCAGGTCATCATCATCCTGCTCGCTAGCCTCACTCATATCCATCCCCTCCAAGTCGGACGAAACATCCTCTACTGGCAGGAGCTTCTCAATCTCCCTGCTGAGCTCTGCGCCCTCCTCCTCAAGCTCCTCTATGGCAGAGTCTCTCGCGGCTATGTCATCACGAGCTATCTGAAGCCTAGCACGCAGAACTGAGTTAGCCCCCTCCAGAGCCGTCATCCTGCTGGTGAGACGAGCACGGCTCAGACGGGTGGCCCGCAGCTGTCTCTCCAAGGCACGGCTCCTCGTGGCGGTGACCTCAAACTCCTCCCTCAACTGGGACAACTGCTGTGCCAGTGCTCCACTCTCTCCCTGGCTGTCGTGAAGATCAGCCCTCAGCTCGCCAGTCTCGGCTATCAGTGTGTGGTGCACCAATGTGCCGAGGTGGTACTCGAGTCGCTGATCGTCCAGCCTGTGCTGAGTGCGGTATAACAGAATCTCCATCTCGTCCAAGTGAGGACCAACAGTGGTAGTGTCTGGCTCGACAGGAAGTGGTATGCCCTCCTCATCGCGCCTCCCAATCAACTCGAACCGGGAACCGATGAACATGTACTCCCCGATGTGTGCCAGTCGTGCCACTGACTCCTGAATCACCCGCACGACCTCGGTCCACGAACGATCAACAGCACGGAAAACGTAGTCCTCCACTGTCGGGCTAGCCAGAGGTGCACGGATAGTGACCTCCGCGTACCAGTCTCCCTCCAGAGGTGCACCGTCAACTAATCCCCCTCGCAGCTCCGGAAGTGGGCGTCCCAACACAGTAGCCATAGCTACTAGCCTCTCCTCGAAAAGGAAAGTCTCGCCACGTGGACGTCCCAACTGGAAAGCCTCGGTGATGACCACGTCCATCTACACAAAATTTTAAGTATAGTTTAAGTGAGACCACAGTGTGCAAAGTTTTAAGTTTATGCAAAGAAATCTCTTAATGCAAGTAGAGTTTGACACAGAGAGGTGGTGGGATATAGGGAATATTTTTATACATAGTCATATATCCTATCTTTTTGTACTTGTAACTTAGATTTTTGGAGTATACACTAACGTCCATGCTAACTAAGGTCTCCTAGAGTCAGGATGGCTCTGATACCAACTTTGTAGAGGCCCCAGACCGGAAGGTCCAGAACCCCTCATATACATTCATTCACAATCCCAGAATAACCAGTTGTGAACAACATACGTAGTTGGCATACATAATACATCATCCATTACAAGAATAATAGAGTCTTACATAAATGGTCACATGACCAAGTTCTTGACAACTGTCACACAGGACAGGCATTCAAAATAAACACAGCGGAAGATGATAAGCATAGCGTAGTAGAACCCGATTCACGCCTCATCCTACAGGCTGCTGACTGGGAGACGATCCTAACTCGCAGGGCCATCAGTGTAGAACTCCTCCTCATAGAACTCCTCCTGGGGTGGCTCCTCATAGTCTGATAAGTAGATACCAGGGGCGAAACCAAATGAGTACATTTGAATGTACTCAACAAGACATCCTTTATGATCTTACAATAATGCATACATGCTTATTTGGTGGAATGGGTAGGCCATACATTGTTGGGAATATGCCCTAGAGGCAATCATGTATGATGTAATTCCCACTGTATTCATAAAGTTATTAAGTTGTCCTTGTTTAGCAAGTCGGACTGGCCCACATTGAGATGCAACGATCAAGTCGTCATTTGTAGTCTCAATCAATGTAATCCTTAGACCTGAGGTTGTCGCACAATCCGAGTTGTGGATCACCGACTTAGGTTCTGTCAAACGTTGTTCTGTGACAAGGCAACTATAAAGGCAGAGTTCGGGTCGAATGAGAAGCAAGCTGCGTGATGTGGATAATCAAGATGGGATTTTGCCCCTCCGATTGGAGAGATATTCTCTGGGCCCTCTCGAGTGATATGATTCAGGAAGCATGGCCATGCGCGACTCAGTTAAGTGTTAACTGTGTCTATTGACTAAAGAGTTAGTCAGATGAATCACATATCACGGATCGAGAAGAGAGTTGAGCTATTTAAGGGATGACGATAAATCGCCTATAGCTCGACAAGGTATATCGTGTGGCAAAAGGGACTAAGATGAATATCGCATTGAAAGGTATGTCGTCATGACTCAATGGGACTTGGGAGTCGGCACGTTCTGCTAGGAGCCGCTACCGATTGATCGATTGGGAGTAGGACTCCAATCGTGTCCATGTCGCCATGAGCCTGCAGGGTCGCACACTTAAGAGCGGGAGCAAGCATTGGTTGGGTTGGACCTGAACCGGAAATGGACTGAGTTAGTGAGTCGGACTCACGGAGGGAATGGGCCACAAGTGTTGTGAAGCCCATTACCATACGCTATATAAAGAGGCGCAGGTTGCCCAGCGGGCACGTTAGTCCACTCTCCCATGCGTTGGGAACCCTAGCCCCACTCAGTCCAGCCGCCGCACCGGACCTAGCAGTCCGCCGTCGGAGCTCCTCCTCGTACGTGTGGATACCGGCAGAGGTGCTGTACGTTCAGCACTTCGACGTTCGAGGGATTGGATCGGCCGGACCGGATCGTGGGACTGCACTGCCCCGACCCGACGCGCTACATCGATAATCCGCACCTGTGCGTCTAGTGGTAATACTCGTGGCCTTCTACCTCGGCTAGATCTTGGTAGTATCGCGTAGGAAAAAGTTTTCGTTTATCTCTACGCGTGCCAACATACATATGGTTCAGCTACCCATGACAGATAAAAGATTTATCATGGTTGATTCTTCAGGTTTAGTTCGTTGTGAAAGATCAATTAAAATAATGTAGTTTTTCTCTCGTAGATATCACATATCTCGGAGGTTTTATAAGACTTTTAGAAAAGAAAGTTTTCTTTTCAGAAACTTTTAGTAATAGTTTCCTTCTCATCAGTATCTCGCAGATACCAAGTCATTCCTCCTTAGTACCTCGCAGGTACAAAGCCGTCCTTCAAAAGCCTCTTTGAAAATTTGACACAATACTAGCTACATGGCCATTCAACCGTCCATATCCGGGACGCGGCTATCTCGAAATAGTTTTACCCTGCAGAGGTGTACACTTTTCCACTAGATAGAATCCGCCATGAAACAACCATGGCTGTTCACAACATATGAGAACAATCAGATAGCTGATCTTGACTATCCACTATGTGCAAGCTAGTACATGACTATCTCTTCAATTGGTTTACCCCTCCCCGGCAAGCCGTGTCACACACCGCCCAAACAGGAGACCCAACTGCTGCATCCGGAGGGAAAATTAATCCCACACTTTAGATGTCCCGTATTCTCACTCCTAGCGACATTTCGGTTCGGAGGATCCAATCCCCTATAGCACTTGAGATAGCTCACATACTAACCATAACAAGCTTTTACTCAAGCCCCTACCCATATTGGGGTAAAGTGGCAGTACGATAATGGTTGTCCAGCGAAGACTAGGTTGTGTCTTTTGTAAACATTTCTCAAAGTCTCCCATCATGACATCCTTCCGGTAGACAGGGTCTCACCCTTCCTCCGGGGTTTTTCTTCCATAAGGCATTTGTTTACAAAAGCATATTTTATTTAGTTCATTTAAAAACTAAAGTTTTAATTTGGTGAATGGTATTTATATACCATTTAGTGGCTAAGGGCTTGGTAATACCAAGTTGACTATTAATATGATTCCTTCTTCTAGTAATATTAATAGTAGTAGTATTCACAACAAAAATAGTTTTGAGAGTATAGTTTTGTGAAAACTTCAGAAGTGAAAAGCATGCATGATAGATAATGATAAGTATTATACAGCAAGCATTAGGATGGCTTGCCTTGGGACAAGTGATGGTCCTGGTCCTGAAAGTAACAGGAGTTGCAATATCCCTCTTCAGCAAATCCTTCCTCCTCGTTTTCTAACGTCGCAAAAAGAAATAAAGGCACACTTTCAGACCAACCAAGACAAACAATGCTACAAGTGATAAATACAGCAAGCAATTAAAATGTATCACTCAAAGTACTCAATTTTCCCTTAAGTAAAATTGGCATAAAAACTATAGTGGGGAAAATCTGCTTTTTCCTAGTGTTTATGTGTGGCCAAACTCAATGATTTTTAGTTAATAGCACCATGGACCAGTGGGGTAAAACACATGTTACTAGACAGTAGGGTGTCACATAAAACACAATTTGATGTCTAAAAACTCCCCCAACATTCTCTATGGCAAGCACAAATAATAAGCTAAAATATGCAAGTGGTGAAAAAGGCTCATGACAACAAGTCAAGCTCATTATCCACCATGATACAAAAATACCAGTGGGTGTTCCACTAGCATAATGCTCATAAAGAGGTTAGTAAGCCTCTGGTCAGATTTCTAAAAGTCCTCAAAACAAACAAACTAGCCCCAAAAACTCCTACTCATACTAGTAGAAACTTTGGAAAAATACTAGACTAGTTTATACTACACTTGTTAATTTTATGCACAAGTGTGCAAACTAACAGAGGTGAAATACTCCTCTAATATGTACCAAAATGCTACTGGATCCCCCAAAACAAAATAAAAAGTCTAGCTATTTACCAAGGAAAAACTAGGCTAAAAAGCTACACATGTGAGGGAATTAAATCTAGGCACCCAAGTGTTACTCATGCTTTTCTACCACTTAAGGGGAAAAATAACAGAGGTGAAAACACCAAGATAACAATTCCACAAGGACATTCCATCCTCTGTTTTCAATTCCAAAGATTCATATTTTTCCCTAGTGGAAAACAAGACAAAAAGGCATGCAAGGATATTCTAGTATGAAAACTAAACTTAAGCAATGCTATTTAAAACTATTCCAAACACAAGAACCAAGTAACCAGAGGTGCTATAACCAAAATAAAAGTACCAAAATGGTACTGGTTCCATGAAAATTAATCTATAAATAAGCCTAAAAAAATATTTAAAGATCTACTCAAAAATCTAGATAGAAATTAAGCTATGAGCAAGATCTATGCATGGAAAAATAATTCTAAAAATTCTACCACTCAAACCATTTATTCTAACATGTTCATATAACTTCTAAACATCATAAACACACTGAAAAACAACATTACAAGCAAGAAAACATCAATTGCACCTCACAACATGAACATATAAAACAATATCTCGGAATTAAAATTAGGCAGAAAAGTACCAAAACTTGTTCTGTCTCCCTTATTTTTTCTATGGCTCCAAAAATTAAATCCTTCTAGGATGTGATAGTACTTAACAATAAAAAGCATCTCCAATTGGTCCCACTCAAAAATAATGTCCCAAACTCCCCCTTAAATTCTTGGAATAGCTCACAGATGTTTCACCAAAATGGATGGCCTTTCCAAATGGTAACTCACCTTGGTGCAAACTAAAATTCTAATGGTAGGTATTGACAAGGGCTTTCCAAACCAGCTGAGTTTGCTCAGAAATGTTTTGTATTTTTGAAGTTATATTCATTTCCATTTTAAGGGTACTGTCTGGCAAAATAGCTATAGAAAAATAACTAAAAGTCAAAACATTATTCTGCCAACGGGAGATGATTGTGATTTTGTACGGCTATAGGCACAAAAATTAGAAAGATTAAATAAAATCATTTTCTAACATTCCTAGGCCAAAAGCTATCACACATCATTCTGCCAGAAAATTCCTATTTTAAAAATTAACAGGAAAATGCCCGAATGGGCCAGATTCGCTGTGCTTGGCCCAACTAGCGCCTAGGCTAGCCCAGGCACGCGCGCGCCGGGCGAAGGGCGCGGGAAGCGACGCGTTCAAGCGTGGCCGTCGATCTCGCGATCGACGGTCCGCTTCCTTTCTTCCTCCTCCCCTCTCTCTCTCTCTCTCTCCCGGCGACAAACACCTCGCGGGCGTGCACGGCGCGGGCTCGCTGCTCACCTAGGCGTGCTGTGGAGCGGCGAGTGGTGGCGGTGGGGTCGTGGGGTGCTGATGGCGCGGTGGTGGCGAAGCTCGAGCCTCCCACGTCGTGCTCCTCTCTGCGACGTCGCGGCGGACACGGCGGCGATGGCGCGGGCGATTCTGCAAGCAAAACGGCGGGGGAAGGTGTCAGGGACGCGGCCAAGCTCACGGGGTTTGCACGCGTGTGGAAAAGGCAGGCGCTAGGGCACGGGATCGATCATTACGCTGGGTAGATCTTGCGGTGGCCGGCGGTGAAAACGTGCTCGTGACGCTCGCACACGGCGAGGCACGGCTTGGCGCCTCGGGTGTGGTGTAGTGGATGGTGGTGGCGTGCTCTGGCGAGAGGGCACGGCCTCGGGGGCTTTGGAGGCACGAGGGCAACATGGGGGGCCTCGGGTGTGTATGTGCGTGTGCATGTTGGCAAGCAGAGAGGTGGGGGGCCAGGTTTTGCGATTGCTCTCGAGCCAGGGGCGGTTTTAGAGCTACTAGTACCAAAGTGGGGCTAGGATAGCTTAGGCATGTGGAAAAACGGCTGCCACTGCTCCTCTCTCTCTCTCAGCTCACCCCCATCCCGAGCCTCTCTTCCCTCCCTTATTCCTTCCAAGCTAAGGCATCTCCCGGGCATCCAAGCACATGGCGAGGCAGAGGAATCCTAGGTGAGTGACTAGGATCAAACTCCACCCAAAAAGATCAAGCACAGATCAAGAAATTCATCCCCCAAGTTCTGTTCAAAAACAGATTCAGAAAAATTCAGAAAAAGACTTAGTGAAATTTTCACTAAGTGTTGGAAAAACAGAGATTTGAAGCAAAAGTTTGCTTCTGTTTGAAAGGGCAAATGAACTTGGATTTTGAAAATTCAAGTTGGTAATTGTTCTATGTACTTTCTAGTTTGAGAAAACAACCAGTACACAAAAATTGGAGTTGGTTAACCTTCTGAAAACAACTGTCCAAAAAGCTATGTTCTGTTTTTCCAAATAGAAGGTTTTGCAATATTTATACTAGGAAAACAATCATGGATTAGGTTGTTTTCCAAGTGGGAAAAATAAAACAGTGGCATTTAGTTGTATTCCATAACATGGTCAACCATAATACCACAAGAGAACAACAAATCAAATGTGTTTACTTCCTGAAAACAAGTGTGGAAAACAGCTAGTTCTGCTCTTTTCCTGCTAAAAGTTTAAATAGGAAATAAATTCCCAAAGCTATTTAAATCCAAACCAAAATTTTCCTTGGTCAAGACATGACTAAAATAATGCTATCATGAGTGAATCCAGCATTCCAAAATTTGAGAATAAAAATCTTAGGGTTTCCAGTTGAAAAACATCAGGCAGGAAATAATCAATCCTCAGGGAAAATCCTCAAATGAGTGAAAAGAAACACACCACTTATATTGCATAGATAAACATGAATACACAAACATGTTGTCCACTTAATTGTCTTACAAAAGTCTTAAGAGGCTTTCTAATTTAATACTAAACAAGTGCTTAAGAACAGGGGTGTGACAAATCTCCCCCCCTTAATAGAATCTCGTCCCGAGATTCGCGGGTCTAGGCTTTAAGAAAATCAGGGAACTCCTTCCTGATATCATCCTCACGCTCCCAGGTAGCTTCTTCCTCAGAGTGATTCGTCCACTGAATCTTAAGGAATTTTATAGCACGCTTCCTGGTAGCGCGCACAATCTCCTCGAGAACCCGCAGGGGTCTATCACGATAAGTCAAGTCATCATTGATATCAATGGTCCTGAAGTCTATGTCTTGATACGAGAGATCCTTCTCAGGTACTTGCAGACATTTCCGGAGTAATGACACATGGAACACATTGTGAAACACAGATAGCTCCTCAGGTAATTCTAACTGATAAGAAACTTCGCCACGATGTGCCAAGATCTTAAAAGGGCCAATATACCTGGGTGCCAGCTTTCCTTTGACATGGAAACGCTGCATCCCTTTGAGTGGCGTAACACGAAGGTACACGAAATCTCCAATGCTGAAAGAGACATCACGACGCTTCGTATCAGCATAACTCTTCTGACGAGATTGAGATGTCTTTAAACGTTCCCGAATAAGCTGAACCTGCTCCTCTGCAGCTTTCAAAGTGTCCACACCAAAAACCTGACTGTCTCCAGTCTCAGTCCAATTCAGAGGTGTCCGGCATTTGCATCCATACAGTGCTTCAAAAGGGGCCATTTGCAAGCTAGACTGATAGCTGTTGTTGTAAGAAAACTCTGCGAAAGGCAGACAGTCTTCCCATTTAACTCCATAGGACAACACACAAGCACGGAGCATGTCTTCCAGAATTTGGTTCACACGCCCTGTGTCCATCAGTCTGCGGTGATAGGCTGTGCTAAAAGCTAATTTGGTTCCCAAACTCTCATGCAACTTCTTCCAAAATCTAGAGGTGAACTGTGTACCTCGATCAGACACAATCCTGCTTGGGACTCCGTGCAGACTGACAATCCGAGTAATGTAAAGATCAGCAAGCTGATCTCCACGATAGGTGGTCCAGACAGGAATAAAGTGAGCAACTTTGATGAGCCTGTCCACGACAACCCATATAGAATAATTTCCTCGGCTGGACCTAGGAAGTCCTGTGATGAAGTCCATCCCTACTTCATCCCACTTCCAAACAGGTATTTGCAACGGCTGGAGCAAGCCAGCGGGACGTTGGTGCCCAGCTTTCACTTGCTGGCAGACATGGCACTTGGCTACAAATGAAGCAATCTCCCTCTTCATTCCATCCCACCAGAATCTCTCCTTCAGGTCTTGATACATCTTTGTTCCTCCAGGATGGATAGAATACATGGTCTCATGAGCTTCGGCCATGATGGTCTGCTTGAGATCAGACTCAGAGGGAACACAAATACGGCCTTCATACCATAATCCCCCATCAGCATCGATAGTAAACCCAGCAACCTTCTCCTTCTCCATGCGGGGCCTTAATACCATCAATACTTTTCTGGCCTTTCTGCGCTTCTTTGATTTGGTCAACCAGAATTGGTTTAAGTTCTATGGCATCCAACATACCATAACTGACCACTTCAATGCCAAGTTGGTCTAGCTCTTTCCACAACTCGGGCTGCCTTACTAGAATCATAGCATTTAGAGAGGCCGGCTCTCGACTAAAGGGCATCCGCAACCACATTTGCCTTTCCAGGGTGATAATGAATACTCAGATCATAATCTTTAATGAGCTCAATCCAGCGGCGCTGCCTCATGTTGAGCTCACGTTGAGTAAAGATATACTTTAAACTCTTACGATCCGTGTAAATTTTCACTCTTCTTCCCATAAGAAAGTGTCGCCATGTCTTGAGGGCATGAACAACAGCAGCAAGCTCTAAGTCATGAGTGGGATAATTCAACTCGTTGGGTCTCAACTGGCGGGGTATAAAAGATATCACCTTCCCTTCTTGCATAAGTACGCTTCCAAGACCAAGCTTAGAAGCGTCACAATACACGTCGAAATTCTTGGTGATATCCGGCATTATTAGGATTGGAGCGGTTACAAGTCGATGCTTCAACTCATTGAAACTCTCTTCGAACTTGTCCGTCCATAAGAACTTGGTATCCTTCTTGAGCAACTGGGTGAGGGGTCTGGCTATACTCGAGAATCCCTGAACAAACTTGCGGTAATATCCTGCCAAACCCAGAAAGGATCTGACTTCAGTCTGGTTGGTCGGAGCAGCACGCTTCTCCATAGACTGAACTAGAGTAGGGTCAACAGATATTCCTCCTGCAGATACTACATGTCCCAGAAACCCGACTTCCGTCAACCAGAATTGACATTTACTAAACTTAGCATACAATTTATGCTCACGAAGTGTTCCGAGCACAATTCTCAGATGTTCTTTGTGTTCTTCCTCACTCCTCGAATATATGAGAATGTCGTCAATAAACACCACGACAAACTTGTCAAGAAAATCCATGAATACTTTATTCATGAGATTCATGAAATAGGCAGGGGCATTGGTTAGACCAAAGGACATCACGGTGTATTCATACAGCCCGTAACGAGTGGTGAAAGCAGTCTTGGGAATATCAGTATCACGGACTTTCAATTGGTGATAACCAGTCCGAAGGTCGATCTTTGAGAAGATTACGGCCCCATTCAGCTGGTCAAACAGGTCTTCAATTTTGGGCAACGGGTATTTGTTCTTGATGGTAACATCATTCAACTTGCGGTAGTCCACACATAAACGAGTGGTACCGTCCCGTTTTTCCACAAAAATGATCGGAGATCCCCATGGTGATGCACTAGGGCGAATCAGACCTTTTCTTAACATGTCATCCAGCTGTGCCTTCAACTCATCTAATTCTTTTGGGTTCATCCGATAAGGCTTCTGTGCTATGGGTCCAGTTCCGGGCACTAACTCGATTACAAACTCGATATCCCGATCAGGGGGCATACCGGGTAACTCTTCAGGAAAAACATCCGGGTATTCGCAAACGACCGGGACTTCCTCAATGACAGGGTGGGCTATACCAGTGTGGCAGTGAACTTGTGACGAGGGTTTAGTTGCAGTGTACGCAGCCTTTTCCCCATCCTCAGAGATCATTTCAATAGATTTCTTAGTGCAGTCAATAACTCCCCTATACTTGGTCATCCAGTTCATACCGAGTACCACTTCTATCCCTTTGGATCCCAGCACTATAAGATCAGCATGAAAAGTTTTCCCTTGTATTTCTACTGGTACTTCATTGCAAATTAAGTTGGCTTTAGTACTATCCCCAGGTATTTGTACTAACATAGGGTTGTGCATACGGGAATGCTTCATACCACTTTTCTCAGCAAATGGTTTAGTGACAAAGGAATGCGATGCACCAGAATCAAACAGTACTGCGGCTGGCACCGAGTTGACAGGAAACATACCCATCACCATGTCTGGTGCCTCCTGAGCTTCTGCAGCATTGACGTGGTTCAGGTGTCCCTTCATCCTATTCTGCCGTCCAGTGGAAGGACCATGGTTCATCTTGGTTGCAGTAGGCTGGGCGGGGGCAGTAACTCTGGCGGGGCACTCACGAGCGAAGTGACCTTCCTTTCCACAGGCAAAGCAACCTCCAGAAGGCTTTGAGCCTGGGTTAGGCTTGGGAGCATTGTTGGAGTTGTTCCCATTTCCTCCATTGTTGCCTCCATAGCGGTTTCCATCATGATTCCCAGAATGATTACCATGGTTACCACCATAGCTATTTCCTCCGTACCTTGGTGCATAAGGTGCAGGGTGGTTGTAGTTGTTGGGCCTTGGTGCATAGTTGTGGCTGGGGCGGGGTGCATAAGCAGGCGCCTTGTGGGATGGTGGCCTCGCATACGGAGTGTTGCGAGTCCTTTGAGCACTAGGTCCTCCATGCACAGTCATTTTCCTCTTGCGGTTATCATCAGCAGATTTCCGCTTGTGCTCCAGCACCATAGCGGCATTTGCAAGGGTCTCCAAGTCCTGGAATGGAACCACCACTAGAGAGCACTGGAGCTCATCATCCAGCCCATTTAAGAACCTCTCCCTTTTCTTAGCATCAGTGTTAATATCCTCCTGTGCATACCGGGACAGAGTAGTGAAATTCTCCCAGTACCCAGACACCGACATACTTCCCTGCGTCAGCTTCAGAAATTTCTCCCGCATAAGTGCCATCATTCCCTGGGGAAAGTGGTACTTGCGGAATCTTGCAGAGAAATCCTCCCAGTTGAACACGTGACCAGCAGCAACAGTCTCACGTGTAGTCTCCCACCAAGTTCTGGCAGGACCAGCAAGAAAATGGGAGGCAAACATGACCTTATCATTCTCCTCAACTGAAGCAACCTCCAGTTTGTTTGCAATGGTGCGGAGCCAGTCGTCAGCATCGAGAGGCTCCACAATCCTAGTGAAGACTGGGGGGTTGGTGTGCTGAAAGTCTCTCAGCCTCGAGCGGGCCCCATTGCCGTTGTCATTGTGGTTGTTGGCAGCAGCTAGTTGTTGCAGAGCGGCAATGGTAGCCGCACTCTCATCTCGGCTGGCCTGGCGATCCTCCATCAGCAGGGCCAACAGCGCCTCCACTGTGGGTGGTGGTGGCGGCGGGGGTTCGCGACGTGGTGCCATTCTGAAGTGAAACATGTGTAAGTTTTAGAAATAAATTCTTGTTTTTGAAAACCCAGTACCTTTAACACCAACAAAAGGAATACGAGTGATATGTTTCAAAAACAAGAGCGGGGCAGTCGCAAACATGGATGAAATGAACGCAAAATAGTGACAATCATCAAAGAACCAAGCAGAACACTTCATTCATCACAATAACTAAACAGAGTTTTTGACATTACATACACACATTACAAGCCATATCTTACAAGGAAGGCTTCATCGAGCTACAGGGGGTGCGATTGGTGGGGTCATCGCAAGGCTACTACTAGCAAAACGATCTACCATACTTAACTAGCATCTAGACCAGCATCAAGTGCTAAGGGTGAGGAGGCTGCGACTACACAGAGTCGTCACTGTCCCCAACCTCGAAGATACGCTCCTCAGGGTCCTCCTCCTCCTCCTCGCCAAGCAGGTCATCATCATCCTGCTCGCTAGCCTCACTCATATCCATCCCCTCCAAGTCGGACGAAACATCCTCTACTGGCAGGAGCTTCTCAATCTCCCTGCTGAGCTCTGCGCCCTCCTCCTCAAGCTCCTCTATGGCAGAGTCTCTCGCGGCTATGTCATCACGAGCTATCTGAAGCCTAGCATGCAGAACTAAGTTAGCCCCCTCCAGAGCCGTCATCCTGCTGGTGAGACGAGCACGGCTCAGACGGGTGGCCCGCAGCTGTCTCTCCAAGGCACGGCTCCTCGCGGCGGTGACCTCAAACTCCTCCCTCAACTGGGACAACTGCTGTGCCAGTGCTCCACTCTCTCCCTGGCTGTCGTGAAGATCAGCCCTCAGCTCGCCAGTCTCGGCTATCAGTGTGTGGTGCACCAATGTGCCGAGGTGGTACTCGAGTCGCTGATCGTCCAGCCTGTGCTGAGTGCGGTATAACAGAATCTCCATCTCGTCCAAGTGAGGACCAACAGTGGTAGTGTCTGGCTCGACAGGAAGTGGTATGCCCTCCTCATCACGCCTCCCAATCAACTCGAACCGGGAACCGATGAACATGTACTCCCCGATGTGTGCCAGTCGTGCCACTGACTCCTGAATCACCCGCACGACTGCCTCGGTCCACGAACGATCAACAGCACGGAAAATGTAGTCCTCCACTGTCGGGCTAGCCAGAGGTGCACGGATAGTGACCTCCGCGTACCAGTCTCCCTCCAGAGGTGCACCGTCAACTAATCCCCCTCGCAGCTCCGGAAGTGGGCGTCCCAACACAGTAGCCATAGCTACTAGCCTCTCCTCGAAAAGGAAAGTCTCGCCACGTGGACGTCCCAACTGGAAAGCCTCGGTGATGACCATGTCCATCTACACAAAATTTTAAGTATAGTTTAAGTGAGACCACAGTGTGCAAAGTTTTAAGTTTATGCAAAGAAATCTCTTAATGCAAGTAGAGTTTGACACAGAGAGGTGGTGGGATATAGGGAATATTTTTATACATAGTCATATATCCTATCTTTTTGTACTTGTAACTTAGATTTTTGGAGTATACACTAACGTCCATGCTAACTAAGGTCTCCTAGAGTCAGGATGGCTCTGATACCAACTTTGTAGAGGCCCCAGACCGGAAGGTCCAGAACCCCTCATATACATTCATTCACAATCCCAGAATAACCAGTTGTGAACAACATACGTAGTTGGCATACAGAATACATCATCCATTACACGAATAATAGAGTCTTAAATAAATGGTCACATGAACAAGTTCTTGACAACTGTCACACAGGACAGGCATTCAAAATAAACACAGCGGAAGACGATAAGCATAGCGTAGTAGAACCCGATTCACGCCTCATCCTACAGGCTGCTGACTGGGAGACGATCCTAACTCGCAGGGCCATCAGTGTAGAACTCCTCCTCATAGAACTCCTCCTGGGGTGGCTCCTCATAGTCTGATAAGTAGATACCAGGGGCGAAACCAAATGAGTACATTTGAATGTACTCAACAAGACATCCTTTATGATCTTACAATAATGCATACATGCTTATTTGGTGGAATGGGTAGGCCATACATATGTTTCAGCTACCCATGACAGATAAAAGATTTATCATGGTTGATTTTTCAGGTTTAGTTCGTTGTGAAAGATCAATTAAAATAATGTAGTTTTTCTCTCGTAGATATCACATATCTCGGAGGTTTTATAAGACTTTTAGAAAAGAAAGTTTTCTTTTCAGAAACTTTTAGTAATAGTTTCCTTCTCATCAGTATCTCGCAGATACCAAGTCATTCCTCCTTAGTACCTCGCAGGTACAAAGCCGTCCTTCAAAAGCCTCTTTTGAAAATTTGACACAATCCTAGCTACATGGCCATTCAACCGTCCATATCCGAGGACGCGGCTATCTCGAAATAGTTTTACCCTGCAGAGGTGTACACTTTTCCACTAGATCCAGAATCCTCCATGAAACAACCATGGTCTGTTCACAACATATGAGAACAATCAGATAGCTGATCTTGACTATCCACTATGTGCAAGCTAGTACATGACTATCTCTTCAATTGGGTTTACCCCTCCCCGGCAAGCCGTGTCACACACCGCCCAAACAGGAGACCCAACTGCTGCATCCGGAGGGAAAATTAATCCCACACTTTAGATGTCCCGTATTCTCAGTCCTAGCGACATTTCGGTTCGGAGGATCCAATCCCCTATAGCACTTGAGATAGCTCACATACTAACCATAACAAGCTTTTACTCAAGCCCCTACCCATATTGGGGTAAAGTGGCAGTACGATAATGGTTGTCCAGCGAAGACTAGGTTATGTGTCTTTTGTAAACATTTCTCAAAGTCTCCCATCATGACATCCTTCCGGTAGACAGGGTCTCACCCTTCCTCCGGGGTTTTTCTTCCATAAGGCATTTGTTTACAAAAGCATATTTTATTTAGTTCATTTAAAAACTAAAGTTTTAATTTGGTGAATGGTATTTATATACCATTTAGTGGCTAAGGGCTTGGTAATACCAAGTTGACTATTAATATGATTCCTTCTTCTAGTAATATTAATAGTAGTAGTATTCACAACAAAAATAGTTTTGAGAGTATAGTTTTGTGAAAACTTCAGAAGTGAAAAGCATGCATGATAGATAATGATAAGTATTTATACAGCAAGCATTAGGATGGCTTGCCTTGGGACAAGTGATTGTCCTGGTCCTGAAAGTAACAGGAGTTGCAATATCCCTCTTCAGCAAATCCTTCCTCCTCGTTTTCTAACGTCGCAAAAAGAAATAAAGGCACACTTTCAGAACCAACCAAGACAAACAATGCTACAAGTGATACATACAGCAAGCAATTAAAATGTATCACTCAAAGTACTCAATTTTCCCTTAAGAAAAATTGGCATAAAAACTATAGTGGGGAAAATCTGCTTTTTCCTAGTGTTTATGTGTGGACAAACTCAATGATTTTTAGTTAATAGCACCATGGACCAGTGGGGTAAAACACATGTTACTAGACAGTAGGGTGTCACATAAAACACAATTTGATGTCTAAAAACTCCCCCAACATTCTCTATGGCAAGCACAAATAATAAGCTAAAATATGCAAGTGGTGAAAAAGGCTCATGACAACAAGTCAAGCTCATTATCCACCATGATACAAAAATACCAGTGGGTGTTCCACTAGCATAATGCTCATAAAGAGGTTAGTAAGCCTCTGGTCACATTTCTAAATGTGCTCAAAACAAACAAACTAGCCCCAAAAACTCCTACTCATACTAGTAGAAACTTTGGAAAAATACTAGACTAGTTTATACTACACTTGTTAATTTTATGCACAAGTGTGCAAACTAACAGAGGTGAAATACTCCTCTAATCTGTACCAAAATGCTACTGGCTCCCCCAAAACAAAATAAAAAGTCTAGCTATTTACCAAGGAAAAACTAGGCTAAAAAGCTACACATGTGAGGGAATTAAATCTAGGCACCCAAGTGTTACTCATGCTTTTCTACCACTTAAGGGGAAAAATAACAGAGGTGAAAACACCAAGATAACAATGCCACAAGGACATTCCATCCTCTGTTTTCAATTCCAAAGATTCATATTTTTCCCTAGTGGAAAACAAGACAAAAAGGCATGCAAGGATATTCTAGTATGAAAACTAAACTTAAGCAATGCTATTTAAAACTATTCCAAACACAAGAACCAAGTAACCAGAGGTGCTATAACCAAAATAACAGTACCAAAATGGTACTGGTTCCATGAAAATTAATCTATAAATAAGCCTAAAAAAATATTTAAAGATCTACTCAAAAAATCTAGATAGAAATTAAGCTATGAGCAAGATCTATGCATGGAAAAATAATTCTAAAAATTCTACCACTCAAAAAATTTATTCTAACATGTTCATATAACTTGTAAACATCATAAACACACTGAAAAACAACATTACAAGCAAGAAAACATCAATTGCACCTCACAACATGAACATATAAAACAATATCTCGGAATTAAAATTAGGCAGAAAAGTACCAAAATTTGTTCTGTCTCCCTAATTTTTTCTATGGCTCCAAAAATTAAATCCTTCTAGGATGTGATAGTACTTAACAATACAAAGCATCTCCAATTGGTCCCACTCAAAAATAAGGTCCCAAACTCCCCCTAAAATTCTTGGAATAGCTCACAGATGTTTCACCAAAATGGATGGCATTTCCAAATGGTAACTCACCTCGGTGCAAAATAAAATTCTACTGGTAGGTATTGACAAGGGATTTCCAAAACAGTTGAGTTTGCTCACAAATGTTTTGTATTTTTGAAGTTCTATTCATTTCCATTTTAAGGGTACTGTCTGGCAAAATAGCTATAGAAAAATAACTAAAAGTCAAAACATTATTCTGCCAACGGGAGATGATTGTGATTTTGTATGGCTATAGGCAGAAAAATTAGCAAGGTTAAATAAAATCATTTGCTAACATTCCTAGGCCAAAAGCTATCACACATCATTCTGCCAGAAAATTCCTATTTTAAAAATTAACAGGAAAATGCCCGAATGGGCCAGATTCTCTGTGCTTGGCCCAACTAGCGCTTAGGCTAGCCCAGGCACGCGCGCGCGCGGGCGGAGGGCGCGGGAAGCGACGCGTTCAAGCGTGGCCGTCGATCTCGCGATCGACGGTCCGCTTCCTTTCTTCCTCCTCCCCTCTCTCTCCCCCGGCGACAAACACCTCGCGGGCGTGCATGGTGCGGGCTCGCTGCTCACCTAGGGGTGCTGTGGAGTGGCGAGTGGTGGCGGTGGGGTCGTGGGGTGCTGATGGCGCGGTGGTGGCGAAGCTCGAGCCTCCCACGTCGTGCTCCTTTCTGCGACGGCGCGGCGGACACGGCGGCGATGGCGCGGGCGATTCTGCAAGCAAAACGGCGGGGGAAGGTGTCAGGGACGCGGCCAAGCTCACGGGGTTTGCACGCGTGTGGAAAAGGCAGGCGCTAGGGCACGGGATCGATCATTACGCCGGGTAGATCTTGCGGTGGCCGGCGGTGAAAACGTGCTCGTGACGCTCGCACACGACGAGGCACGGCTTGGCGCCTCGGGTGTGGTGTAGGTGGTGTGGTGGCGTGCTCTGGCGAGGGCACGGCCTCGGGGGATTTGTAGGCACGAGGGCAACATGGGGGGCCTCGGGTGTGTATGTGCATGTGCATGTTGGCAAGCAGAGAGGTGGGGGGCCAGGTTTTGCGATTGCTCTCGAGCCAGGGGCGGTTTTAGAGCTACTAGTCACCACAGTGGGGCTAGGATAGCTTAGGCATGTGGAAAAACGGCTGCCACTGCTCCTCTCTCTCTCTCAGCTCACCCCCATCCCGAGCCTCTCTTCCCTCCCTTATTCCTTCCAAGCTAAGGCATCTCTCGGGCATCCAAGCACATGGTGAGGCAGAGGAATCCTAGGTGAGTGACTAGGATCAAATTCCACCCAAAAAGATCAAGCACAGATCAAGAAATTCATCCCCCAAGTTCTGTTCAAAAACAGATTCAGAAAAATTCAGAAAAAGACTTAGTGAAATTTTCACTAAGTGTTGGAAAAACAGAGATTTGAAGCAAAAGTTTGCTTCTGTTTGAAAGGGCAAATGAACTTGGATTTTGAAAATTCAAGTTGGTAATTGTTCTATGTACTTTCTAGTTTGAGAAAACAACCAGTACACAAAAATTGGAGTTGGTTAACCTTCTGAAAACAACTGTCCAAAAAGCTATGTTTCTGTTTTTCCAAATAGAATTGGTTTTGCAATATTTTTATACTAGGAAAACAATCATGGATTAGGTTGTTTTCCAAGTGGGAAAAATAAACCAGTGGCATTTAGTTGTATTCCATAACATGGTCAACCATAATAGCACAAGAGAACAACAAATCAAATGTGTTTACTTCCTGAAAACAAGTGTGGAAAACAGCTAGTTCTGCTGTTTTCCTGCTAAAAGTTTAAATAGGAAATAAATTCCCAAAGCTATTTAAATCCAAAACAAAATGTTTCCTTGGTCAAGACATGACTAAATAATGCTATCATGAGTGAATCCAGCATTCCCCAAAATTTGAGAAGAAAAATCTTAGGGTTTCCAGTTGAAAAACATCAGGCAGGAAATAATCAATCCTCAGGGAAAATCCTCAAATGAGTGAAAAGAAACACACCACTTATATTGCATAGATAAACATGACTACACAAACATGTTGTCCACTTAATTGTCTTACAAAATTCTTAAGAGGCTTGCTAATTTAATACTAAACAAGTACTTAAAAACAGGGGTGTGACAGAACTTCTTTGATTTGGTTCACGATCTGAGATCTACTCTCGGAGGACTTGGGGTAGAGCATGTGCTGGACACGGAAGTTCCGTCACCTGATCGAGAGTATTATCCATTAGGAGATGAGGAGTATCAAGTTTATATGAACAGGTTGAAAAGGATGAGTTCTGAGTTGAGTAATAGTTATCCACACTATCGCCCCTTCCGTATCATGGAAGCTTTGAAGGCTCAGATCTCTATGCAACTCTGCCATGGTCATCTAAAACTTTACGCGGAACTATTAAGGTGCAAACTCAAATGCCTTGTGCCTTTGAGGGAGCACAAGAACAAGTTCACAGAGATACTACAGAATCTTAAGGACATTGGTTACCTAAATCCATAAAGTCTAGCAGTTGATACACTCCTCATGTCACTTCCATCGCATTACTTTGGATTTGTAGCTGTCTGCAATCTGATGGAAGTGGAGAAGACAGTTGAAGAACTCCTCTAGATGCTCATGTGATACGAGATGGATGTTTTCATTCACGCCATGATGACTGCACCAGAGAGCAAAGACAAGTGAAAAGTGCACACAAGGTATAATAGTTATACCAGTTATTGACATTTTTCTTGTCTCAAAGATATTTTGGTATTATATGCTAAAATTTCTCAGTTCGCAGAGAGAATTGCACATAACACCAAGGTTGGGTGCAAATGTTGCACAGAACACAGAAAGAAACCATGTTTTGTGGCTAGCCCTAGATTTTGGTCTAAAACATTGCAACTATCCCAAATAGTTGATTTAAAGTCTTAACAACGTTTCTGACATGTGGGCCCATATTTGTATAGCGTATATAACATAATTATATAACAATTTGTAAAAAAGGCAACACAACGGTGGAACACTACAACAAACTCATCATGTAGGGACATTATTTATACGACCCTCTTTTAATTGTCTTTTGGTATAATACTTCTTTTACCGGACGCCTTCACATCAGACAATTTCAATTTAAGCGGCTACGAAATTGTTATTATTATTATACTAATTTTTATATCATAGGACGCACCCGTGAGACACTCTGTGTACGTCTCAATTTCAAGGCATATTTCAAAATTATTTAGTTTTGGCGCTACGATAAAAAATATTTTCACCTTGGACATAGTGTGGTGTTTTTTCTTTAACTACCTTCAGCATGGTGTATTCTACTAGAGAAATACGGTACATAGGGGCCACATGTCATGTACCTGTTAAGTCACTAAATCAACTATTTGGAGTAGCTGCAACGTTTAGACCGAAAACCGGGGCTAGCTGTAAAACATGGTTTGTTTCTGTATTCTGTGCAACCTTTGCACCAGACCTTGGTGTTATGTGCAAATTTCTCTAATTTGCAATTTATTGCAGAGTGAGAAGGAAAAGAGGCAAGAGAGGTTGGAAGCGTGGAAGGCAGTGGAAGACGCATTAATGGCGCCATACCTGCTGTAACATCTACGGAGCCCTAAGTCAATAAAGATGATCAACACTAGGACTTCGAAATAATCGTTATTTCAAGATCGATCATTATGTAATGAATATTTTATGTTCATGAACCATGTTGAGTTCGAATTATGAAATATGTGTGGGATCTCCAAGCTTGCGAATTCAAAGTTTATGAACTTCTTTATTATGTTATGTCAATTAGTTTTATTATTATGTCTTGAATATTTTATTCAAATTATTTCTCAAGTGTGAGTAATAGTTTTATGGCTTGTTAAATAAATTGGAGATAAATCTTTTATTTGATTTATCAACGTTGAAAGACTACCTCAAAAATATTAAATATGGGGAAAATCCATTAAGTGCTAGGCACTTGTGAATTACGAAATTCACATAAGTATTGGATGTTTTCTCAATTGACTTAATTCCATTGAAGATTCAATATGATAAGTTAATCAAATTGTTGAAGTGGAATAGATGAAATAATTGAAGTTTCAATATTTTATAGAAGTCAATGGGAGGAAATTCTGAATCAGAAAGTGAGTTCAAAGAAATTTGATTGAAGTAGAAAATGATTTAATAGAAATTATAACATGGATTGACAAAGAATATTTTCTTGGTCAATATTTACTCATGATAAATTTTGAGAGATTCAAAATTATCGTGATAATAAATTTTTTGTGAGACAAGGATTTAAGCAATGTTATAATTGCCAATGTCCTTGTGTGGTAAAGTGATAGTGAAACGAAAATAATTCGGAGACCCACTAAAGAAATTACTTTGTTTGTTTGTTTAAGTTGGGATTATGTCATTAATTAACTTAGAGTTATTTTAATGATAAGTCCCTAGTAATCAATATTGCTCAAGCATGAAGCATAATTGATTAAAAGGTTTTGCATAAAACCAATAAGTTTATTGGTAGTAAATTTCCAGCTTTTACTTCATTTGTTTTAAACACATTGGACTAAAGAGAAAAGTGTCTTATCATGAAAGAGACATGGAAATTATATTAAGTTGAGATTGTGAATCTTTGGAGAAGGATTTAATGAAAGGGGCAACATGCAAAAGTTTCCAACTCATCACCTTGTCCAGAAATTTATGTATGAGATACATAAAGTTCAAGCTTAATATTAGAATAAGGTCATATGAGGACTTTGATGTAATATTCACTTAGTGTAATATTTCTCAATATTTTAAGAAAATGACCACAATGTGCAAAACAAAAGAAACAAGATAACAATACTCATAAATATATGATATTGGATTATCATATAGATCCATGTTAGAAGAAAATATTCATTTTGATGCCAAAATTTTATCTTGAGATTAAGTTGGAGTGATTTTATAAATCATTAGGAAACTGGATGTTTTCACATGAAAAAAGATATGAATATTTCATATCCATAAAGCTAGTACTGGTAAAATTGTTTTATCAATTACGAATAAATGATAATGATGAGTTGAAAAACATATCATATCAATTGCTTGGTGTTGTTATTGGATCAACTAGTAAAATTATTTTGCTAAGTGTAATAAATTTTGATTACTGGAGTAATCAGATTACATTACGATTATGAGTATTAAGTCAGTCGTGTTAATGAAACAAGAAGGAGTTTGTTTTTCATTATGTAAAGCGAAGGGACATAAAAGTAAATGGGAGCTGATTATGATCTTTAATTTGGCTAGGCCCAATTAAAAACAAAAATACCTCATAGAAAAGATTTAAAAGATTTTTAAATGTAATATTAGAAAATGTGTTATTAAATTTAGGGTCCATGAGATAGATTGAGAAATTTAATAAACATGAATATGATGGGTGTGCTAGGGACGGGTCTCAATGCATTTCCATCTGTTTTAACGCAGTCAGCCATGCCATAGTGATGTAGCCTACATATTTAATAAATTTATCATGACTCTGAATTTGATCAATATCCTTATTTCTTTATGTTTATTACTCTAATTTTGATTAACTTATTATTAAAAAAATATATTCAACTGACATGGAAAGATTTTGATTAATATCTCATGTTCTCTTTTTTTTCTTCAACATTTGTCTATTTTTCTTTGACTTGTACATGAAATAAATGATTTATGTTTGCTATGGATGCAATATTTTCAAAGTTTTGGATCATTGATTGGTTTATTGATAAGAAAGGGAGGTGGAGACAGCCATGGGGCCAAACAATCCTACGGTGGCTGTCGGATATATGTCTATTAGGGGTATGTCCGGCATTGGCCTAAAAGCCGGATTACCAGGGTGGCCCGTAGGTAATGGATCATAGTCCATTGGGCGGCCAGTAACCTGATGCGCAGGAATCCGGATTCTAGAAGGACCCGGACCACGACCCAAAGTGGTGCGGCTTGGAGGAGAAGACAGATTCTTTACTTTCCAAGTTAGATACTTTCTGTAGTCTTCTAGGTTTCCTTTTTGTAAGCCCTAATCTGGCTATCTATATAAAACCAGACGGGAGCAAAGATAGAAGGACAATTAGCTAGAAGCCAACTCGCCGAGAAGTTAATCCTCGTCGAGTTAGCAAAATCATACTCACATTGTACTTTGTATACTTCATACTTCAACCCTGATTTAGTGAGATTGCAAGAGTAAGAACACCGCCTAGTTGCGTCGTACCGAACCTGGGTAAAACTCGGTGTTCTCGTTTGTCGTATCATCATGTCCCCCGCGGTTTTATCAGTAGACTCATGGCACCCCCGTCTATGAACTCTACTACGATGTCTCGACAGTTGGCGCCCACCGTGGGGTCAGCGGCGTCAGGAGTTACGTTTTGATCGGGAATACTCGGCGGAATTGGCAGTACAATAACTATCCGAAGCTTGAAATTCAACGGCGACGTCGGGCGCTTCCTCGACAACGGATCATACATGCCAGCATGAAATAACCTGGTAAGTGCCTACGTTTTACCGACTGGATCTACAAATATTTTTATCGTAACAACAGAAGCAATGGGATTCTGTGGTGGAAGTAAATTTATCCCACCCTCCCTATACCCAATTGAGGAAAACTATGATACGAGATTCTGCTCGAATTGCCAAAGTAGTACCGAATTTTCCGCCTCTTCGGAGATGCCTGCAGTAAGGTGTCACTTCATTGGCATGGTGTAGTCCGAGATCGCGGACAACATGGAAGAAAATAATCCCGTGGAAGAAGTAGAAACACATCATCCCACAGAACAAGTGGAAGATCCGACACCCGTCAGTGAGACGATGAACTTGGAAGCCGACTTTGTATTAGCTGCTATAGAAGCAAGATTGGAGTCGGAAACCGGATATGAAGACATAGATTTCGAAGATGAAGATGAAGACGCCTTCGAGAGAAATGTTAAATCTATGCAATGGAGCTTCCATGAAGTACTTATGGCAATACCGACTAAAAACTCGGTTGCCGAAGACGATGAAGACCCCAAAACACCTGCGCCAGATGAGGAAAGAGAGGATGGTCAAGCTAGTCCAACTTACCCCGATGTCAGAGAATTGACGGAGGAAGAACTGGGCAAGAAACCTCCTTCTTCCAAAAAGAAAAAGAAGAATGCCAAGAAACTCCAATATAAACTCCAGAAGAAAAAGATGAAAAAATTGGCAGATAGAGCCAACCAAAACCTAGAAGTAGGAGAAGGTAGCGGAGTCAAACCCGCGGAGAAGAAAAGGAATGAAATCTCTGTTCCACAAATGTCGGAACAGGATGAAATTGATCTGATTCGAACCCCAGTGGCTCGAGACGAGCCCCCGGAAGTGCTGGAAGCCAGGAGACAAGTGATGACTCCCAAGTGCAGGAGATCAATTTGTAGTACCTTTCGATAAGTATTTGAGTGTCGAACCCACGAGGAGATGAAGGTAAGCTATCTATTCTCTAAAGCCCTATAACCCTCTTATATGGCTGTTTATGCAAAGCAATAAGTTTGACTAAAAGGAACTAACTAATAAAAAACAAGTGACGTGGAGTGTGGTTTGTCTAGTAACTAGTGAAGCAAGTTTAAAATGCAAGTAATCCTAAAGCAAGTTTCTAAGCAAGTTTCACAAGTAGCAAGCAGCAAATATCTCAAGTATCTCAAGGGAGCAAGTGTTCTAGCAATAGGTGTTTCGTTCGTGTGGTTGTCACAATTAGTGAAGCAATGTTTTAGTCTTAGTTGTTTCTTCTAGGAAGGAGCCATGAATAGGTATAGTCAAGTAAATGATCTACAACCCCTTATGATGGATCATGTGGCCAAGTAAATGACTGCACAAGATTGATTTAAGACATAAAGTCCCACCATAGCCTTACGTTCTAAGGTCCCCTATATATCCCCCAATAACTTAACTTTGTGGCTCGGTCTCAGGTTACTGTCACTCCCAAGTCACCACCACTCCATTATGCTACCGGTGATCACCTTACATGCATTCCCCAACATATGCGTGCACTCATATATTGTACATAAAGACAATCATAGAAGATAACAAACTTGTATGCAACCAATCAACGAACTATTTCCCCATTACAAAGAACAATTCACTACTCAAACATAGACGGGGAGACACAATACATCAAGGGAATATAGTATTGCATCATACATCGTGTTTTCCAAGAGATTACAGTGGAGAGATGGAGCTGATCTTGCTGTAGATGTTGATGATGAACACGCCGGAGGGGGGTGGAGCCCTCCGGGGGTGATCCCGGCGGTGTTTCCCCCCTCCGATCTTCTCCGGCGGCAGCCTTCTGTCTCTCTGTTTTGTGGTTTCGTCTCTCGGCGCCGCCTCCTTCTCGAAAAGGCCAGGGGACCCTTTTTATAGTCGTTTTTAGGTCACGAGACACTCGGGAGAAGAAAGATCGACGACATCGGAGCCACGAGGGAAAAAAGGGGGCCCCACACGCGGCCAAGGAATCTGGCCGCGTGGAGGGTCCTCTTTTCCACCTGGTTGGCCTTTTGGCCCTCTACTTTGGCCCATGGTCTTCGTCTCGAAAATTCTGAACCGTGCTCTTTGGCCTTGCCCTTTTTGGAGTCCCGAAGCTTTCGGAAAGTCTCAAACACTAAAAAGTACGTTTTCTGGAAAAACAGGGTTAGAACCAAAAGAAGGGGGATTGTTCAGAAAATCCCCCAAATCATTATAAAACATGAATATAAGTTGCTAATATGTAGGAAAAACAAGTAATAACATGCAAAGTTCATGTATGCATTTTACATGCATCAACATCCCCAAGCTTAACCCATACTCGTCCTCGAGTATGAAGGTGATAAAACTAATATGGACTTTGCATTTTAAAACAATCATGGAATATCAAAGAAGATTATTCATGCTACATATAATCGAATGATTCATAATGTATATGAGTAGCAACATACAATTCATGTTATAAGAAATATCAAATATGCAAGCAAAGATGCTTCATGAAAGTTCACAAAGTGTATAATGAAATAAAAGCACTATGGACCAAATGCATACACAAAATGAAAAATAAAATCCTATTGGTCAAAGAATAGCATAATGGAAAATAGAAAATATGGTGGACACTTTGGAGAAAATTGAGTAGAGGTAAAACATGATCAAGTCTTATTTAGCCTCTAAATTATTCAACTAAAATTACTAATTGAAATGTGGCATCCATTGGTCTAAGACTCTCATTGACCCTTTATCACTAGCATCTTAAATTGTGAATGTTGAAGTAATGTGATTGACAAGGTGTTGGTTGAATGCCTCATGCCCCGTGAGTGTGAAAACCTACTCCATGATTACTCAACTTAAGAATCCTAATAAGCTTTGTACAATCATAATAAGTATTAATGACATCATAGAGAACCGCAAAGAGGTACCTCTTGCCCCATGACATGGAAACCAGCCCATGTCACAATGACAAGATGAACGGAGTAGACTCATCATCCTTTTTTTATTTCATTCACTATATGCATAGCTTCTTATTTTATTGTAGGATGTGTTTGTAGAGCCCACTCTAGCTGTAAGTAAATTTCCACCATGATCAAGCATGGCTTGGGTTAGCGGCCCAATGCGTTTTTTCTAGTCATAAATATACTTACTCATCAAAACTTACTATTCCTCTATTTCATTTCGGCATGGCAGGAGTCCAAAAAAAAAAGTACATGATATCAACCAAATGTAAATTTTTGTGCAATGTTGAAAGATTTCCAGTGATACACGTTTATAGCTAGCTCCCAACCAAACACTTGTCAAACGCAAAACTTTTAGCTCCCGTTATTGGGTCATGTTTATTAAGTGCAATGAAAAGTAAAGGTGTGCATTCAAAAGTTCGTGAGAGTCCTATCCCAAATTCAACTCATGACAATTATTAAAGTGAATATCTTAATTTAGAACATAAATAACACTATAACATGGTGAACATACTCGGAATAGCTCTGAAGCTAATAGGTAGATATGGTTGACTCACTGGAAATACTTGGCTAAAGGGTGTTGGAAACAAGTTTATACTTGTTGGAATTTTTACCTTTTTGGCTAGCAAGAGGGAGATAGTTGACCACCTTCTATGCATGCATTAGTGTCCATAGAACTACTCATTTCATGACAAACTAAGTAAACTAACAATTAACATCAAAAACATGAATAAGAGATAGCTCATGACAACACTATTGCAAATTTCTACACCTAAAACAACATATAAATCATGCAACTATAAGTAGCTTTTATAATCAACTAAAGCATCCCTTTCCCAATAAATATAACATAATCCAACTTAATTCAACCCATTATTCTTGTAGCTGATTCTCATAAAGATAATTGTGGTGGTGGTCTCACAAATAAACTAAAAAAAACAAAACTAGACGCTTCAAGTTTCTGCGATAAATGCTTTGCTTAGAAAAACAGAAAGTAGACGTGTGCTAACCAAAAGAGTGTTGGTCCAGGGGGGTGTTCACCACATCCCCAAGCTTTTGGTTTTCACCACTCTTGGATCTTTCTTGGCGCAGCTCCTCTATTCCCTGTGAAAAAACTTTACAAAACATGTTTCTCCCATTCTTTTTTTTCTGTGGGGTGAGATTAGCAAGGACAAACAAAACGTATGCATGCCGCGCAAAATTCCAAAAAAAATGCTCCAGAAGATAGACAATAAGGTTCATAATGTTGTATGTTCACTCTCTAGCTCGAAAAGATCAAGGAAATTCAAGTCCCAAACCCAAAGAGTGCATCTAACAAAAGAAGGCAAAATCTGTCCAGAAAAGCAATAGCAGAAAAACGAACGTTTTCCCTAAGCTAGAATCATCAAAAAATTAATCCAATTTTTGTGCTTAGAGAGTACGAAAAGTTGCAGAACATACTAAAAAATTAGCTCAATCCGACTTACAGATAAAAAAAATGAAAAATCGTACGGTGAGCAGAATCGTGCTGAAACAGAAATTCCAAGCATTAGGATAGCAACTTTTAAATCCAAAGGGGTGAAACTTGACTCTTTATTGAAAACTCCAGAAACTAAACTAAAGACTAAGTCTCTTGTTACAGCAAGAGGACACTAGGAAAAACCAACTAAGAACAACTGGGTTCCCTCCCGTAAAGCGCTTTATTGATAGCCGTATAGCTAGGCTTTTCTTACTTAACATCATGATGGTTGGAGTGAGGTGGCTCGGCATCCCCAATCTTGGATTCTTGTACTTATTTGATACATGCAGGGTGATCTCAGGGGTACATGCCCAATCTTGATTGGTTGTCCCTCTTGATCCTTTTTCATCTCACTCAACTCTTCCTCTTGAAAAAATCTTCTTACACAAATCTCAACATAAAACTTGATTAGAGGGGTTAGTGCCTCCATAAATAAAATCCACATAGGTACAGAAAAGACACATCATGAGTTGATTCTAAATACTAACTACTGTTACTACAGTTGTGCATTGCTCCTTGATCAAAAGAACCACACAAAACACAAGTAATAAGAGCAATGCAAAATAAAGACATAATCTGCCAAAAACTAAACAACCCGTAAAGAGTGAATTTTTAGAGGCACTTAAGTTGCTCAAATCAGAAAACTTAAAAATAATGAAATATGTAGTGATAACTAAATATTGCTGTCGTAAATTGCCAGGTCAAAATTCCACTTCTGTGATTTTAAACATTTTTTGCAGTGAAGTTCAGGAATCTGTTTTCTGGACAGCTAATTACTATTGTTTAATCCTATCTCTCATATAAGATCATTCTTGCCATTTATGATGAGAAATAAGACAGAAATGTGTTGTTACAGTAGTGAACTAATATTTTTATTGTTTTTAGCTTTGGAAAAAGTTTTAATGATAGAGATTTTGCAATGGTTTCATTGGCATGAACAACACATGTTCAAGGTCGACCCCAACTTCTCCATTACTCATCCTTCTCATTTACTTTCCCAAATTTTTTATAAAATGAAAATATTAAACTAAATGATAGATAACAGTAGGTAAAGGTATTTTACATGTTGAAAAAACATAAATGTGTGCTCAAACCGAATAGGAAATTAAAGCATAAGGAACACACCAAAAAATATTAAACAATTTATTTTTAAGTCTAACCCATTTCCTATGCATTGGCATTTTGTAATGAAACAAATAAAAGAATGTAACATCCCAAGTATGAAAAATAGCCTTTAGAATGTTTTTCCCTCTGTTATTTTATGTTTTGCATCATGGCATCATGTTGATTGCAATTGTTTTGCTTGTTTTCATTTGTTTTCCAACTGTTTTCCTTTGTTTTCCTTTGTTTTCTATTTGAATTTCAAACCAAAATTCAAACCTTTTGTTTCATCCTTGTGATGTTACAATTTCCAAAATGATTTTTCAAATCAAATCAATCATTTGTTTCCATTAAATCCCTAAGGTTCAAACTTTTTAAAATTGTGGGTTTTAATAGTTCACTTAATCCAATGTTGTTCAAATTCAAACAAAAATTCCAAACAGCAACCCTTTGGAATTATTGCAATTTACCAAAACAAAGTTAAGCAATTTGTTTCAAATAATTTGAGGGTTCAAACTCTTGGAAAATGTTCCTTTTAAATAAATCACTTAATAATCAAAATTCAGTCAAATTCACTCAATTTTCAAACAGCACATGGTTCAAGTTTTTTTGAAATCAAAAACTTACAAGTTGTTGTTGTTACAAAAATGAAACAATATAAATTTTTTCCTAATTTTTCTACACCCCAAAACCTAGCTATTCCTTCCTATTTCTCTTGCAGCAAAAAAAAAATAAAACAAAAAAAAAATAATAATAAAAAGCAAAAAGAACTCACAGGAGAGGGGGAGAGGCAGGCCCAGCCCAAGTCGCTGCAGCCCGTTTCCCATCTCCCCCAACCTCCGTACGTTTGCTGGCGTCACCAATGGTGACAGGGACGTGCTGCTCCCATCCCCCTACTTATCTACCTCCTAGCCCCCTAGGAAACCCTAACCCTAGCCGCACGCATCCTCCTCCCTCCTGTCTCCACCACCGCCGCCATCGAGAGGAGGAGATCGCCCCCGATTCTTCTGCCCCAACCTCCACTCGCCGGAGCATGCCGCCGCCGTCTCCGCCACTCCCCGGCCGTACCGCGGGCACCCCTGCGAAGAGGGTAACTCCCCCGTTCCATTCTGCTACCTCCCCTCTCGATTCCCTGTTGTATGCGCCTCAATTTCTTCTGGCCAGTTGTGCCATGGCTGCCTGGTTCGTGCGTGTTCTACGTCAGAGATTAACCGCTGCAGTGCGTTCGCTTGCAGTTCAGGTTACAGCGATGTGTTATACTCAAAACTCAATCCACCCGTATAGTTTCAAAAACCAGCGCAGCAGCCTGCTGGTAGGGAGAGCGCGCAGCGAACCCACAGCTCTCGGGTTCAAGTCCCGCACCCCCACTCTTTTCTGCTCTTTTGTTCCGTTTTAGTTCAGTTACACCCGCCAGCCACACCTTTACTCCCCCGAGTTCCCCTCTCTGTCCACAAATAGACCAATACCCCAACGGTTAGGCACCCTTGAGCGCATCAGGAGGTGGGGGGTTCGAATACCCCCTCCCTCAATTAATCCAACATTTTTATTTTTCATCAATTTGGTCACAGAAACATCTCAGATTCACAACCATGCCCCTGGTAATTATTTCTAGCCCTGCAAAATATTTTTCAAGTCCCTAGATGAATTAAAAATGGCAGATTTACCCCAAATCTTGTAAATTGCATAAGAAAATCATTTTAACTCCAAATTTAACTTTTTAAATATGTTTTCTGTCCCAAATTAAATGTTCTTTCCAATATAAATTTGTTTACTGTTTTGAATATTTTAAATTGGTGCAACATTTGAATTCTTGTTTAAATCACTTAAACTTGCAAAAATCATAACTTGTTCATAAAAATTCCAAATTCCACAAACTAAATATGTTTTCCAATCAACTTTTCATGCACTTTCCAAATATAATTTTTTTTTGCTGTTTTGAATAATTTAAATTGCTGAAAACAACTGTTTCCTATTTATTGCATTTAAAATTGCCAAAATAATAACTTGCTCATTTTAAATCCAATTTCACAAATGAAATATTTTTTCCATGCAAATTAAACCCTCTTTCCAAATATAAAATTTTCATGTTTTGAATAATTAAAATTGGTTAAATGATTTAAACCTTGTTTAAATCATTTAATATTGCTAAATTCATAACTTGATCAAACAAATTCTTTTGGGACATGTAAAATATGTGTTCAAACCATAAAAAGTATAAACTTTTCAAATATGAATCTCACTTAATGTTTTGAACAAATAAAAATTCAAATAAGTTCATGTTTGAATTAAATTCATTTAATTCTTGCTTAAACTTGTTTAATTCACAAATAATTTATTTGAAATCCTTTTTCAATAAGTGAAACATGTATTCCAACTAAAATCTTGTTTCCTTTTAAATATAACTTTGTTATCTGTTTTGAACAATTTAACTTGATGAAAACAACAAATGCTTGTGTGTAACACCTTTAAGAAACCAAACTCTCTTAACTTAATAAATGAATTTCCAAACTTGGTCAACCTTATTTCCAATTGCTTCTATTGTTGTTATTTTGTTGTTTCCTCATCCATGCATCATGCTAATTCACTTACACATGATGATTAGTTGTAGAACAATTAATTCAACCATAATTCATGGGCTTTCCATATGCAATCCAATTGCATGTGGGTCCATTTAATCATGTTGTTATCTTGTCAGCTAGTTATTTTGATGCATCAATTAAATGGTCATGCATCATCCCATGTTTGTGCACTATGCCATGATATTGATTGTTTATCTTTCTGCATTGTTTGTTTGCTTCTTCTCGGATACACGACGACGTTGAGACCGACGATCCCTACGACACCCCTTCTAAGGAGTTAGCTCAGTACCAGGCTACTGGGTTTGCAGGCAAGTTATCACTCACATGAACCACTGTGTTCCTTTCAACATTGACTACGATACTTTCCGTTGTTCTTTTCTGCTAGCCTTAGTAGTAGTTGTTTCTGTTACGAACCCATCACATGAATCCCTTAACCTTGATATTGCCTCACCTCCACTCCTACAACCCCATTGTTTGAGCCCGTGTCTTACTAGCTGCTTAGGTAGTTTTGCTCGAGTCTGTTACCCGTTACCTTCTGTTACTACTTCATTATGTTCTGGGGGCTCGTTGTTAATCAATCAATCATGCTAATGTTATTGTTAAATAATAATTTGATGAAAGGCACCGGCAGGAGGCCCTGTGTGGTTTTGAGGCCTGCTAGTGTCGACCCTAATAGGAAAAGGGTCTTGTCTACTGATCCATGATGAGCGTACTAACCGCATGTGGGAAGCGAGTATGGGCGCCCCCCTCAATTTGATTCGATTCGCATCTCGTCCAAATCGCCTCATTTAGTTCGTGTTTTCCATTTGCCGCATGCATGTTTTTGCGAGCCCAGGCCAGGGTGGAACTTTTGTAGTCGGCATATAGGGGGACACGTTCTTAGAGTGCTATGAGGGTCCATTTTCTTCTGGGCTCGATTAGCCGTGCGCCCAAGGTTCTTTGGGCTTGATGCGAAGAAGAGTCGAGTTGTGTTGAGTGCCCCGCTTGGTGGAAGGGCCTTTCCATCTGGCGGGTTATTCATGCGTGTACGGCCAAATTGGTGCAACCCTGCAGGGATAATCTTCTCGAGAAGCCGTTTTTCCGCGGTTATGGATTACTTGGTGAAAGTACTGGCTAACAAGTACTCAGGACAACTTAACCTAATGATTAACAACCCTACACCCAATGATTAACAACTTGACTAGTAATAGGCTTATTGACACAATAATCTGAACCATCATTAATCCATCTGTGTGAGTTATCCTCGGATTGCTTCTTTGGATAAGGGGCGAGATCCAGGATGGGTTTGTTTGGAGTTAGTTGATAGGTTGGTTACGATACACGATCTTATCTCCTTTCTGTTAGCCGGAAGTTGTAGTATGTTCTGTAGTTGGTTAGCGCAGCCAGTTGCAGCATCTTTTATATCCCCTTTCTTCCGTTGAACCCAAGGCATCTGTGCTTGGTGTTGACGGGCTACACTTTGGTGAACTGTGAGTCTTGCTTGCCAGTACGTTTATGTACTGACCCTTTGGGGCTGTGGTTTCCGCAGACTACGTTTCCGAGGATCTACATGGTGGCTACTACGTGGAGTATGACGAGACTGCTGACGAGTAGATAGCGGACCTGGGCAGGATCCGAGACTTCGTGGATGGGCTCCGTCTTTTCGTTTCCGGCCTCTTAGGCCTATTTGGTTCTTGTCTGTACTCAGACATGTTGAATGCTTCCGCTGTGATGTAATGATGATATGTTGGGGCATGTGCCCTCTTAATGATTGTATTTGCTATCTCTGCTCTAATGAGAGCCATTTGCAACTTATTTCAATCTTTTGTGTCGTAGAGATCTGTTGTGATATCACTTGTTCAAACGCCGTTGACGTACAATGTGTGTATGTTTTGAAGTACGTCAATGGAAGTATCCTGATTTCTATGGGATAGTTTACGTCGACGCTGAACAGATAGGGGTTGGTTGTCACACATAAGTGTGTTGGCCTACTCGTAAGAGGACGCGGGTGCCGGTAAGCCCCGTAATCCAATCTACTACTGTTCAACGGAACGGCGAGTATCCTTTAGAAGTCCGGGTGCGACAAATGGTATCAGAGCCTGTCTGCCTGTAGGATCCCTTTTTACTGGTCGCAGTTGAGTCTAGAAACTATTTTGTAGCTATATAGGAAAAATGAAACGTGAGAGTAGGAATGTTGTTCTTTTTCTTCTTTCCCCACCCACCCTCCCTTTTCTGGTAAGGAAGTGCAACGTTGTTTTCCCTTCTCATCTAAACTTTCAAGTTAGGATTTCACGAATCCTGGTTTCTCTAGGATGGTTATATCTACTAGACCATAGGAATGGAGGTGGTTGTGACATGATTTATCATGTTGCCTACTCATGATTGAGAACGGAGGCGTGTAAGCCCCGAAAGCAAATCCTCTATTCCTTAAGCAGTAGATATTGATCCTTTAGAAGCCCGGATGGTTCTTCCGTAGTACCTCAAGTGTTTTGTTCTCGTTTTTTCCCGGTGTTGCTTCGTTATCCTGTTATGCTCAACATCCTTTTCGTCCGTTGAAATCTTGTTGTTGCTTCCCACTTCAGTTCTGCTACCGGCATCTAATCAATAACGCTGTTTCACCCTTCGGACCAGATAGTCTATTCTCCGAATGAATCAAGTTCTATTCAGCTATACACCCTCAATACAAAACCTCTCCCTTTACTCAAAAATGTTCCGGTGGTTTCCAAATCCCTGACATCTTTCCAGAAAAGTTGCCAGGAATACCTATCATTCTGAACTTCCAGAAAAACTATCCAATGTGCACGATGTGTTTCACGTGTCATAGCTCAAGAAGATCTCCGCAAGAAGTATCCGGATTTTCTTTTCTCAGTAGGAATCTCGGGGCGCGATTCCTTCAGGGGGGGCGTTTTGTAACATCCCAAGTATGAAAAATAGCCTTTAGAATGTTTTTCCCTCTGTTATTTTATGTTTTGCATCATGGCATCATGTTGATTGCAATTGTTTTGCTTGTTTTCATTTGTTTTCCAACTGTTTTCCTTTGTTTTCCTTTGTTTTCTATTTGAATTTCAAACCAAAATTCAAACCTTTTGTTTCATCCTTGTGATGTTACAATTTCCAAAATGATTTTTCAAATCAAATCAATCATTTGTTTCCATTAAATCCCTAAGGTTCAACTATTTAAAATTGTGGGTTTTAATAGTTCACTTAATCCAAATGTTGTTCAAATTCAAACAAAAATTCCAAACAGCAACCCTTTGGAATTATTGCAATTTACCAAACAAAGTTAAGCAATTTGTTTCAATAATTTGAGGGTTCAAACTCTTGGAAAATGTTCCTTTTAAATAAATCACTTAATAATCAAAATTCAGTCAAATTCACTCAATTTCAAACAGCACATGGTTCAAGTATTGTTGAAATCAAAAACTTACAAGTTGTTGTTGTTACAAAAATGAAACAATATAAATTTTTTCCTAATTTTTTCTACACCCCAAAACCTAGCTATTCCTTCCTATTTCTCTTGCAGCAAAAAAAATAAACAAAAAAAAATAATAATAAAAAGCAAAAAGAACTCACAGGAGAGGGGGAGAGGCAGGCCCAGCCCAAGTCGCTGCAGCCCGTTTCCCATCTCCCCCAACCTCCGTACGTTTGCTGGCGTCACCAATGGTGACAGGGACGTGCTGCTCCCATCCCCCTACTTATCTACCTCCTAGCCCCCTAGGAAACCCTAACCCTAGCCGCACGCATCCTCCTCCCTCCTGTCTCCACCACCGCCGCCATCGAGAGGAGGAGATCGCCCCCGATTCTTCTGCCCCAACCTCCACTCGCCGGAGCATGCCGCCGCCGTCTCCGCCACTCCCGGCCGTGCCGCGGGCACCCCTGCGAAGAGGGTAACTCCCCCGTTCCATTCTGCTACCTCCCCTCTCGATTCCCTGTTGTATGCGCCTCAATTTCTTCTGGCCAGTTGTGCCATGGCTGCCTGGTTCGTGCGTGTTCTACGTCAGAGATTAACCACTGCAGTGCGTTCGCTTGCAGTTCAGGTTACAGCGATGTGTTATACTCAAAACTCAATCCACCCGTATAGTTTCAAAAACCAGCGCAGCAGCCTGCTGGTAGGGAGAGCGCGCAGCGAACCCACAGCTCTCGGGTTCAAGTCCCGCACCCCCACTCTTTTATGCTCTTTTGTTCCGTTTTAGTTCAGTTACACCCGCCAGCCACACCTTTACTCCCCCGAGTTCCCCTCTCTGTCCACAAATAGACCAATACCCCAATGGTTAGGCACCCTTGAGCGCATCAGGAGGTGGGGGGTTCGAATCCCCCCTCCCTCAATTAATCCAACATTTTTATTTTTCATCAATTTGGTCACAGAAACATCTCAGATTCACATCCATGCCCCTGGTAATTATTTCTAGCCCTGCAAAATATTTTTCAAGTCCCTAGATGAATTAAAAATGGCAGATTTACCCCAAATCTTGTAAATTGCATAAGAAAATCATTTTAACTCCAAATTTAACTTTTTAAATATGTTTTCTGACCCAAATTAAATGTTCTTTCCAAATATAAAATTTGTTTACTGTTTTGGATATTTTAAATTGGTGCAACATTTGAATTCTTGTTTAAATCACTTAAACTTGCAAAAATCATAACTTGTTCATAAAAATTCCAAATTGCACAAACTAAATATGTTTTCCAATCAACTTTTCATGTACTTTCCAAATATAATTTTTTTTTGCTGTTTTGAATAATTTAAATTGCTGGGAAACAACTGTTTCCTATTTATTGCATTTAAAATTGCCAAAATAATAACTTGCTCATTTTAAATCCAATTTCAACAAATGAAATATGTTTTCCATGCAAAATTAAACCCTCTTTCCAAATATAAAATTTGTTTCATGTTTTGAATAATTAAAATTGGTTAAATGATTTAAACCTTGTTTAAATCATTTAATATTGCTAAATTCATAACTTGATCAAAAAAAATTCTTTTGGGACATGTAAAATATGTGTTCAAACCATAAAAGTATAAACTTTTCAAATATGAATCTCACTTAATGTTTTGAACAAATAAAAATTCAAATAAGTTCATGTTTGAATTAAATTCATTTAATTCTTGCTTAAACTTGTTTAATTCACAAATAATTTATTTGAAATCCTTTTTCAATAAGTGAAACATGTATTCCAACTAAAATCTTGTTTCCTTTTAAAATATAAACTTTGTTATCTGTTTTGAACAATTTAACTTGATGAAAACAACAAATTCTTGTGTAACACCTTTAAGAAACCAAAATCTCTTAACTTAATAAATGAATTTCCAAACTTGGTCAACCTTATTTCCAATTGCTTCTATTGTTGTTATTTTGTCGTTTTCCTCATCCATGCATCATGCTAATTCACTTACACATGATGATTAGTTGTAGAACAATTAATTCAACCATAATTCATGGGCTTTCCATATGCAATCCAATTGCATGTGGGTCCATTTAATCATGTTGTTATCTTGTCAGCTAGTTTATTTTGATGCATCAATTAAATGGTCATGCATCATCCCATGTTTGTGCACTATGCCATGATATTGATTGTTTATCTTTCTGCATTGTTTGTTTGCTTCTTCTCGGATACACGACGACGTTGAGACCGACGATCCCTACGACACCCCTTCTAAGGAGTTAGCTCAGTACCAGGCTACTGGGTTTGCAGGCAAGTTATCACTCACATGAACCACTGTGTTCCTTTCAACATTGACTACCGATACTTTCCGTTGTTCTTTTCTGCTAGCCTTAGTAGTAGTTGTTTCTGTTACGAACCCATCACATGAATCCCTTAACCTTGATATTGCCTCACCTCCACTCCTACAACCCCATTGTTTGAGCCCGTGTCTTACTAGCATGCTTAGGTTGTTTTGCTCGAGTCTGTTACCCGTTACCTTCTGTTACTACTTCATTATGTTCTGGGGGCTCGTTGTTTAATCAATCAATCATGCTAATGTTATTGTTAAATAATAATTTGATGATAAGGCACCGGCAGGAGGCCCTGTGTGGTTTTGAGGCCTGCTAGTGTCGACCCTAATAGGAAAAGGGTCTTGTCTACTGATCCATGATGAGCGCACTAACCGCATGTGGGAAGCGAGTATGGGCGCCCCCCTCAATTTGATTCGATTCGCATCTCGTCCAAATCGCCTCATTTAGTTCGTGTTTTCCATTTGCCGCATGCATGTTTTTGCGAGCCCAGGCCAGGGTGGAACTTTTGTAGTCGGCATATAGGGGGACACGTTCTTAGAGTGCTATGAGGGTCCATTTTCTTCTGGGCTCGATTAGCCGTGCGCCCAAGGTTCTTTGGGCTTGATGCGAAGAAGAGTCGAGTTGTGTTGAGTGCCCCGCTTGGTGGAAGGGCCTTTCCATCTGGCGGGTTATTCATGCGTGTACGGCCAAATTGGTGCAACCCTGCAGGGATAATCTTCTCGAGAAGCCGTGTTTTCCGCGGTTATGGATTACTTGGTGAAAGTACTGGCTAACAAGTACTCAGGACAACTTAAACCTAATGATTAACAACCCTACACCCAATGATTAACAACTTGACTAGTAATAGGCTTATTGACACAATAATCTGAACCATCATTAATCCATCTGTGTGAGTTATCCTCGGATTGCTTCTTTGGATAAGGGGCGAGATCCAGGATGGGTTTGTTTGGAGTTAGTTGATAGGTTGGTTACGATACACGATCTTATCTCCTTTCTGTTAGCCGGAAGTTGTAGTATGTTCTGTAGTTGGTTAGCGCAGCCAGTTGCAGCATCTTTTATATCCCCTTTCTTCCGTTGAACCCAAGGCATCTGTGCTTGGTGTTGACGGGCTACACTTTGGTGAACTGTGAGTCTTGCTTGCCAGTACGTTTATGTACTGACCCCTTTGGGGCTGTGGTTTCCGCAGACTACGTTTCCGAGGATCTACATGGTGGCTACTACGTGGAGTATGACGAGACTGCTGACGAGTAGATAGCGGACCTGGGCAGGATCCGAGACTTCGTGGATGGGCTCCGTCTTTTCGTTTCCGGCCTCTTAGGCCTATTTGGTTCTTGTCTGTACTCAGACATGTTGAATGCTTCCGCTGTGATGTAATGATGATATGTTGGGGCATGTGCCCTCTTAATGATTGTATTTGCTATCTCTGCTCTAATGAGAGCCATTTGCAACTTATTTCAATCTTTTGTGTCGTAGAGATCTGTTGTGATATCACTTGTTCAAACGCCGTTGACGTACAATGTGTGTATGTTTTGAAGTACGTCAATGGAAGTATCCTGATTTCTATGGGATAGTTTACGTCGACGCTGAACAGATAGGGGTTGGTTGTCACACATAAGTGTGTTGGCCTACTCGTAAGAGGACGCGGGTGCCGGTAAGCCCGTAATCCAATCTACTACTGTTCAACGGAACGGCGAGTATCCTTTAGAAGTCCGGGTGCGACAAATGGTATCAGAGCCTGTCTGCCTGTAGGATCCCTTTTTACTGGTCGCAGTTGAGTCTAGAAACTATTTTGTAGCTATATAGGAAAAATGAAACGTGAGAGTAGGAATGTTGTTCTTTTTCTTCTTTCCCACCCACCCTCCCTTTTCTGGTAAGGAAGTGCAACGTTGTTTTCCCTTCTCATCTAAACTTTCAAGTTAGGATTTCACGAATCCTGGTTTCTCTAGGATGGTTATATCTACTAGACCATAGGAATGGAGGTGGTTGTGACATGATTTATCATGTTGCCTACTCATGATTGAGAACGGAGGCGTGTAAGCCCCGGAAGCAAATCCTCTATTCCTTAAGCAGTAGATATTGATCCTTTAGAAGCCCGGATGGGTTCTTCCGTAGTACCTCAAGTGTTTTGTTCTCGTTTTTCCCGGTGTTGCTTCGTTATCCTGTTATGCTCAACATCCTTTTTGTCCGTTGAAATCTTGTTGTTGCTTCCCACTTCAGTTCTGCTACCGGCATCTAATCAATAACGCTGTTTCACCCTTCGGACCAGATAGTCTATTCTCCGAATGAATCAAGTTCTATTCAGCTATACACCCTCAATACAAAACCTCTCCCTTTACTCAAAAATGTTCCGGTGGTTTCCAAAATCCCTGACATCTTTCCAGAAAAGTTGCCAGGAATACCTATCATTCTGAACTTCCAGAAAAACTATCCAATGTGCACGATGTGTTTCACGTGTCATAGCTCAAGAAGATCTCCGCAAGAAGTATCCGGATCTTTTCTTTTCTCAGTAGGAATCTCGGGGCGCGATTCCTTCAGGGGGTGCGTTTTGTAACATCCCAAGTATGAAAAATAGCCTTTAGAATGTTTTTCCATCTGTTATTTTATGTTTTGCATCATGGCATCATGTTGATTGCAATTGTTTTGCTTGTTTTCATTTGTTTTCCAACTGTTTTCCTTTGTTTTCCTTTGTTTTCTATTTGAATTTCAAACCAAAATTCAAACCTTTTGTTTCATCCTTGTGATGTTACAATTTCCAAAATGATTTTTCAAATCAAATCAATCATTTGTTTCCATTAAATCCCTAAGGTTCAACTATTTAAAATTGTGGGTTTTAATAGTTCACTTAATCCAAATGTTGTTCAAATTCAAACAAAAATTCCAAACAGCAACCCTTTGGAATTATTGCAATTTACCAAAACAAAGTTAAGCAATTTGTTTCAAATAATTTGAGGGTTCAAACTCTTGGAAAATGTTCCTTTTAAATAAATCACTTAATAATCAAAATTCAGTCAAATTCACTCAATTTTCAAACAGCACATGGTTCAAGTATTTTTGAAATCAAAAACTTACAAGTTGTTGTTGTTACAAAAATGAAACAATATAAATTTTTTCCTAATTTTTCTACACCCCAAAGCCTAGCTATTCCTTCCTATTTCTCTTGCAGCAAAAAAAATAAAACAAAAAATAATAATAATAAAAAGCAAAAAGAACTCACAGGAGAGGGGGAGAGGCAGGCCCAGCCCAAGTCGCTGCAGCCCGTTTCCCATCTCCCCCAACCTCCGTACGTTTGCTGGCGTCACCAATGGTGACAGGGACGTGCTGCTCCCATCCCCCCTACTTATCTACCTCCTAGCCCCCTAGGAAACCCTAACCCTAGCCGCACGCATCCTCCTCCCTCCTGTCTCCACCACCGCCGCCATCGAGAGGAGGAGATCGCCCCCGATTCTTCTGCCCCAACCTCCACTCGCCGGAGCATGCCGCCGCCGTCTCCGCCACTCCCCGGCCGTGCCGCGGGCACCCCTGCGAAGAGGGTAACTCCCCCGTTCCATTCTGCTACCTCCCCTCTCGATTCCCTGTTGTATGCGCCTCAATTTCTTCTGGCCAGTTGTGCCATGGCTGCCTGGTTCGTGCGTGTTCTACGTCAGAGATTAACCGCTGCAGTGCGTTCGCTTGCAGTTCAGGTTACAGCGATGTGTTATACTCAAAACTCAATCCACCCGTATAGTTTCAAAAACCAGCGCAGCAGCCTGCTGGTAGGGAGAGCGCGCAGCGAACCCACAGCTCTCGGGTTCAAGTCCCGCACCCCCACTCTTTTATGCTCTTTTGTTCCGTTTTAGTTCAGTTACACCCGCCAGCCACACCTTTACTCCCCCGAGTTCCCCTCTCTGTCCACAAATAGACCAATACCCCAATGGTTAGGCACCCTTGAGCGCATCAGGAGGTGGGGGGTTCGAATCCCCCCTCCCTCAATTAATCCAACATTTTTATTTTTCATCAATTTGGTCACAGAAACATCTCAGATTCACATCCATGCCCCTGGTAATTATTTCTAGCCCTGCAAAATATTTTTCAAGTCCCTAGATGAATTAAAAATGGCAGATTTACCCCAAATCTTGTAAATTGCATAAGAAAATCATTTTAACTCCAAATTTAACTTTTTAAATATGTTTTCTGTCCCAAATTAAATGTTCTTTCCAAATATAAAATTTGTTTACTGTTTTGAATATTTTAAATTGGTGCAACATTTGAATTCTTGTTTAAATCACTTAAACTTGCAAAAATCATAACTTGTTCATAAAAATTCCAAATTCCACAAACTAAATATGTTTTCCAATCAACTTTTCATGTACTTTCCAAATATAATTTTTGTTTGCTGTTTTGAATAATTTAAATTGCTGAAAACAACTGTTTCCTATTTATTGCATTTAAAATTGCCAAAATAATAACTTGCTCATTTTAAATCCAATTTCAACAAATGAAATATGTTTTCCATGCAAAATTAAACCCTCTTTCCAAATATAAAATTTGTTTCATGTTTTGAATAATTAAAATTGGTTAAATGATTTAAACCTTGTTTAAATCATTTAATATTGCTAAATTCATAACTTGATCAAAACAAATTCTTTTGGGACATGTAAAATATGTGTTCAAACCATAAAAGTATAAACTTTTCAAATATGAATCTCACTTAATGTTTTGAACAAATAAAAATTCAAATAAGTTCATGTTTGAATTAAATTCATTTAATTCTTGCTTAAACTTGTTTAATTCACAAATAATTTATTTGAAATCCTTTTTCAATAAGTGAAACATGTATTCCAACTAAAATCTTGTTTCCTTTTAAAATATAAACTTTGTTATCTGTTTTGAACAATTTAACTTGATGAAAACAACAAATGCTTGTGTAACACCTTTAAGAAACCAAAATCTCTTAACTTAATAAATGAATTTCCAAACTTGGTCAACCTTATTTCCAATTGCTTCTATTGTTGTTATTTTGTTGTTTTCCTCATCCATGCATCATGCTAATTCACTTACACATGATGATTAGTTGTAGAACAATTAATTCAACCATAATTCATGGGCTTTCCATATGCAATCCAATTGCATGTGGGTCCATTTAATCATGTTGTTATCTTGTCAGCTAGTTTATTTTGATGCATCAATTAAATGGTCATGCATCATCCCATGTTTGTGCACTATGCCATGATATTGATTGTTTATCTTTCTGCATTGTTTGTTTGCTTCTTCTCGGATACACGACGACGTTGAGACCGACGATCCCTACGACACCCCTTCTAAGGAGTTAGCTCAGTACCAGGCTACTGGGTTTGCAGGCAAGTTATCACTCACATGAACCACTGTGTTCCTTTCAACATTGACTACCGATACTTTCCGTTGTTCTTTTCTGCTAGCCTTAGTAGTAGTTGTTTCTGTTACGAACCCATCACATGAATCCCTTAACCTTGATATTGCCTCACCTCCACTCCTACAACCCCATTGTTTGAGCCCGTGTCTTACTAGCATGCTTAGGTTGTTGCTCGAGTCTGTTACCCGTTACCTTCTGTTACTACTTCATTATGTTCTGGGGTCTCGTTGTTTAATCAATCAATCATGCTAATGTTATTGTTAAATAATAATTTGATGATAAGGCACCGGCAGGAGGCCCTGTGTGGTTTTGAGGCCTGCTAGTGTCGACCCTAATAGGAAAAGGGTCTTGTCTACTAATCCATGATGAGCGCACTAACCGCATGTGGGAAGCGAGTATGGGCGCCCCTCAATTTGATTCGATTCGCATCTCGTCCAAATCGCCTCATTTAGTTCGTGTTTTCCATTTGCCGCATGCATGTTTTTGCGAGCCAGGCCAGGGTGGAACTTTTGTAGTCGGCATATAGGGGGACACGTTCTTAGAGTGCTATGAGGGTCCATTTTCTTCTGGGCTCGATTAGCCGTGTGCCCAAGGTTCTTTGGGCTTGATGCGAAGAAGAGTCGAGTTGTGTTGAGTGCCCCGCTTGGTGGAAGGGCCTTTCCATCTGGCGGGTTATTCATGCGTGTACGGCCAAATTGGTGCAACCCTGCAGGGATAATCTTCTCGAGAAGCCGTGTTTTCCGCGGTTATGGATTACTTGGTGAAAGTACTGGCTAACAAGTACTCAGGACAACTTAAACCTAATGATTAACAACCCTACACCCAATGATTAACAACTTGACTAGTAATAGGCTTATTGACACAATAATCTGAACCATCATTAATCCATCTGTGTGAGTTATCCTCGGATTGCTTCTTTGGATAAGGGGCGAGATCCAGGATGGGTTAGTTTGGAGTTAGTTGATAGGTTGGTTACGATACACGATCTTATCTCCTTTCTGTTAGCCGGAAGTTGTAGTATGTTCTGTAGTTGGTTAGCGCAGCCAGTTGCAGCATCTTTTATATCCCCTTTCTTCCGTTTAACCCAAGGCATCTGTGCTTGGTGTTGACGGGCTACACTTTGGTGAACTGTGAGTCTTGCTTGCCAGTACGTTTATGTACTGACCCCTTTGGGGCTGTGGTTTCCGCAGACTACGTTTCCGAGGATCTACATGGTGGCTACTACGTGTAGTATGACGAGACTGCTGACGAGTAGATAGCGGACCTGGGCAGGATCCGAGACTTCGTGGATGGGCTCCGTCTTTTCGTTTCCGGCCTCTTAGGCCTATTTGGTTCTTGTCTGTACTCAGACATGTTGAATGCTTCCGCTGTGATGTAATGATGATATGTTGGGGCATGTGCCCTCTGAATGATTGTATTTGCTATCTCTGCTCTAATGAGAGCCATTTGCATCTTATTTCAATCTTTTGTGTCGTAGAGATCTGTTGTGATATCACTTGTTCAAACGCCGTTGACGTACAATGTGTGTATGTTTTGAAGTACGTCAATGGAAGTATCCTGATTTCTATGGGATAGTTTACGTCGACGCTGAACAGATAGGGGTTGGTTGTCACACATACGTGTGTTGGCCTACTCGTAAGAGGACGCGGGTGCCGGTAAGCCCCGTAATCCAATCTACTACTGTTCAACGGAACGGCGAGTATCCTTTAGAAGTCCGGGTGCGACAAAGAAGCACATAATAGCAAGCATAGAAAGGTAGATCAAGTGCAACTTCAATACTTTTAGCATAAAGAGGGGAAACTTAATATTGTTGAAATATGTGTAACCATGTTTCCCTCTCTCATAATAATTTTCAGTAGCATCATGAATAGATTCAACAATATGAATATCACATAAAACATTCTTATCATGAGCTACATGCATAAAAGAATCACTACTCTCCACATAAGTAAAATCCTCATTAGTGATAGTGGGAGTTAAGCATTCATAATTTTTATTGCAATCATCATATATAGGAGGCATAGTATCATCAAAGTGAATTTTCTCCTCCAAGCTTGGGGAACTAGAAATATCATGCTCATCAAACCAACTTCCCCAAGCTTAAAACTTCCATAGAATCAGCAAGTATATCATTTTTATCCTCAATAGTAGGGGGACTAAAAATATCGTATTCATAAAGACAAACTTCCCCAAGCTCAAGGTTTTCCTTAGCAATAAAGGTGTTCAAAGAATTAGTACTACCACAAATATGATTGTTGTGCGAATAATTTTTCAATTTCTCCTCAAACACTTCATGTCCTAATTCAAGGTAGATATTATATAGTTCTAAAATTGTTTGGTTGTTTTCCATTTTATAATTTTTTTTTGTGTTTTAGGTTTATATGTTACTATGCAATGCAAACAAGAATAAAAGCTTAGCACAACGCTCCCCGACAACGGCGCCAGAAAAGTGCTTGATGACTCCCAAGTGTAGGAGATCAATTGTAGTACCTTTCGATAAGTATTTGAGTGTCGAACCCACGAGGTGATGAAGGTAAGCTATCTATTCTCTAAATCCCTATAACCCTCTTATATGGCTGTTTATGCAAAGCAATAAGTTTGACTAAAAGGAACTAACTAATAAAAAACAAGTGACGTGGAGTGTGGTTTGTCTAGTAACTAGTGAAGCAAGTTTAAAATGCAAGTAATCCTAAAGCAAGTTTCTAAGCAAGTTTCACAAGTAGCAAGCAGCAAATATCTCAAGTATCTCAAGGGAGCAAGTGTTCTAGCAATAGGTGTTTCGTTCGTGTGGTTGTCACAATTAGTGAAGCACATGTTTTAGTCTTAGTTGTTTCTTCTAGGAAGGAGCCATGAATAGGTATAGTCAAGTAAATGATCTACAACCCCTTATGATGGATCATGTGGCCAAGTAAATGACTGCACAAGATTGATTAAGACATAAAGTCCCCACCATAGCCTTACGTTCTAAGGTCCCCTATATATCCCCCAATAACTTAACTTTGTGGCTCGGTCTCAGGTTACTGTCACTCCCAAGTCACCACTCCATTATGCTACCGGTGATCACCTTACATGCATTCCCCAACATATGCGTGCACTCATATATTGTACATAAAGACAATCATAGAAGATAACAAACTTGTATGCAACCAATCAACGAACTATTTCCCCATTGCCAAGAACAATTCACTACTCAAACATAGACGGGGAGACACAATACATCAAGGGAATATAGTATTGCATCATACATCGTGTTTGCCAAGAGATTACAGTGGAGATATGGAGCTGATCTTGCTGTACATGTTGATGATGAACACGCCGGAGGGGGGTGGATCCCTCCGGGGGTGATCCCGGCGGCGTTTCCCCCCTCCGATCTTCTCCGGCGGCAGCCTTCTGTCTCTCTGTTTCGTGGTTTCGTCTCTCGGCGCCGCCTCCTTCTCAAAAAGGCCAGGGGACCCTTTTTATAGTCGTTTTTAGGTCACGAGACACTCGGGACAAGAAATATCGACGACATCGGAGCCACGGGGCCAAAAAGGGGGCCCCACACGCGGCCAAGGAATCTGGCCGCGTGGAGGGTCCTCTTTTCCACCTGGTTGGCCTTTTGGCCCTCTACTTTGGCCCATGGTCTTCGTCTCGAAAATTCTGAATCGTGCTCTTTGGCCTTGCCCTTTTTGGATTCCCGAAGCTCCCGGAAAGTCTGAAACACTAAAAAGTACGTTTTCTGGAAAAACTGGGTTAGAACCAAAAGAAGGGGGATTGTTCAGAAAATCCCCCAAATCATTATAAAACATGAATATAAGTTGATAATATGTAGGAAAAACAAGTAATAACATGCAAAGTTCATGTATGCATTTTACATGCATCAACAAGCTCTACAGCGGCAACAACAACATCTATTCCGTGCTCGGGAAAACCTCATCAAACCCAAGTTGAGATTAAATTGCAGCAGGAAGAAATAAAGGAATACGAGAGAAGGAATAAATCTGGCATTAAACCTACGCGGTTACCCGGAATTGCAAGACCGGATGAACTGCCAGCAAGAAAGAGGTTTGAAAACCCTTTTTTGGCAAAGGCAGGTTAACGACACTAATGCCAATGGCGAGCGCATATACAAAACCGCAGCCGAAAATGTGGAGGCCGCGTTCGCCATCCTTAATGACGATCTGTACTCCAACGATGAAAAACTACAGGGAGTGTATGCGTTCCTAGGAAAGGCATTACAACAGCAACAACGAGGACATGCACGATCAGGGAAGTTACATGATGACTCGGCCCTATGCAAAACCGCCACATGCGCCGCTGGAGCACCTGAACCTGGTGAACCTAGAGATTCAAGCGATTCTAAGAAAAAGAAGGGATATCCTAGGAAGGACAAGAAAATTCCGGACAAGGATGCAGCATCCAGAACATGATCCCATATGCTGAAAGGTGGAACAATCCCCATGATTACAAGGAACGGGAGGAACAAAACCGGAAAGATAGAAAAATAATGCCACCTCCGAGACGCCCATCGGATAAAGCCGGAAGATACGACAATCCTCACAGGCGTGAGAGATCCCGTACCCCTCCTAGGAACAAAGAAAGGCCAAGGAGTATAACTCCACCTTATTCCAAAGGACATGACAAAGGAAGAAGCAGGGATAATCCCGGAAGAGCGCACTCACGCAACAATGGGACAGGAACGAGCAGATCCCCTTATGTCCATTCAGCCGGAAGATATTCCACTCACGTCTATAAGGTGGAAAGAGACGATCTATACTTTGGACCTAAGTGTTTCACTGACATGATCCGAAGAATCAATCTACATTCTGGCTTCGCCAAAGTTGGTCCAACTTATCAAAAGTATACTGGAAGCACTAACCCGGATACGTGGCTTTCAGATTACTATACTGTCGTCCAGATTAACAAAGGGGCACATTTAGAGCATGTGAAGTTTCTTCCCCTAATGTTATTGGACGGAGCCAGAGATTGGATCAATGGGCTACCGTCAAGGACAGTGGACAGCTGGGAAGATATAGCGAGAGTATTCGTTCAACACTTTCGGGGCACGTACAAACGTCCTAAGAGTATAAACCAGCTGAACTGTTGCGTGCAATATGAGGATGAGTCGTATGTCGACTTTATCTCAAGATGAACAACAATGAAGAATAATTGCGCTGTTGTAAGTGATGTACAAGCAATGCATGCTTTCATCAACGGCCTGTAACCCGGCCTCGTACCGTTCATGGTTGGTTCGTAGGAGCACAAAGATCTCGGATCTATGCTTACCACCAACAATGAGCACGCAACGGCTGAAGATGATATCAGGGCGAGAGGCGGAAATATTCAAGCTTTGGTTCAGGCCAAAAAGATGTCTCGCTCTGAAAAGAAGGCTACTCCAGAAGCACAGCCAAAACCCAAAGAAGTGAACTTAACCTTTGGAAAAGACAATGACAGCAAATGGAAAGGAAGAAACACAGAGCCAATCCCTATTCTAAAGAAGAATGGGAAAAGATAAAGTCGGAAAACTGTGTCCACCATTCGCAATTTGGGAAGCCTACCCATACCAATGCGCAGTGCCGCCTCAACAAACACATGAAATACACTGCGGGATCTAGGAACAAAGGAAATAATTCCAAAAGGAAGTTCAACAAGCAAAAGCCAGAAGCTAAAAAAGAAGAAAGTGAATCGGACACTGATGATAAAATCCAGGAACAACAGCGGAAAGACGAACCAAAATTCCCGAGAGTTGAAGGATAATGTAACCTAACTTTCCTAGCAACTCCCTCAGCGAAACAGGCGAAAAGAACACTTCGAGGAATCAACGCGGTTGTTCCTCCAACTCCAAAGTACTTGAAGTATTCAAATACGCCAATTACCCGGGGAATCAGTCTTATCATCCCGGTAACATCCCAAAACCCGGCACGAATGCTTTGGTCATAAGCCCTATTGTCCAAAGCAGTAGGCTCAAAAGAGTGCTGATGGATGGAGGATCTAATGTCAATATCATGCACTTAAGTACATTGAAGCAACTACACATCTCCGAGACCCAGCTCAATCACAGTAACATACGTTTTTATGGTATTGTTCCTGGCTTACAAGCACAATCCCTAGGAGAAATTTTCCTAGACGTAACCTTTGGAAAAAGAGAACACTTCCGCCAGGAAAGGATCTCATTCGAGAGTGTTTATCACGTAATACTCGGACGTCCGGCTTTCGCCAAATTTATGGCAAAATCATGTCATATCTATAACAAGATGAAGATGTAAGGGCCAAGAGGAGGAGTAATCACCATATCTGGAGATTTAAAATTGGCGAACGAGCTGGAGTAAGGAAACACCCTTTGCGCCGAACAGGTGATTCAGAAGGAAGAATTGAAGGAGCTGGCTAAAGAAGTATCACCGACAGAAATGCTGGCAGGAAAAGGAAGCCGGAAGCCGGCAGATAGTTTCAAAGCCTCGGAGAATACAAGACAGGTTATCCTAGATCCCAAGCGTCCGACAAAGTTTGTCGTAGTGGGAACTGAAATGACTGACAAATGGGAAAGCGCGCTCATCAAGTTCCTACGTGAGAACTGAGACATTTTTGCCTGGTGTCCTGCTGATATGCCAGGTGTGCCCAGGGAACTTGCTGAGAACCAACTCAAAGTCATCCCAGGATCAAAACCCGTCAAAAAAGGTCTCCGACGTTTCGATGGAAGAAGACGGAAGGCTATAGGCAAGGAAATTATCCATCTTTTAGCAGCTGATTTCATCCGGGAAGTTATACATACTGATTGGTCTGCAAACCCAGTATTAGTCCCGAAGAAAGATAGTATTGTTCTTAGGATGTGTATAGATTACACCGGCTTGAACAAATTGTGTCCAAAAGATAGGTTCACGTTACCGCGAATCGATCAAATAGTAGATGCCACTGCTGGCTCTGAGATTTTATGCTTTTTGGATGCTTATTCCAGGTACCATCAAATACGTATGAAGGAGGAGGAACAAATAAAAACTTCCTTCATAACCTTATATGGAACATACAATTACATAACAATGCCTTTTGGCTTGAAGAACGCCGGTGCAACATACCAGCGTTGCATGCAAAGATGCTTGCATAGTCAAATCGGCAAAAATGTCCATGTTTACGTGGATGACATTGCTGTAGTTTCCAAGGAAAAGGATACACTCCTTGAAGATCTACGAGAAACCTTCGAAAATTTGCGCACTTATAAACTGAAGTTGAATCCATTAAAGTGCATATTCAGGGTTCCCTCAGGAAATCTTCTGGGTTTTATCGTTTCTCACAGAGGAATAGAAGTAAACCCGGAAAAGATCAAGGCAATGTTGAACATCACAAGGCCTATGTGCCTAAAAGATGTCCAAAGACTGACGGGTTCTGCAGCCGCCGTTAGCAGGTTTATAAGCCGGCTAGGTGACAAAGATCTGCCATTATACAAACTGTTGAAGAAATCCGACAAATTTGAATGGAAAGAAGAGGCGGACAAAGCATTAACCCAGTTAAAGGAAGCCTTGATGAAAGCTCCGATTTTGGCATCACCAAAAGACGAAGAACCCATGTTACTGTATCTTACAGCAACCAATAGGGTTATTAGCGCAGTGATTATTGTGGAAAGATGGAAAGATGAACAAAGTATACCAGATCAACATCTGGTGTATTACTTCAGTGAGGTATTCTCGGAATCAAAACAAAGGTATCCACATTATCAAAAACTGGCACATGGCGTGTTTTTCGCATCTCAAAAACTCCGTCATTATTTCCAAGGACATTCCATAACAGTGATAAGCAAAGAACCACTAGGGGATATCATCAACAATGCGGATGCAGCAGGCCGAGTCGCCAAATGGGGCATTGAGCTTGCTGCGTTCGGCATTAAGTACCAACCCCGGATGGCAATGAAATCCCACGTGTTGGCAGATTTCGTGGCTGATTGGATAGAAGCAATGGAAAACACACCAATGTCAGAGTCGGAATATTTGATCATGCATTTTGACGGATCCAAAATGAAAGAAGGCGCCGAAGCTGGTGTAGTTCTTAAATCTCCAAAGGGCGACATAATGGAATATGTATTGCAAATACACTTCAATGCCATCAATAATGTGGCAGAATATGAAGCTCTGCTTCATGGATTGCATATTGCAAAGGAAATAGGAGTTAAGCGTATACTTTGTTACGGTGACTAGGATTTGGTACAACATCAGCTAAACCAAACATGGGATGCCAAAAGCCCCATTATGGCCGAATATCAGAGAACAGTGGACGAATTTGCCATTTGCTTCCTAGGATTTGAAGTACTTCACATCAGAAGGGAAGAAAATTGGAACGTGGATGATTTAGCCCGCATGGGCTCGAAAAGAGTGAAAACCCTACCACCTGGTGTGCTTGTCCAACATTTGTATGAACCATCAATAAAACACAGAGATGTTGATTATCCTCTAGTTTCCGAGTCAATAGAAGTTTTGCTTGTTAACCCGGATTGGACAATTCCATACTTAAACTTCTTAGTCAATCAGAAGTTTCCGGATGGAGCAGACGGAGTCTTGCAAAGGCAGATACAACGCCGATGCAAGGGATACATGGTAATCAATGGTTTCCTGTATAAGCGCAGTACTATCAGAATTTTTCAGCGTTGTATTTCGCCATAAGAAGGAAGAGAAATTCTGCAGGAAATCCATGCAGGGGATTGTGGACATCATGCTCAGTCAAAAAACATAGTTAAAAAATCATTTAGTGCAGGGTTTTTCTGGCTTACAGCCAAGGCATACGCGGAGCGCGTAGTAAATACATGTGCCAGGTGTCAGTATTACGCCAAGCAGACGAATATGCCAGCTAAAGCAATCAAAACTATCCCCATAACATGGGTATTTGCGGTCTGGGGGCTAGATATGATGGGACCATTCAAAACTGCAAGAGGCAGACTTACAGGTCTACTCGATAAGTATACCAAGTGGGTGGAAGCGAAACCCATAAAAAACTTGACGGTGTGACTGCCAGAAATTTCGTCATTGACATAGTCATGCGATATGGCGTTCCACATAGCATAATCACGGATAACGGGACAAATTTCTCTATTGGAGAGTTGGCAAAATATTACCGACAAACGGGAATTCACTTAGATCTTACATCTGTAGCACACCCACAATCCAATGGACAGGTTGAACGAATGAGTAGTTCAATCCTGCAAGGAATACGCCCAAGACTCGAATCTCCTCTTCATAGAGCAGCTGGAGCATGGGTAGAAGAATTACCTTCTGTGCTTTGGAGTATTCGAACGACGCCAAATAGATCAACAAGGCAAACGCCGTTTTTCTTGGTCTATGGTGCAGAAGCAGTGCTTCCCACGGACATGATCCATGATAGCCCAAGAGTGCAGGCGTATGAGGACTCGGATTCCGAAAACACACGACATGATGCCGTTGATCTCTTAGAAGAAGAACGAGAGCTTTTGCTACAAAGATCCACCATTTATCAGCAAGGATTGCAACGTTATCATAGTCGGAAAATCAAACACCGTTCTTTCAAAGAGGGTGATTTGGTGCTAAGATTGGTACAGGAAAGGAAGCACAAATGAGCCCCAGTTTTCGAGGGACCATTTTTCATCAGCAAGGCTATGAAAAAGGATCATATTACCTTGTAGATATTCGAGATACGGAAGATGATCTCAAAAATCCGAATCGCAAGAGAAAGAGAAAGATATATGTAGAACTAGGAGAGACAAAGAGACCCTGGAGCATCCCGCAGTTACGCCCCTTTTACACTTAGTTCAAATTCTATGTAAACATCTTTAAGATCATGAAAGAAAGTTGTCAGAATTCATGCATTTTTGTCTGTCTTGTTATTATTGTTCAAAGCATAAGACCGCATTATCTATTTCCTAATGATCTTTCAAATTGCTTCAATGTTAACCCGAATTTTGCCTGTGTGCTCGGAGTTATAAAACCGAATGCTTTTATAGCCTAGGGAGGCTTAAGGAAACCCAGATTGTGCCTGCGTGCCTGAGTTTCATACCTTTTCAATTTTCCTTACTTTTTCCTGAGTATTATCTGATTCTTTATGTGTTGGGTCACTGGAGTTAGTAAGTAAAAGTTCCTAACACTGCCAAATTCCGCGCGATCAGGGAAGTTTTGAGCGGAACGTTTTGATAACGTCGTGTGGTTTCCGTCACGGATGGCTGAAAAGTGGAATTTGCTCTCGACTTTGCGGTCGATCTCGATGTTTCTTATATTTTCCGTCGCAGATTTTTGTTCCCGGCCCAATAGGCCCAGTTGGAGGCGAGTTTCGTTCCACGAGAATGTCGCAGAATAGTCGAATGTATCCCTTTTCATTTTCGTCATTTATTTGTCCATATTGTGAAATCGAATTATCTGTTTAGTATATGTTTTTGCATCGGCATTAGTCTAATGTAACCCTTTTAATTTCTGTCACTTAGATCCATTGAAACTTCTCTCATCTATTTCTTCATATTGTGAACTTGAATTATCTATCTTAAGAAAATAAACATAGACTACATATTAATAGAAACCAGCCAATACAACCAACAAGGTTCTCGATCTAAACAGAACATCAGAAGCACGGGGGCAGCAGTAGGGGGCTAAAAGAGCATCAATAGGGGGCCGACAGCTCCTCCGATGGCACTGGATACTCCGACGGGACTGGATCCTCCGATGGCACTGGATCCTCCCTTGCCTGGGGCCTCACAACTGCGAGGAGAGCGATCAGAGTTTTCTGCTCTGCCAGGGCTAAACTTATATTCAGTTCCCCAACCTGCGAGGTTAGTTCGAGGTTGCTGGCCATCATCTTCGACATATCATCCATCAACTTCTGATACGCTACGAGGGAAGCTTCGCCCTGCTCCAAGCTGGCATAGCGAGCCTTCTTGAGATTTTCGTAGGCGAGCTTCAAGGCCTTCTCAAGCTCAGCTTCTAGGATGGTTACCCTCTCCGCCAGAGCGGCGAAGATGACCCTCTGCTCGGCTTCATGTGCCCTGTAGATAGTTGCATGATAGTAAGTTGATGTTAATCTAAAAGAAAAAATGGATCTAAGAAAGATGAAATCACGAGGAATTCAGAAACAGATCTAAGAAAGATGAAATCACGAGGAATTCTGAAAAGGATCTAAGAAAGACGAAATCACGAGGAATCCAGAAACGGATCAGAAGCATGTGAACAGAAATGGAACCTACATGAGGGCAGCAGACCGCTTCGCTGGTGGAGCCATGGCCGCCTGGAGGAATGCTCGAGCAGCTACTACGTCAAAGGGTTTTCGCTTGAGGGGAGGCAGTGAGGCAGATAGAGGATGAACTGAAGAGTGCATCTATTTATACACCGGGAGGGGGAGTGGAACGGAGGAGCCGCATGCACGACAGAGCAATAACTGGCCGACGGAACTAAAGCGACACGTTTCACGTTCACAATATCGTGACAAAGTCACCAACGCAAGTGTGGCGTGCTGCATGCCAGGGTTACAGCGGTGAGTGGAAGAGCGGTTGTTTCTAAACTTGGGCCATGATGGCACTTTCTTGGGCCATCTCCTGTCAGGCCATTTTTATTGGTCCTTATAGCACTCTGTAGCCCATAATTATCCTATTACAGTTGCAGCCCAAAATAAGAAGGAAGATATGTTGAAACTTCAACGAACACATAAAATGTCGAAATTTTGATCATTTTGACATGTTTTCAACATCTTCCACACTCTAAAACACTACACATCATCCCAGAATGCGTCGTCAAGTTCGTCGTCATCGGAGTCCTGCATAAGGCTCTGCCAGAATGCTTCGTCCATCTCCTTATCCGACGATGAGACGACGATGGTGGAGGGTCCAGCATCCCGCTGGGATGTACGAGCTCGCATCTTCGCGTCCCTCTGAGCGTCGAGCCGCAACTACGCCTATACCAGATCTAGGTGATCACAACGGGACCTCTCCATCGCGGCCTCGTCATCCCGGCGGATGCGCAGCTGCACGAACGTGCGGCGGTTCTCCTACTCCTCCTTGCGGGTCACAATCCTCAGATCCGGGACGAGCAACTCGGCAACTTCCCTGCTCTCGATGTCCCGGAAGTTGAGCTCGGCACGTAGGCAGTCGAACCGCCACACTGCCACGTCGAACGCGCGGGCGGCGAGCTCGGGCGTGTCGAAGGTGCCCATCCACCACCACACGCCGTTGTGTGTGATCTCCGGGGACCAGCGCCCGGACGGCCGTAGCTACACACCTCGGAAGTCGGTGCTGCTTATCACGCGCGGCACCATCGGGTGGATTAGCGACGAGAGTGAGGGGGGAGGTCGGGGGGCTGTGGCGGCATGCAGTAATCAGCGCCGAGAGTGAGGGGGGAGGTCGGAGGGGGGGATATGGCGGCGGCGTAGAAGGTAGGTTGCGTGGTCCGTTCTCGGTCGTATTTATGCGATTGCGACGAGGCCGAGAAGTTGAGTGACCGTTTGGTTGCCAGGCTTTTGTTGAGTTCTGCAGTGATGAGTTGCACGATCTACTAGCACGAGGGATTTGATCTAAACTCGAGGTTTTAGCAGCTATTAGCGATTTGATCTTTACTCGGGTTTTAGCACGAGGGATCTACCAGCGATATTATACCTTAGAATTTCACGAAACAAAATAAACCTTAACAAGTCCAGGAAACAAACTAAATTACAATCCAGCCAGACAAAATAAGAAGTTCATTGGCCTAGCTCAGCAGCAGCCTAGTCTCTTCACCCCCAAGGCCTATCATTTGCTCTGGTTCTATATCACCACCATCTCAATGACCGATTCCAACCTAGGGTCATCGGTCTCCCTCACAATGATCAAAACAGGTTGCCGATTATGAAAATTATTGCCTTGGACGAAAACCATCCACACCAGCTTGTCGAGGATAATGCGGCCATCGATTTTCTTGTTGTAAGTAACGGTGGTTACATGCTCTTCTGCTCTAAGTCGTAGGCCAACCCTTCCATGATTTCCCAGGCCAGCATGTTCCCCTATCAACTTCGGTAGTTTCTAAGCATGAAAGATAACATACCATATTAGCAGACCTTCTCATGGTTCTTGAAAATTTACTTGCAAAAAAGGGGGCGTCTTATAGATACATACCATAATATAGTGCTGCAAGCTTGTGACCGTGAAACGAGTCACAAAAGGAAGACCAACATAGGGTCCAAGGGGTAGAAGCCGGGCCAGGCGGTTCTTCTCGTGATTGTCGAGATTGGCTCGTTGGGCATATACGATGTTGGCATCATCATGCCTCTCATCAGCAGAATTGTTAGAATCCTGATCATGGACCTCATCATCAGAATTGCTAGAATCCTCATCATGCATCTCATCATCAGAACTGCCATCTACGCTACAAATTGAGTCATCTTCGCTTGAAACCGAGTCATCTTGGCTTGAAATGCAAAGTGAGTCATCTTGGGAGTTGCCAATAATAACAACGTAGATAGTTGGCCTTGGTATCATGGAAAACACTAGTATGTTTCCCACGGAAATATTATTTTCCTCGATGAACCGATCCCATTGTGTCCCATGCAAACGGGTCTTGCTCTGTTCTTTTGACACACAAAAGGTGTACTTCCTTCCATGGGAACTAAACAGCACACACTCGCCTACTAACTTGTTGAATGTTATCCGAGCAGTGCACGGTACAACCTGTGCATCAGAAATAAAAACAAACGTGGAAATTAGATATTGTAATAAAAACACAAAACATAATACAAGTGTATGAAGAAGAATTGTTTTCTTACCACTGACTTGAGGTGACACTCTTGTACAGCAACACCGAACTTGGATGCAGAAGGATCAACATTTGTGCAATTATTCTTGCATACAGGGCATGGAATACTCTGTTAATCAAGCAAAAAAGAAGCAGAAATTACAAAATGTGCATATAAGCAGATTGGTTCTAAAAAGGAACAACTCTTTAATGAAGACATTTCTGTAAAACTGGGGCCGAACTATGAACAACTGGTAATGCCTCATAATAAAAGCACAACCATGTTTATCCAAGAAGTAATTCTACAGTACCAAGAGCAATGCACAATGAATGTGCTTGTACATTGCACAAGATAGTATGGAACCCTCATTGCAATGATATGGTGACACATTTTAATCATCGACTTAAAGGGATCATGCACATTCAAAACAACATCTATAGCCATAGCTCTGTACTCATTGGCCTCAGGGAACATAGATACACTGCAAGCAGACACAACTTTGCTACACCAGGTGGGCCAGAAAAAGCAAAGACATGGCACATCTATTTGTGTCTGGTTCTTACTTTTGCTGGCCATGTGGTGGAGACAGTGAGGCATCAGCCAAATATACATGTGTCAAAGTCATCATCATTGACCAAATCAGCTCATAAATTGTGCATAGTGATAACAAGCCTCATAAACACATAGGTGATCATGCACTAAAGGGCATCCCTAGAATTCATTGTAACATGCAGTCAGAATAAACACATATGGAACAATGAAAAAAAAGTGTAAAACAAGCCTCACAAACACATTGCCAACACTTGCTAGAAGAACGAACACAATACCAGGAAGTAATACAAGACGTGGCCTTGTATCACTGCCACATATTGTATCTGATCTCCTAGCATTTATCATGGCATGCAAACCAAGGGAAAAAAGCGTGCTTATAATAGAATGTATAAATACAAATACTCAAATTGTATACACTACAAGGTACTATAGACACTCTCTTTGCCTTTACCATGGCCTAGTTTAAATCATCGGCATATAACGAGGACATTTAAGGCAAAGAAAAGTGGAACAATGGAAACAAATGTAATACGAGCCTCATATATCATTGCCATGCAAACCAATGGAAAAAAGAAGTGCTTATAATAGCATGTACGAATACAGATACTCAAATTGTATACACTACAAGGTATTATAGACACTCTCTTTCCCTTTACCATGGCCTAGTTTAAATCATCGGCATATAACAAGGAGGGTATTCAAGGCAAAGAAAAGTGGAACAATGGAAACAAATGTAATACGAGCCTCATATATCATTGCCATGCAAACACGGGGCAAAAAGAGTGCTTATATTAGCATGTACGAATACAGATACTCAAATTGTATACACTACAAGGTATTATAGACACTCTCTTTCCCTTTACCATGGCCTAGTTTAAATCATCGACATATAACAAGGAGGACATTCAAGGCAAAGAAAAGTGGAACAATGGAAACAAATGTAATACACGCCTCATATATCATTGCCATGCAAACAAAGGCAACAAGAGAGCATCAATAGCATGTACGAATACAAATACTCAAATTGTATACACTACAAGGTATTGTAGCCCTCTGTTTTCCTTTACGATGGCCTAGTTTAAATCATCGGCATATAACAAGGAGGACATTCAAGGCAAAGAAAAGTGGAACAATGGTAAGAAATGTAATACGAGCCTCATATATCATTGCCATGCAAACCAAGGGCAAACAAAAGTGCCTATAATAGAAAGTACAAATACAAATACTCAAATTGTATACACTACAAGGTATTATAGACACTCTCTTTCCCTTTACCATGGCCTAGTTTAAATCATCGGCATATAACAAGGAGGACATTCAAGGCAAAGAAAAGTGGAACAATAGAAACAAATGTAATACGAGCCTCATATATCATTGCCATGCAAACAAAGGCAACAAGAGAGCATCAATAGCATGCACGAATACAAATACTAAAATTGTATACGCTACAAGGTATTGTAGCCCTCTGTTTGCCTTTACCATGGGCTAGTTTAAATCATCGGCATATAACAAGGAGGACATTCAAGGCAAAGAAAAGTGGAACAATAGAAACAAATGTAATACGAGCCTCATATATCATTGCCATGCAAACAAAGGCAACAAGAGAACTCCAATAGCATGTACGAATATAAATACTCAAATTGTATACACTACAAGGTATTGTAGCCCTCTCTTTGCCTTTACCATGGCCTAGTTTAAATCATCGGTATATAACTAGGAGGACATACATCATGCTGATAAATTAGGATACACAAAAGAAAAACAGGTGGAACAATGGAAAATGCACAGAAAAAATGAATCTGACCTCAGAATTTCTAAGTACAACAAGTAGAGTCACTCCTAGCACCTGGCCTCGGTAAATCATTAGCCAAAGTGTTAATAATTGGCCAAAATTGAACTAACCTTGCAATAATACTAAATCTAAGCCGTGAACCAAAAAAAAACCAAATCTAAGCCTAATCTAACTGAAGCACCCAAATCGGGTACGAAATTAAACCCTAACCTATCGAAATCATGGTGGAAATAGATAAACTAAGCATGCCGGATATCCCAAACTTAAGCCGTAGAACAAAACCGCGTCTATGGGAGAAACAACGAAGCATAGACGCAGAATGAACGGTAAAAACACGTAGATCTACCGTGCATGTCGTGCTACGCAGAAAAATCGAGCTCAATCTACAGATCTACGATACATACAAGGGATAAGAGGGTTAGATATCATCTCACCGCCATTGCCAAAGCCCTCGAAGAGGACGGGACGACACACGCGTTGATCTGAAAAAAAGCCGATGAAGATCCTGCCTGCCCAGGGAGGAAGAGGAGGCCTGGCGTTCGTGTCCCACCGAGGATGGTCGCCGCGGTGCTGTCGATGTCCCGGCGGAAGAAAACCCGCTGATGGAGAGAGGGGAGGCTCAAGAAGGCAGTGAGAGAGATAGAGCGAGTGATATGACTAGAAGAGAGAGAGGGGGAGGTGAGCGCAATTAAAGGGAGCGCCTTCCCGAAGGGGTTGACGCTGCGTATCCCGCGCAATAAAGGGCCGGCTTGGCGCCAGTTTCCGAAACATTTCACAAAAGAGAAGAAAAATAATTTGAAATGGCAAGAAAAAAATTAATACAGACTAATAATAACTTAACCAACAAATACTCCATCCGTTTGATCTGACAGAATAAAAACAATTTCCACGAATTTTTTGAAAGACAAAATGCAGATTCAATTTTTTGAAAACTAAGCTTATCTGAATTGTGTTGATTATTTAGTGATATTGTGCCTTTTTTATAAATGATTTTCTAGTTGCTTGGATGTGTTAGGGTGGACACTAGAAAGTCCCAAGACAATGGTATGACCCAACTCTTCACAAGATTCCCTCCCGTTTCTCCGTTCCGGGAGTTTCGGGCCAATAGGGCATGTAAATTCAAGAGAGAAACACAGAGAGAAAGAAGTCGGGCTCTAAGTAGTCCCGGAACCCTCTAGAGAGAATATGACGCCAGTGAAGCCCTAACACAGAGAGTGAGGTAATCATATTCCACCATGTGTTATGGTGGCATACAAACACTCTGGAGCCCCTCTCCGGAGAAAACCTAGCCCCGTTGGGAAAAAAGGCGGAACTGTCGTTCTTGCCCCTCTATGTGAGCCGGAAGTGGGTAGCAAAGTGGAACCAATTACTTAGTTGTGTTAGGTTAGGCCCAATGAACATCCAATAAAATGGTAGGGCCCACCTCTTGTCCAAATTCCCCTGTTCTGGCAGATCCCGGAGTTTCGGGTTATAAGTAGTCTTGGAACCCGCTAGAGAGAATCCGACACCGGTGAAACCTAAACACAGAGAGCGAGGGAATCTTGGGCATCCAAGAACCATGCCACACTCTAACACACATGGTATGTCCTGCAATGGGATTTGGTGGCATTAAGACGATTTGGATCCCCATCTCCGGAGAAACCATATATAGCCCTGATGGGGAAAAAGAAGGAACTACCGTTCTGGCCCCTTCACATGAGCCGAAACGGGATAGCAAAGTGGAACCAACTGCTTGGTGGTGTTAGGTTAGGGACAAGGAACACCCAAGACAATGGTAGTGCCCACCTCTTCGAAAGAGTCCTCCAGTCCCGTCAGATATGGGAGTTTCAGGCTCTAATTATGTAGTCATGGAACCCGTAGAGAGAATCTGACGCTGGTGAAGCCCTAACACAAAGAGCGAGGGAATATTGGTCATCCAAGACCCATGACACACTCTAAGACATATGGTATGGCATAAAATGGGATTTGGTGGCAATCAGACGATCCAGAGCCCCCTCTCTGGAGAAACCATAGCCCCGTTGGGGAAAAAGAAGGAACTGCCGTTCTAATCCTCTACGTGAGCCGGAAGGGGTTGGCAAAGTGGAACCAATTTCTTGGTTGTGTCAGGTTAGGCCGAAGGAACACCCAATACATTGGTAGGGGCCACCTCTTGGCCAGATTCCCCTAACTCCGTCAGATCCGGGAGTTTCGGGCTCTAAGTAGTCATGGAACACGCTAGAGAGAATCCGACACCGGTGAAGCTCTAACACAAAGAGCGAGGTTATCTCGGGTATAAAAGACCTTTACACACTCTAACACACATTTTATGTCATACCATGGGATTTTGTGGCATTCATACGATCCGGAGCCCCCTCTGGAGAAACCATAGCCCCGCTGGGGAAAAAGGCGGAACTGCCGTTCTGGCCCCTGTATGTGAGCCGGAAGGGGGTAGCAAAGTGGAACCAGTTGTTTTATTGTGTTAGGTTGGGCCCAAGGAACACCAAATAAAATGTTAGGGTCCACCTCTTGGCAAGATTCCCCTAGTACCTTCAAATACGGGAGTTTCAGGCTCTAAGTAGTCCCGGAACCCGCTAGAGAGAATCCAACGCCGGTGAAGCCCTAACACAGAGAGAGAGGGACTCTTGGGCATCCAAGACCCATGACACACTCTAACACACATGGTATGGTATACGATGGGATTTAGTGGCATTCAGACGATCCGGAGCACCCCCACTCCGGAGAAACCATAGCCCCGTTGGGGAAAAAGACGGAACTGTCGTTCTGCCCCATCTACGAGAGCCGAAAGGGGGTAGCAAAGTGGAACTGACTACTTGGTTGTGTTAGGTTAGGCCCAAGAAGCACCCAAGAGAATTTTAGGGCCCACCTCTTGGCAAGATTCCCCCAGTTCCGTCACACCCAGGAGTTTCAGGCTCTCATTAATTAGTCCTGGAACCCGCAAGAGAGAATCCGACGCCAGTGAAACCCTAGCATAGAGAGAGAAGGAATCTTGGGAATCAAAGACCCATTCCACACTCTAGAACACATGCTATGGCGTGCAATGGGATTTGGTGGCAGTCAGACAATCTGGAGCCACCTCTCCGACGAAACCATAGCCCCGCTGGGGAAAAAGGTGGAACTAACATTCTGCCCCATCTACATGAGCCGGAAGGGGGTAACAAAGTGGAACTAACTGTTTGTTTGTGTTAGGTTAAGCCCAGGGAACACCAAAGAGAATGGTAAGGAACACCTCTTGGTAAGATTCACCCAGTTCCATCACACCCGAGAGTTTTGGGCTCTCATTAGTTAGTACTGGAAACCGCGAGAGAGAATCCGACACCGGTGAAACTCTAAAACAGAGAGCGAGGGAATCTTAGGCATCCAAGACCCATGACACACTCTATCACACATGGTGTGGCATGTAATGGGATTTGGTGGCATTCAGACGATCCGGAGCCCCCTCTCCGGATAAACCATAGCCCCGCTGGGAAAAAGACGGAACTGTCATTGTGCCCCATCTACATGAGCCATAAGGGGGTAGCAAAGTGGAACCAATTTATTTGTTGTGTTAGGCTAGGACGAAGGAACACCAAATACAATGAAAGGGCCCACCTCTTGGAAAGATTCCCACAGCTCCGTCAGATCCGGGAGTTTCGGGCTCTAAGTAGTCTTGGAACACGCTAGAGAGAATCCGACGGCGGTGAATCCCTAACACGGAGAGCGAGGTAATCTCGGGTATACAAGACCATGAAACACTGTAACACACATGTTATGTCATACCATGGGATTTTGTGGGATTCATACGATCCGGAGCCCCCCTCCGGAGAAACCATAGCCCCCCTGGGGAAAAGGCGGAACTGCCGTTCTGGCCCCTCTACGTGAGCCGGAAGGGGGTAGCAAAGTGGAACCAACTGTTTGGTTGTGTTAGTTTAGGCCCCACAAACACCAAAGAAAATTTTAGGGTCCACCTCTTTTCAATATTCCCCTAGTTCCATCACATCCGGGAGTTTTGGGCTCTAAGTAGTCCTGGAACCCGCTAGAGAGAATCCAACACCGGTGAAGCCCTAACTCAGAGAGCGAGGGACTCTTGGGCATCCCATAACCCATGCCACACTCTAACACACATGGTATGGCATTCAATGGGATTTGGTGGCATTCAGACGATCTGGAGCCACCTCTCCGGAGAAACCATAGCCATGCTAGGGAAAAAGACGGAACTGTCGTTCTGCCCCATCTACTTGAGCCGGAAGGGGTATCAAAGTATAACTAGCTGTTTGGTTGTGTTAGGTTAGGCCCAAGTAACACCCAAGAGAATGGTAGGGCCCACCTCTTGGCAAGATTCCCCTAGTTCCGTCACACTCGGGAGTTTCGGGCTCTTAGTAATTAGTCCTGGAACCCACGAGAGAGAATCCGACACCGGTGAAATCCTAACACAGAGAGCGAGGAAATCTTGGGCATAAAAGACCCATTCCACACCATATCACACATGGTATGGCGTGCAATGGGATTTGGTGGCATTCAGACGATCTGGAGCCACCTCTCAGGATAAACCATAACCCCGTTGGGGAAAAAGACGGAACTGTCATTCTGCCCCATCTACGTGAGCCGGAAGGGGGTAGCAAAGTGGAACTAACTGTTTGGTTGTGTTATCTTAGTACCAAGGAACACCCAAGTTAATTGTAGGTCCCACGTCTTGGCAAGATTCCCCTAGTTCCGTCACATTCGGGAGTTTCGGGCTCTCATTAACTAGTCCTGGAACCCGCGAGAGAGAATCCGACACCGGTGAAACCCTAACACAGAGAGCGAGGTAATCTCGGGTATTTAAGACCCATGACACACTCTAACACACATGGTATGTCATACCATGGTATTTTGTGGCATTCCTATGATCCGGAGCCCCCCTCCAGAGAAACCATAGCCCCGCTGGGGAAAAAGGCGGAACTGCCGCTCTGGCCCCTATACGTGAGCCGGAAGGGGGTAGCAAAGTGGAACCAACTGTTTGGTTGTGTTAGGTTATGCCCAAGGAACACCAAAGAAAATTTAGGGTCCACCTCTTGGCAAGATTCCCCTAGTTCCGTCAAATACGGGTGTTTCAGGCTCTAAGTAGTCCTAGAACCCGCTAGAGAGAATCCGACGCCGGTGAAGCCCTAACATAGAGAGCCAGGGACTCTTGGGCATACAAGACCCATGACACACTCTAACACACATGGTATGGTATACCATGAGATTTGGTGGCATTCAGACGATCCGGAGCACCCCCACTCCGAAAAAACCATAGCCCCGCTGGGGAAAAAGACGGAACTGTCGCTCCGCCCCATCTACGAGAGCCGGAAGGGGGTAGCAAAGTGGACCTAACTTCTTGGTTTTGTTCGGTTAGGTCCAAGGAACACCCAAGAGAATTGTGGGGCCCACCTCTTGGAAAGATTCCCCCTGTTCTGTCACACCCGGGAGTTTCGGGCTTTCATTAATTAGTCCTGGAACCCGCGAGAGAGAATAAGACACTGGTGAAACCCTAACACAGAGAGCAAGGGAATATTGGGCATCCAAGACCCATGCCACACTCTATCACACATGGTATGGCATGCAATGGGATGTGGTGGCATTCAGACGATCTGGAGCCACCCCTCCGGAGAAACCATAGGCCCGCTGGGGAAAAAGATGGAACTATCATTCTGCCCCATCTATGTGAGCCGGAAGGGGGTAGAAAAGTGGAACTAACAATTTGGTTGTGTTAGGTTAGGCACAAGGAACACCGAAGAGAATGGTACGGTACACCTCTTAGCAAGATTCCACCAACTCCGTCACACCCGGGAGTTTCAGGCTCTCATTTATTAGTCCTGGAACCCGCAAGAGAGAATCCGACACCGGTGAAACCCTAACACAAAGAGCAAGGTAATCTCGGGTATCCAAGACCATGACACACTCTAACACACATGGTATGTCATACGATCCGGAGCCCCCCTCCGGAGAAACTATAGACCGCTGGGAAAAAGGCAGAACTGCCGTTCTGGCCCCTCTACGTGAGGCGAAAGGGGGTAGCAAAGTGGAACCAACAGTTTGGTTGTGCTAGGTTAGGGACAAGGAACACCAAATAAAATGTTAGGGTCCACCTCTTGGCAAGATTCCCCTAGTTCCGTCAAATCCGGGAGTTTCGGGCTCTAAGTAGTCCTGGAACCCGCTAGAGAGAATCCGACGCCGGTGAAGCCCTAACACATAGAGCAAGGGTATCTTGGGCATCCCCGATCCATGACACACTCTAACACACATGGTATGGTATACCATGGGATTCAGTGGCATTCACACGATCCGGAGCCCCCTCCGGAGAAACCATAGCCCCGATGGGGAAAAAGACGGAACTGTCGTTCTGCCCCATCTACGAGAGCCGGAAGGGGGTAGAAAAGTGGAACTAACTGCTTGGTTGTGTTAGGTTAGGACCAAGGAACAGCCAATAGAATGGTACGTCCCACATTTTGGCAAGATTCCCCAAGTTCCTTCACACCCAGGAGTTTCGGGCTCTCATTAATTAGTCCTGGAACCCGCGAGAGAATCCGACGCCGGTGAAACCCTAGCATAGAGAGAGCGAATCTTGGGCATCCAATACCCATGCCACACTATATCACACATGGTATGGTATGCAATGTGATTTGGTGGAATTCAGACGATCTGGAGCCACCTCTCTGAAGACACCATAGCCACGCTGAGGAAAAAGACGGAACTGACATTCTGCCCCATCTAAGTGAGCCGGAAGGGGGTAGCAAAGTGGAACTAACTGTTTCGTTGTGTTAGGTTAGTCCCAAGGAACACCCAGGAGAATTGTAGGGCACACCTCTTGGCAAGATTCACCAGTTCCATCCCACCCGGGAGTTTCGGGCTCTATTTAATTAGTCGTGGAATCCACGAGAGACAATCTGACGCCGGTGAAACCCTAACACAGAGAGCGAGGGAATCTTGGGCATCCAAGACCCATGAAACACTCTATCACACATGGTGTGGCGTGTAATGGGATTTGGTGACATTAAGACGATCCGGAGCCCCTCTCCCAATAAACCATAGCCCCGCTGGGAAAAAGACGGAACTGCCGTTCTGCCCCATCTACATGAGCCGGAAGGGGGTAGCAAAGTGGAACCAATTTCTTGGTTGTGTTAGGTTAGGCCGAAGGAACACCCAATATAATGGTAGGGCCCACCTCTTGGAAAGATTCCCCCAGCTCCGTCAGATCCGGGAGTTTCGGGCTCTAAGTAGTCCTGGAACACGCTAGAGAGAATCCGACGCCGGTGAAGCCCTAACACAGAGAGCGAGGTAATCTTGGGTATACAAGACCATGAAACACTCTAACACACATGGTATGTCATAACATGGGATTTTGTGGGATTCATACGATCCGGAGCCCCCCTCCGGAGAAACCATAGCCCCCCTGGGGAAAAATGCGGAACTGCCGTTCTGGCCCCTCTATGTGAGCCGGAAGGGGGTAGCAAAGTGGAACCAACTGTTTGGTTGTGTTAGTTTAGGCCCCAGGAACACGAAAGAAAATTTTAGGGTCCACCTCTTTGCAATATTCCCCTAGTTCCGTCACATCCGGGAGTTTCAGGCTCTAAGTAGTCCTCGAACCCGCTAGAGAGAATCCAACGCCGGTGAAGCCCTAACTCAGAGAGCGAGGGAGTCTTGGGAATCCCAGACCCATGCCACACTCTAACACACATGGTATGGCATGCAATGGGATTTGGTGGCATTCAGACGATCTGGAGCCACCTCTCCGGTGAAACCATAGCCATGCTAGGGAAAAGGACGGAACTATCGTTCTGCCCCATCTACGTGAGCCGGAAGGGGGTAGCAAAGTATAACTAGATGTTTGGTTGTGTTAGGTTAGGACCAAGTAACACCCAAGAGAATGGTAGGGCCCACCTCTTGGCAAGACCCCTAGTTCCGTCACACCCGGGAGTTTCGGACTCTTAGTAATTAGTCCTCGAACCCACGAGAGAGAATCCGACACCGCCGAAATCCTAACACAGAGAGCGAGGAAATCTTGGGCATAAAAGACCCATTCCACACTATATCACACATGGTATGGCGTGCAACGGGATTTGGTGGCATTCAGACAATCTGGAGCCACCTCTCAGGATAAACCATAGCCCCGTTGGGGAAAAAGACGGAATTGTCGTTCTGCCCCATCTATGTTAGCCGGAAGGGGGTAAACAAAGTGGAACTAACTGTTTGGTTGTGTTATCTTAGTACCAAGTAACACCCAAGATAATTGTAGGGCCCACGTCTTGGCAAGATTCCCCCAGTTCCGTCACATTTGGGAGTTTCGGGCTCTCATTAACTAGTCCTGGAACCCGCGAGAGAGAATCGGACACCGGTGAAACCCAAACACAGAGAGCGAGGTAATCTCGGGTATTTAAGACCCATGACACACTCTAACACAGATGGTATGTCATACCATGGGATTTGGTGGCATTCATATGATCCGGAGCCCCCCTCCAGAGAAACCATAGCCCCGCTGGGGAAAAAGGCGGAACTGCCGCTCTGGCCCCTCTACGTAAGCCGGAAGGGGGTAGCAAAGTGGAACCAACTGTTTGGTTGTGTTAGGTTAGGCCCAAGGAACACCAAATAAAATGTTAGGGTCCACCTCTTGGCAAGATTCCCCTAGTTCCGTCAAATACGGGAGTTTCAGGCTCTAAGTAGTCCTGGAACCCGCTAGAGAGAATCCGACGCCGGTGAAGCCCTAACATAGAGAGCGAGGGAATCTTGGGCATACAAGACCCATGACACACTCTAACACACATGGTATGGTATACCATGAGATTTGGTGGCATTCAGACGATCCGGAGCACCCCCACTCTGAAGAAACCATAGCCCCGCTGGGAAAAACACGGAACTGTCGTTCTGCCCCATCTACGAGAGCCGGAAGGGGGTAGCAAAGTGGAACTAACTTCTTGGTTGTGTTCGGTTAGGCCCTAGGAACACCCAAGAGAATTGTAGGGCCCACCTCTTGGAAAGATTCCCCCTGTTCCGTCACACCCGGGAGTTTTGGGCATTCATTAATTAGTCCTGGAACCCGCGAGAGAGAATACGACACCGGTGAAACCCTAACACAGAGAGCGAGGGAATATTGGGCATCCAAGACCCATGCCACACTGTAGCACATATGGTATGGCGTGCAATGGGATTTGGTGGCATTCAGACGATCTGGAGCCACCTCTCCGGAGAAACCATAGGCCCGCTGGGGAAAAAGATGGAACTGTCGTTCTGCCCCATCTATGTGAGCCGGAAGGGGGTAGCGAAGTGGAACTAACTGTTTGGTTGTGTTAGGTTAGGCCCAAGGAACACCCAAGAGAATGGTACGGTACACCTCTTGGCAAGATTGCCCCAGTTCCGTCACACCCGGGAGTTTCAGGCTCTCATTTATTAGTCCTGGAACCCGCAAGAGAGAATCCGACACCGGTGAAACCCTAACACAGAGAACGAGGTAATCTGGGGTATCCAAGACCATGACACACTATAACACACATGGTATGTCATACGATCCGGAGCCCCCCTTTGGAGAAACTATAGACCAGCTGGGAAAAAAGGCGAAACTGCCGTTCTGGCCCCTCTACGTGAGGCGAAAGGGGGTAGCAAAGTGGAACCAACTGTTTGGTTGTGTTAGGTTAGGTCCAAGGAACACCAAATAAAATGTTAGGGTCCACCTCTTGGCAATATTCCCCTACTTCCGTCAAATCCGGGAGTTTCGGCCTCTAAGTAGTCCTGGAACCCGCTAGAGAGAATCCGACGCCGGTGAAGCCCTAACATAGAGAGCGAGGGTATCTTGGGCATCCCAGACCCATGACACACTCTAACACACATGGTATGGTGTACCATGGGATCCAGTGGCATTCAGACGATCCGGAGCCCCCTCCGGAGAAACCATAGCCCCGATGGGGAAAAAGACGAAACTGTCGTTCTGCCCCATCTACGAGAGCCGGAAGGGGGTAGAGAAGTGGAACTAACTGCTTGGTTGTGTTAGTTTAGGACCAAGGAACACCCAATAGAATGGTAGGGACCACATTTTGGCAAGATTCCCCAAGTTCCTTCACACCCAAGAGTTTCAGACTCTCATTAATTAGTCCTGGAACCCGCGAGAGAGAATCCGACGCCGGTGAAACCCTAGCATAGAGAGAGAGCGAATCTTGGGCATCCAAGACCCATGCCACACTACAGCACACATGGTATGGTATGAAATGTGATTTGGTGGAATTCAGACGATCTGGAGCCACCTCTCCGAAGACACCATAACCCCGCTGGGAAAAAAGACGAAACTGACATTCTGCCCCATCTAAGTGAGCCGGAAGGTGGTAGCAAAGTGGAACTAACTATTTGGTTTTGTTAGGTTAGTCCCAAGGAACACCCAAGAGAATGGTAGGGCACACCTCTTGGCAAGATTCACCCAGTTCCATCACACCCGGGAGTTTCGGGCTCTCATTAATTAGTCTTGGAATCCGCGAGAGACAATCTGACGCCGGCGAAACCCTAATACAGAGAGCGAGGGAATCTTGGGCATCCAAGACCCATGACACACTCTATCACACATGGTGTGGCGTGTAATGGGATTTTGTGACATTACGACGATCCGGAGCCCCTCTCCGGATAAACCATAGCCCCGCTGGGAAAAAGATGGAACTGTCATTCTGCCCTATCGACATGAGCCGAAAGGGGGTAGCAAAGTGGAGCCAATTTCTTGTTTGTGTTAGGTTAGGCCGAAGGAACACCCAATACAATGGTAGGGCCCACCTCTTGGAAAGATTCCTCTAGCTCCGTCAGATCCGGGAGTTTCGGGCTCTAAGTTGTCCTGTAACACGCTAGAGAGAATCCGACGCCGGTGAAGCCCTAACACAGAGAGCGAGGCAATATCGGGTATACAAGGCCATGACACACTCTAAGACACATGGTATGTCATACCATGGGATTTGGTGCCATTCATATGATCCGGAGCCCCCCTCAGGAGAAACCGTAGCCCCGTTGGGGAAAAAGGCGGAATTATTGTTCTGGCCCCTCTACGTGAGCCGGAAGGGGGTAGAAAAGTGGAACCAACTGTTTGGTTGTGTTAGGTTAGGCCCAAGGAACACCAAAAACAATGTTAGGGTCCACCTCATTGCAATATTCCCCTAGTTCCGTCAAATCTTGGAGTTTCGGGCTCTAAGTAGTCCTCGAACCCGCTAGAGAGAATCCGACGCCGGTGAAGCCCTAACACAGAGATCGAGGGACTCTTGGGCATCCCAGACCCATGACACACTCTAACACACATGGTATGGTATACCATGGGATTTGGTGGCATTTAGACGATCCGAAGCCCCCTCCGGAGAAACCATAGCCCCGATGGGGAAAAAGACAGAACTGTCGTTCTGCCCCATCTACGGGAGCCGGAAGGGGTTAGAAAAGTGGAAATAATTGCTTGGTTGTGTTAGGTTAGTCCCAAGGAACATCCAAGAGAACTGTAGGGCCCACCTCTTGGCAAGATTCCCCCAGTTCCGTCACACCCGGGAGTTTTGGGATCTCATTAGTTAGTCTTGGAACCTGCAAGAGAGAATACGACACCGGTGAAACCCTAACACAGAGAGCGAGGGAATCTTGGGAATACAAGACCAATGCCACACTCTATCACACATGCTATGGCGTGCAAATGGTATTTTGTGGCATTCAGACGATCTGGAGCCCCCTCCGGAGAAACCATAGCCCCGCTGGGGAAAAAGACGGAACTTTCGTTCTGCCCCATCTACGTGAGCCGGAAGGGGGTAGAAAAGTGGAACTAACTATTTTGTTGTGTTATGTTAGGACCAAGGAACACCCAAGAGAATGGTAGAGCACACCTCTTGGCAAGATTCCCTCAGTTCCGTCACACCCGAAAGTTTTGAGCTCTCATTAAATAGTCCTGAAACCCGCGAGAGAGAATCCGACACCGGTGAAACCCTAACACAAAGAGCGAGGTAATCTCGGGTATGCAATACCATGACACACTCTAAAAAATATGGTATGTCATACCATGGGATTTGGTGGTATTCATACGATCCGGAGCCCCCTCCGGAGTAACCATAGCCCCGCAGGGAAAAAAGGCGGAACTGCCGTTCTGGCCCCTCTACGTGAGCCGAAAGGGGATAGCAAAGTGAAACCAACCGTTTGGTTGTGTTAGGTTAGTCCCAAGAAACACCAAAGAAAATTTTAGGTTCGCCTCTTGGCAAGATTCCCCTAGTTCCGTCAAATCCGGGAGTTTCGGGATCTAAGTAGTCATGGAACCCGCTAGAAAGAATCTGACGCCGGTGAAGCCCTAACATAGTGAGCGAGGGACTCTTGGGCATCCAAGACCCATGACACACTCTAATACACATGGTATGGTATACCATGGGATTTGGTGACATTCAGACGATCCGGAGCCCCCTCCGGAGAAACCATAGCCCCGTTGGGGAAAAGACCGAACTGTCGTTCTGTCCCATCTACGAGAGTCGGAAGGGGGTAGCAAAATGGAACTAACTGCTTGGTTGGGTTATGTCGTGGTAGTGTCACGGCAGATGCCATAGGATGGCTAAAGATGTGGGGACGAAGGACGCTGGAGGCGCTCGGGGAGGGATCACGCGACGAGTAGACGCGTGAAGGAAGAAACAACCACTGCAAGCAACACGATATACCCAGGTTCAGGGCCCTCGTGAGGAGGTAAAACCCCTACTCCTGCCTTTTTCTCTGTATTCTGATGTCTCACCGAGTAGCCACAGTACAATGGTTCTTGCTACCGAGTAGCCACTCTTCTCTCTATGGGACGAACTAGGTCAAGAATCTCTACGTAGTGATCGCTCTAGGTCAGCATTCCTCGCGCAGGAGAGGGCAGGGCACCTTATATACTCGGTGCCCAGCCGGATACAGCCAAATACAAACAGATGTCAACATTGTATGCACACCGTCCTTCTTCCGAGTTCCTGCTGACAGCTTTGGCTTCTAGATTTGTCCCGGTGCGGAAAGTCGTTGGGCAAAACCAAGTGTTCAGTCTGTTATCACTGTGGCAAACACAGAGTAGGTCCCCCCTATCCTGCGACGCCCTGCTGACACACTGTCGCTGTCAGGCACGCCGTCCCCAGATGAACAGTGATGTGAAAAGTGCCAAGTACGGACCCGGGATACGCGGGATTCGGTGTCAGAACGGCTCCTTTGACTTCTGGCCCGAGTAGGTTCCCGCCATTTCTACTCGGACCAGCTCTTCTGTTCGGAGGAGCATAACTCTCTTGATTCATCCTTCTGGCTGTCTATGCGTAAGACCGGGTAGCAGTCGACCGTGTAGCTGGTACCAGGTAGCCGGCTACTCGGCCAAACATCCCTTCTGATCTTGCCATTAGCACTTGCCTTTACCCTACTCGGGGGTAACCCCCCGACAGCAGTCCCCGAAGCTGGTAGAGCCCTGCAAACTCGTTCACTGGGCCCTGCCAGCTTAAAAACCAACCTCGACAGTCTTGCCCTTGAGCTTTGAGATACCGAGTGAAAACCTCCGAGTAGCCCTTGGTCTTGTTTCCTTTCTTCCGAGTAGGGCCACTTCTCTTCTCTGTGGCCGAGTAAAATGACTTAGTGAAATCTCGAAACGGAATCTCTGCGTGACAGAGCACAATCCGGCTTTCCGCGCTGCAACTGGGCACGTGTCACGCGGACACGACTTCGACGCCTCGGTGCCCGGTAACTGATAGGCCACGCGCCCAGTTTTCACGGGGTGGGCCCACCAGCTCGTAACGTCCCATCACGCGCAGTAATCGCCCACGATCTCGTCGTGGGATCTAATGCGGCCGTTACGCGCGCGTTCTGCGCTGTGTGCGTTTCTAACCGGCCCACAGACCCCACGCCACAGGGTTACTGCCACGATCGATCCCACTTCCTGAACTCGTAACGGTAACTCGAGGAGCGGTATAAATACCCCCTCGGTAACTCCTTCTTCTTCTTCCGCTCACAACTTCCCGTCCGCCTTCTCGTTTCTCCGCCGCCGCAGAGCTCCTCGCCGCCGCGCAACTCACTGCGCCGCCGCGAGCTTCTCCACACACCAAATCCTCGATCTTTTACCCAATTTCTTCCTCACCGCCATGGCTCGCGACGACAACGCTCGCGCCGGCTGGGCGGGATCCGAGGTCACCGCCGAGGACTGCCAATGGCTGGTGAACACCCGGCGAGTTCCTCCCGGTGTTCGCTGCTGGCAACCTGACGATGAGCTCGTCCCTGCCCCGCAGGAAGGTGAGCATGTCATCTTCCTCGCGCACTTCGCGCGAGGATTCGGGCTTCCAGCGTCAAACTTCCTCCGCTCCTTCCTCGATCATTACGGCCTTCAGATGCACCATCTCCCTCCGAACGCTGTTGTCTTCCTTTCGTACCACGCCGTGGTATGCGAGGCCTTCCTGGGAGTTCGCCCCACCACGGAGACTTGGTCCAGGTACTTCTTCTTTCGCCAGCAGAGCAAGGGCAAGAAGGACGGCGCGGATACCAGCAGCCGGATAACCGAGACCGGCAGCGCCATGATGGTGCAGCGCCCTGGAACCAACCATCCGCGCATCAAGGGGCTGGATTCTGTCCGTAAGTGGCAGAGGACGTTCCTGTATGTGCAGAATGTCCCCGCCACGAAGGGAGCCAAGGTGGAGGACCGAATCAATTTGCCCCCTTGGAGCAACCGAGCTCCCACCGGGCAGAACTGGCGGACCAAGCCGTTCATCGACAGCAACCTGAAGCAGATGGACGAGCGCCTCGCTTATCTGGCCGAAGAAGGGCTCAAGAGCGACGACCCAATCGCCTGCTGGATCTCCAAGCGGGTGCTGCCGCTCCAGCGCCGCGTCCACCCCATGTGCTACATGGGCGGCCCCCGCGACTGTACTCGGACGACCACGTTCGAGCTCAGCAACGCGGATGTCGCCGCTCACGCGCGGTCCATCATGACCACTGGCCTCAGAGACAATTGGCAGTATGGCTTCATCCCATACAGCCGTACGAAGCCAATCGAGCGCGTATGTATCTCTTTTCCTATCTCTTGTATGCATGTTCCGAGTAGATAGCCCTCTTATCTTGCAGCGTCTGGTACTTGCACTCTGCATCGAGTAGGGCACTTAGCAGAACTGCTTAGGCTTAATGTGCTTTATGCTTGCACGCCTTGCCGAGTAGCACACAGAGTAGCATTGCTTAGGCTTAATGTGCTTTATGTTTGCACGCCTTGCCGAGTAGGATGCCTCTATGCTACTCGACTAACTTGTGATGTTTCTCTATTCTTCAGGTCCTTGCTCGCCAGCTCGCTGAGAGCATGGAACGCTTCGAGGACAACTGGTCGGAGGACCGAGAGGAAGACGACGAGGTCTCCTTCGAGACCGCGGACAGGCTCAACCTCCCTCATGCCGCTCAGACAGAGAAGCATCACGTAGACGCGTCTGTCCGTGATTGGTCCGAGGATGATGACGAAGGTAATTGAGCTCATCCTGTCTGGTCGCAAGCCGCGCTACCCAATTTCCTCTTGCTTCTAAGCTGTTTTTCTTCTTCCCAACTTCGCAGGTGGCGCTGATGCTGAAGAGGAAGACGAGGAGGAAAACGAGGAAGCCCTTGTCGTCAATCCGCTCTCGATCGCTGCTCCTCTTACCCGCAAACGGACGGGTAGCGGTGCTCAGGAGCCTCCCGCCAAGAAGAAGAAGACTGCCGGGAAGACGACCAAGAAAACCGTGACGAAAGGAGGACGGAAAATCCCTACCCGTAAAGGGTAAGTACTTTCTCCTCAGTTATGCGCCTCTGCTGCCGCAAATTCCCAATTCTCTTACTTCGTTGCTTCTTCTCGATTTCCTCTGTCCTTCTCTTTTTTCTGAACATGTTTCTTTCTTCAGAGCCCCCTTGGATGCTGACGCCGCTTTCGCGCCCACCAAGACTAAGAAGAAATCCGCCATCAACGTCGATAATCTCATCGACCTCGACGACGAAAATAAAGCCGCAGCGCAGGACGGAGCGGGTGCGCCCTCTCCCGTGAAAGGAGACGACTCCGACGATGCTCGGTACATGGACAGCGACGGCCACGACACCGAGCAGGAGCAGCAGGCCCGCGCAGATCAGGAAGCGCGGGACGCTGATCGCGACGCGAGGCCACCTTCTCCTCCGGCCACCACGGCCGAGGAGAACTTAGAACAAGATTCCGAGAAGCATGATGACGCCGCCCTTGAGCGGCGAGAAGAAGACCAAGAGCAGCCAGCGACAGGGGCTGCTGAGCACGACGACCCCGCGGCCCAGTGTGACGCCCCGAGATCGGGCACTATGCAGATTTCAGCGTTTCCGCCAAATCCGCATAATAACCGATTCCAGGTTGCCATTTATGATAACATTACAATAGTTCACGAATAATCCACAATTACAACAGAAACAGATAGATACAAGATGACTCAAACGAGTCAAGGATACAACTGATACAATACAAAGATCTAAATAACAGCGGAAGAAAACAACAAAGTGTCCGGCTACGGACGAGATCCAAATTGGGCTAAGAGTCCTGAAGATAACCGAGAGCGTCCATTCCCTGCCCAGGCCAAGCCGGAGGGATTCCCAAGCTAACGTCGTCAGACTTCAAACCTATTGACTGCAATGTTGAATATGCAGCCACGAAAATGAATTCGTGGGTCAGTACGGTTAAGTACTGGCAAGGGGATAAAACCCATACTCACAAGATACCGGCGTAACCAGTCATCACAAGATACAAATACTTTGGGTACAACGGAAAGGAAGGGATTATTGCAAAGAAGCGGCAGCGGGCTGCACTAACCAATTACAGAGAGATACTACAACTTCCGGCTAGCAGAAAGAAGATAAGATCGAGTATTGTAACCAACTGAAAGGTAACTTCAAACAAACCCATCCTGGATCTCGCCCCTTATCCGAAGAAGCAATCCGAGGATAACTCACACAGTTGGATTAATGATGGTTCAGATTATTGTGTCAATAAGCCTATTACTAGTCAAGTTGTTAATCATTGGGTGTAAGATTGTTAATCATTAGGTTCAAGTTGTCCTGAGTACTTGTTAGCCAGTACTTTCACCAAGTAATCCATAACCGCGGAAAACACGGCTTCTCGAGAAGATTATCCCTGCAGGGTTGCACCAATTTGGCCGTACACGTAAGAATAACCCGCCAGATGGGATGCCTCCCACCAAGCGGGGCACTCAACACAACTCAACTCTTCTTCGCATCAAGCCCAAAGCACGACGTGTTGTGCGTGCGCCTAATTGAGCCCCACGAAGAAAAGGGGACCCTCATAGCACTGGAAGACCACGCCGCCCTAAATGCCGACTACAAAAGTTCCACCCTGGCGCCAAGGGTTCGTACCTGCATATGCGTGCATCAAATGGAAAGCCCGAACTAAGTGTGGTGATTTGGACGAGATGCGAATCGAGTCAAATTGATGGGGGCGCCCATACTCGCTTCCCACATGCGGTTAGTGCGCTCATCATGGATCACTAGACAAGACCCTTTTCCTATTAGGGTCGACACTAGCAGGCCTCAAAACCACTTAGGGCCTGCCGGTGCCTTATCATCAAATTATTATTACCATCAGCATTAACATGATTGATTGATTAACATCGAGCCCCCGGAACAATAATAAGATAGTAAAAGAAGTAACCGACAACAGACTCGAGCAAAAGCAACCCTAAGCATGCAACTACGAGACGAGGGCCAGCAGGGTAAACAAACAACGGTTATTAGGAAGTGGAAGGAAAAGGCTATATCATGGCTGGAAGGTAAACATACGATAGGATCGAGACACAAGCATCGAATCAAAGGCTAGAATAAGAACAACGGAAAGAATCGGTAACAAATGATGAAAGGCAACACTGATAGCAAGTGAGTATACTTGCCTGAGATCCCGCAAGGTAGCAGAACTTGTCGTTGCTCACATCATCTCAACGTCCTATCCGCGAAGAAGCAACGATCCTCGAGCAAACACCGGATGCAACAATTACTTCTACGGCAAAAGATCCAGCATGATCCTATTTTATATGCATGGCATGGCAAGATGCAACAGGGGAAACAACTTAAGCAATTTAGTCCGGAGAAATAATTATTGGTTCAAGTTGTTTAGCTAACCATCAATATTAAATGTTGATTAACAGGGTTAAACAAGGTGGAGGTGATCTATCCAATATTAAATGGAATAGGGCATGATTTGAATTTAATACCCCAACACATTCCATATTTAATTATTAGGTGATATTATTATTGCCCGCACCCACAATATGCAATGCAACAAGATGAATGACATTTTAAATATAGTTGATATGCTATAGAAAATAGGGCATAAATATATAAGGGTTTGGGTTCGCACGTGTGGAGAGGATCTTCGGGTTCGGCGCCTGTGTCTTCGGGGTGTAGGGGACGTAGAAGAAGAGGAGGAAGTAGAGGACGTAGTCGACATTGAGGAAGGAGTGGAAGTAGTCGTAGCAGGGGAAGTAGTCGACATAGAGGACGTAGTCGTTCTCGGGTCACCGTCATGGAGGTAGTCGTTCACGCCGTAGAGGAAGTAGTCGTTCTCGAACCACACGATCATCGTCGTCGACGTAGTCGTTCAACGTCCGGAGCCGGTGTAGTCGTAGTAGTCGTGGGCGAGCCGCTACCGCATCGTCTTCGGGGTCGGAGGTGATCGTGACGGTCCCGGTCTTCGGGCGCGCACGAAGGCGGCCAACGCAAAAGGGACACGGTGGAGATAGTGGTTGTTCACGGTTCAATGTAGCTCGATGTAGTGGTACTCGTCGGAGAAGATCTTGTCGATGAGGTACGGGTCGGGGAAGAACTCGGCGTTCCAATGTTCACAAGTCCGGAATCTTGTCGGGGACCTTGGCGATATCGTAGAGGTACGGGTCTGGTGTGGATCTTGGCACAATCGTGTTACTCATTCAAGGCAGAAGATCTTGTTGATGGTTCGTGCGTTGGCGATGGAGTACTTGGGTCGGAGTAGCAGTAGCTGACGGAGTTTTCCTCACACGCGTACATAAGAAACACTAGGCACCGAGAGATTCATGTTGGACTTGTGTCGAACACAAGGTGGGCGTCGAGGTCACTGGGGTGGGCCTTGGGGAAGAGCAGCTCGAATCCTGCACAACATGGACATGGACACGGACCACCATGCCTGAGGATCCGGTGTGTTCAGGGTGCAGCACGGCCGCTTCTAGGGCCTCCCTGTCAGAGAATATCAGCAGCAGAGGTCCTGTGGACGCGAGATGGTCCTCCCGTCGTGGTGGCCGGCAGCAGCGAAGGTCGAAGGAGACGCCGACAACAGCTCAGGGAGAGGCGCTGTCCCCTTTTGATGCCGACGCCGACGAGCGCTTGCACAGCGACGTCCAGCAGCACCACGCGCCCTCCGCCCGGCAGTAGCATCTTGTCCCCAGTTCCTTGGCGAGGTCGACGGCGGTGTGCTGGTCGGAGAGGATGGGGATGGCGACGTCCGGCGACGGGGGCGCGGTGGAGGAGGAGCTCCGGCGGGGCGCCGGCCGGAGGGAGGCGCCGGAGGTAGGCCACGGCGGCCATGGCGGCGACCTGCACGGAGTTGGCGGCGGGGATGCTCGGGGCCGGGGGGCGCTTGAGGAGGGCGGCCGGGAAGGGCTCGGGGACGGCCGAGCTTGGGGAGGGGTGGCCGGCGTCGAGGCGGAGGACGAGGGGAGAGGAGGCGGCGGCGCAGCTCGCCGGCTGGAGGCGGGGAGGCTTGGCGGCGGTGCTCCTTCTGGATGGGAGAAGAGCGACAGGGGAGGGGATCAAGCGCGAGGGGCGCTGGGGTTGGGGATCGCTCGATCCCCTTCCGTGCGGGTGCGTGCGTGCGTGGTGTTCTGTGCGGTCGGGTGTGTGAGTTGTGTCGTGTGCGTGCGTGTGTTGTGTGGCGTGAGGTGTGCCTGGGTGTGTGCGTTGCGTGTGTGCGTGAGTATGGGTTAGGTCTAGGGTTTGGGGTTGGGTTGGTGGCCTCCGGTTGGGCCACTAGGGCCTGGCCGGTTGGCTGCCACCCCGCCAAACATTTTTTTTATTTTTTATTTGGTTTTATTATTTATATTCAGAAGAGAGAAAAAAAATGGCAAGTGAATTAGAGGAAATAGATTTTTACCATTTAAAATATTTAAGAAAATAATTCTATTTGTGCCATGTTAATATGATGCAAAATATGTCATGTGATGCGAAGAAAAGAAAAACAAGCAACATGTTTTAATTAGGGGGAAAATTCCCCGGGCGTTACAGACGACACCACTATCAAGGGATTGCGCCCTCGCAATCCACCTACTAACCCGGGAGGGGAAAGAAGTTCGACTATCGATTCTTCATGCTTCCAGTTGATCTCCTCGACACCACTAACAAGGGTTTCTCGACACCACTAACAAGAGATTCTTGCTGGGAGCGATGACGATGTTCTCCCACCAGGAATCTTCCGATGATCGAACCTATTAGGTTAGAGGCTCAGAAAACGTCCACCCACGTAGTATCCTAACACTTTGAAAGATAGACAAGGGGGGAGACTCCAAAACAAATAAGATGAGAGGGGAAATAGAATAGAGATAAGGAGAAAACAAGAATCCTATTGAGCTGTTTTCCAAAATAGTTTAGCAGAAATAGTTTTTGACACTCTAGAGACAACGACCGTTAGCGAGGTTATCCTACAGGCTTTGCGGACCCGTTGCTTCGATAACCATTCGTATCGAAACAATATCGGGAATCGGAAACCATGCTCTGATACCATTTGTGACGCCCTGAGATCGGGCACTATGCAGATTTCAGCGTTTCCGCCAAATCCGCATAATAACCGATTCCAGGTTGCCATTTATGATAACATTACAATAGTTCACGAATAATCCACAATTACAACAGAAACAGATAGATACAAGATGACTCAAACGAGTCAAGGATACAACTGATACAATACAAAGATCCAAATAACAGCTGAAGAAAACAACAAAGTGTCCGGCTACGGACGAGATCCAAATTGGGCTAAGAGTCCTGAAGATAACCGAGAGCGTCCATTCCCTGCCCAGGCCAAGCCGGAGGGATTCCCAAGCTAACATCGTCAGACTTCAAACCTGTTGACTGCAATGTTGAATATGCAGCCACGAAAATGAATTCGTGGGTCAGTACGGTTAAGTACTGGCAAGGGGATAAAACCCATACTCACAAGATACCGGCGTAACCAGTCATCACAAGATACAAATACTTTGGGTACAACGGAAAGGAAGGGATTATTGCAAAGAAGCGGCAGCGGGCTGCACTAACCAATTACAGAGAGATACTACAACTTCCGGCTAGCAGAAAGAAGATAAGATCGAGTATTGTAACCAACTGAAAGGTAACTTCAAACAAACCCATCCTGGATCTCGCCCCTTATCCGAAGAAGCAATCCGAGGATAACTCACACAGTTGGATTAATGATGGTTCAGATTATTGTGTCAATAAGCCTATTACTAGTCAAGTTGTTAATCATTGGGTGTAAGATTGTTAATCATTAGGTTCAAGTTGTCCTGAGTACTTGTTAGCCAGTACTTTCACCAAGTAATCCATAACTGCGGAAAACACGGCTTCTCGAGAAGATTATCCCTGCAGGGTTGCACCAATTTGGCCGTACACGTAAGAATAACCCGCCAGATGGGATGCCTCCCACCAAGCGGGGCACTCAACACAACTCAACTCTTCTTCGCATCAAGCCCAAAGCACGACGTGTTGTGCGTGCGCGGCTAATCGAGCCCCACGAAGAAAAGGGGACCCTCATAGCACTGGAAGACCACGCCGCCCTAAATGCCGACTACAAAAGTTCCACCCTGGCGCCAAGGGTTCGTACCTGCATATGCGTGCATCAAATGGAAAGCCCGAACTAAGTGTGGTGATTTGGACGAGATGCGAATCGAGTCAAACTGAGGGGGGCGCCCATACTCGCTTCCCACATGCGGTTAGTGCGCTCATCATGGATCAGTAGACAAGACCCTTTTCCTATTAGGGTCGACACTAGCAGGCCTCAAAACCACTTAGGGCCTCCTGCCGGTGCCTTATCATCAAATTATTATTACCATCAGCATTAACATGATTGATTGATTAACATCGAGCCCCCGGAACAATAATAAGATAGTAAAAGAAGTAACCGACAACAGACTCGAGCAAAAGCAACCCTAAGCATGCAACTACGAGACGAGGGCCAGCAGGGTAAACAAACAACGGTTATTAGGAAGTGGAAGGAAAAGGCTATATCATGGCTGCAAGGTAAACATACGATAGGATCGAGACACAAGCATCGAATCAAAGGCTAGAATAAGAACAACGGAAAGAATCGGTAACAAATGATGAAAGGCAACACTGATAGCAAGTGAGTATACTTGCCTGAGATCCCGCAAGGTAGCAGAACTTGTCGTTTCTCACATCATCTCAACGTCCTATCCGCGAAGAAGCAACGATCCTCGAGCAAACACCGGATGCAACAATTACTTCTACGGCAAAAGATCCAGCATGATCCTATTTTATATGCATGGCATGGCAAGATGCAACAGGGGAAACAACTTAAGCAATTTAATCGGAACCGGAGTCCGGAGAAATAATTATTGGTTCAAGTTGTTTAGCTAACCATCAATATTAAATGTTGATTAACAGGGTTAAACAAGGTGGAGGTGATCTATCCAATATTAAATGGAATAGGGCATGATTTGAATTTAATACCCCAACACATTCCATATTTAATTATTAGGTGATATTATTATTGCCCGCACCCACAATATGCAATGCAACAAGATGAATGACATTTTAAATATAGTTGATATGCTATAGAAAATAGGACATAAATATATAAGGGTTTGGGTTCGCACGTGTGGAGAGGATCTTCGGGTTCGGCGCCGGTGTCTTCGGGGTGTAGGGGACGTAGAAGAAGAGGAGGAAGTAGAGGACGTAGTCGACATTGAGGAAGGAGTGGAAGTAGTCGTAGCAGGGGAAGTAGTCGACATCGAGGACGTAGTCTTTCTCGGGTCACCGTCGTGGAGGTAGTCATTCACGCCGTAGAGGAAGTAGTCGTTCTCGAACCACACGATCATCGTCGTCGACGTAGTCGTTCAACGTCCGGAGCCGGTGTAGTCGTAGTAGTCGTGGGCGAGCCGCTACCGCATCGTCTTCGGGGTCGGAGGTGATCGTGACGGTCCCGGTCTTCGGGCGCGCACGAAGGCGGCCAACGCAAAAGGGACACGGTGGAGATAGTGGTCGTTCACGGTTCGATGTAGCTCGATGTAGTGGTACTCGTCGGAGAAGATCTTGTCGATGAGGTACGGGTCGGGGAAGAACTCGGCGTTCCAATGTTCACAAGTCCGGAATCTTGTCGGGGACCTTGGCGATATCGTAGAGGTACGGGTCTGGTGTGGATCTTGACACAATCGTGTTACTCATTCAAGGCAGAAGATCTTGTCGATGGTTCGTGCGTTGGCGATGGAGTACTTGGGTCGGAGTAGCAGTAGCTGACGGAGTTTTCCTCACACGCGTACATAAGAAACACTAGGCACCGAGAGATTCATGTTGGACTTGTGTCGAACACAAGGTGGGCGTCGAGGTCACTGGGGGGGCCTTGGGGAAGAGCAGCTCGAATCCTGCACAACATGGACATGGACACGGACCACCATGCCTGAGGATCCGGTGTGTTCAGGGCGCAGCACGGCCGCTTCTAGGGCCTCCCTGTCAGAGAATATCAGCAGCAGAGGTCCTGTGGACGCGAGATGGTCCTCCCGTCGTGGTGGCCGGCAGCAGCGAAGGTCGAAGGAGACGCCGACAACAGCTCGGGGAGAGGCGGTGTCCCCTTTTGATGCCGACGCCGACGAGCGCTTGCACAGCGACGTCCAGCAGCACCACGCGCCCTCCGCCCGGCAGTAGCATCTTGTCCCCAGTTCCTTGGCGAGGTCGACGGCGGTGTGCTGGTCGGAGAGGATGGGGATGGCGACGTCCGGCGACGGGGGCGCGGTGGAGGAGGAGCTCCGGCGGGGCGCCGGCCGGAGGGAGGCGCCGGAGGTAGGCCACGGCGGCCATGGCGGCGACCTGCACGGAGTTGGCGGCGGGGATGCTCGGGGCCGGGGGGGCGCTTGAGGAGGGCGGCCGGGAAGGGCTCGGGGACGGCCGAGCTTGGGGAGGGGTGGCCGGCGTCGAGGCGGAGGACGAGGGGAGAGGAGGCGGCGGCGCAGCTCGCCGGCTGGAGGCGGGGAGGCTTGGCGGCGGTGCTCCTTCTGGATGGGAGAAGAGCGACAGGGGAGGGGATCGAGCGCGAGGGGCGCTGGGGTTGGGGATCGCTCGATCCCCTTCCGTGCGGGTGCGTGCGTGCGTGGTGTTCTGTGCGGTCGGGTGTGTGAGTTGTGTCGTGTGCGTGCGTGTGTTGTGTGGCGTGAGGTGTGCCTGGGTGTGTGCGTTGCGTGTGTGCGTGAGTCTGGGTTAGGTCTAGGGTTTGGGGTTGGGTTGGTGGCCTCCGGTTGGGCCACTAGGGCCTGGCCGGTTGGCTGCCACCCCGCCAAACATTTTTTTTTATTTTTTTTTTGGTTTTATTATTTATATTCAGAAGAGAGAAAAAAATGGCAAGTGAATTAGAGGAAATAGATTTTTACCATTTAAAATATTTAAGAAAATAATTCTATTTGTGCCATGTTAATATGATGCAAAATATGTCATGTGATGCAAAGAAAAGAAAAACAAGCAACATGTTTTAATTAGGGGGAAAATTCCCCGGGCGTTACACCCAGCCGCGGGTAGAAGGACAAGATGCCACACAGCAAGACCCCGCTGTCGAGCAGCGGGTTGAGATAATTGATGAGGCGGAGCAATACCCTCTGAGCGACGCGCAAGCAGACGCCGCACAGGGTAGCGCCCAGCCGGATGCCGCGCCGGGTAGCGCGCCCTTGGCGCCGCCTACTCAGCAGGGTACTTCCTCCACCGCGCCAAACTCTCCACCAACGAAGAAAACCAAGACAACATCCAGCCCTCCGGCCAAGCAGCTTACCAAGAAGATCAAGCAGGAAGCCGTTGACAAGAAGGCCGCCGAGAAGAAGGCTGCCGAGAAGCAGACCTCTGGGAATCCGGCCGCCGAGAAGCCAGCTGGCCAGTCAGAGGGCGCTGTCCGCTGGAATCCTTCGCGTAGCGGTACGCGTGGTGCTGCCACAATGCCGCCGCCAAGACCAACTGCCAAGCCCGGCCAGCTCACCATCCGTGAACCTGATGCGGCCGCTGATACCGCCGCAGGATCCAGCTTCCCGGATCCACCCACCTTCCCACCTTATATGGTGAAGATGTGCCAGCAGCACAGCATTCCAATGACTCCCGCCGAGAAGAAGCTCGCTATCCGGAGGGGGCAAACAGGCTACGCCGGTGGACTCCAAGCCTCCAGCCAGGAACAAGGACCGATCCGTCTCGATCCACTCGCGCGAGGTTGCGGAAGACGAGGTAACGTCCACGGGCCTCGAGCAGATAGTTGACCGGGTTGGATTTATTGACGCTGAGTGGGACAGCGGAATCCTTGGCAACACGAACTGGCACGGCACGTCCTTGGGCGATCGGGATCACATGCGTGTCGACTGGAACAAGGCGGACATGGGTTATAAACCCATGACTATCTCGTCCAATACCAGCACGCTCGCCGCCAAGCTCTTCGTCCATCGCAAGGCCGCGGAGGATATTGAACAGACTTATGCGGTAAGCTTTGCTCATCCGTCCCGAGTTGCATTTTCCTTCTCTTCTATTCTTCTGCTTCTTCTTATCCATCCCCCAGTCCCGAGATTCTGGTCGAGTAGGCGGTACTCAACCGAGTTGCCGCCTTCTCGGGTTGAATCTTCACGACTTTGTCTGATTCTTTTTCTTTCTTCCTCTCAGAATTGCCTTCTGAAAAGAACAACCTGTACGGCGGCTGCTATGGAACCACAGCATCGCTAGGAGGCGTCTCGAGGCCCTGGAATTGGAGCGCAAGTCCGATGAGGCGGCAGAGAAGGAGTCATGGACAGTGCCCTCAAGCTTTCCGAGATTGAGTAAGCTTGTAGCTACGCGGTTCCGCGTTTTATGTTTACGCCCGTTGCTTTCTGCTCAGACCGACTCCTTTCTGCAGGCAAATTTAAGACCCTGGCCGAGGAGCACTCCAACTGCCGCGCCTTCGTTGAGAGCGGCCAAACCACCATCAAGAGGCTAGAAGGTGAGTTGATGTCTTCTCGGTTTGACTTTTGCTTTCATCTTTGCTACTCTGCTGACCGTGCTTTGCTTTTCACAGAAGATCATAAGAAGTTTGTCGAGGAGCATCTCGACTGCCTCAAGCCTGCTGAGGTCCAGCAGCAGATTGCAAGTCTTGAGTGGAATCAAGAACAGGCACCTCTCCGAGATGGAACCATTGCAGTCCAGCTGCGAACTGCTCTCCAAAAATCCATTGATCTAGCTGGCGAGAGAGATAAAGCAGTGGCCGAGAAGAAGAAGACTGAAGCAGCAGCTGCGGCCAAGCAAAGGGCTCGAGATGGAATGCAAGACGCTGAAGGAGAAGCAACTCGGATCTTATGCTCCAGCTGGCGCAGTTCCGAAGATAAGGAGAAGCATGTTGCTGACGAAGAATCATGGAAGAAAAAGCTGCAGGCGCTACTCTACGACCTGAACAGTAAGTGCTTGCTTCTCTGCCCTTCTCTGGTTTCTTGCGCTTCTCCGCTGCTCGGTTTATTTTTCTACTCGGCTTATGTTTCTGATCTTCTCAATAGCTCTTTCAGAAGTCTTCCCCGACCTCGAGACATCTTGTAAGCCTGCCTTGGCGAAGGCCCGAGCATCTTGCATTGAGAAGGGCGAACCCATGGACACCAAGGCAGAGATCGAAGATAGCATCACGGTCATGCAGGGGCAGCTTCAGCGCTTAAGTGGTGTGGGCACCGATCTGGTGCGCACTGCCTTCAAGCTCCATGACGTGTTCTGGCCTAAAGACTCCGCGCCAAAAACTATCCGCGGACTTGCCGCAAAGCTTAATGGCGTGAAGGCCGAGCTGAAGAAATGGAGGGCGTCCGGAGCTCGGGCAGGCGCTGATATGATGCTGCTATTCATCACCAGCTGGTATGAGAACCTCAACTTGCAAGTTGTCCGCGAGATGCGTGAGGACTCCAAGTGGGAGACGGATTCCGATTGCGTGGCTCTCCGCCAGGCCGTCGCGTACGAGGTCGCCCAGTACGCAAGCACCGCGCACTTCATCGACGGTCTCACCGAGCCTGACACCGAGGTGGACGAAGGCGAAGATGACGACCATGATGAAGACGAGGACGCCACCGAGTCTGACCTGGGCAGCTTCGAGAGTGATCGCTACAAGGCCGGGAAGGGGAAGGCTACGGTCGTCGCGGACAGCGAGGAGGAGGCCGAGAGCGTGGAGATGACGATTGACACCGCGGCCCTCGAGTTCGGCACCTCCTCAGGTGCGGCTCTCGACGACACGGCACGACTCCGCGCTCAGACTACGGCCTCCACCTCGGCTACGGACGCCACCTCGGTGGCCACTGCCACCTCTGAACAAGCTGCTACAGGGCCAGATGCGGATGCCGCGAAGACTGACGCCGCCAACTCGGAGGCTGATGCTGCTAAGGCCAGCACTGAAGCTGAAGCCGCCAAGGCCAACGCTGACGCTGAAGCCGCCAAGGCCAGCGCCGAGAACACTGCTGCTTCTACTTGATCACTTCCTGCAACTTATTCTCTAAACTTTTATCAGATCCCCGGGATGCCGGGTGCAGATGTATCGAAACAATTATCCTTGTCGTTTGCTACTCAGTTTTATTCACGTTTGATATTTAACTTAGTCAATTTGAGCAACTTTGGCTCGAATGCCGGGTTGCGTTATCATGCGAGTCCCCGAGTTGCATTTCTTATTCTCTCTTCCTTTTTATCTTAGCTCTTACCCGCAACTTGTTGCTTTTTTGGTATTCGAGTCACAAGAATTCAAAGTTGGAGTTGCAAATACTTAGCCACTTAGAAATACTCATAGTAACGCAGCCCACCACTTAGCCGAGAAGGAGTTAGTAAGAACAACCGTAAAAGACATCCTACTCGGTTCCTGCACTTTTTCTTTCCTTAGTAATTTTTCTTGTGCTCATTGACCTTTTGCTTGTTCTCTTGCTTGCCATGAAGCCGGGTTTCGGACAGCAGCAGAGTCGAAGAGTTGGCATGTAGGTTTAAACACAGTACTAGATGTACTCGTGAAATTTTAAGCAGAGCAACCGAGTGGACAAAAGTAAAGCCGGGTAGAAACACACAGAGCAAGTTTAGGCGAGGGCAGTCCCCGAGTTCAATTTCAGATTGCAGAGTAGAATTTCAACTCGGATAAGAGGGTACATACACATCTTTGCTCACGAATGAAAGCGACGAAGTAGGGCTACATTCCAAGGGCGCTTGGATTCCTCTCCAGCTTTATCTGCCCTGTTCTTCTGTGATGGACGCATGTCCACGAGATAATAAGCATCATTGTGCAGCGCTTTGCTCACAATGAAGGGCCCTTCCCATGGAGGAGACAATTTGTGCATCCCGGCTGTGCGTTGTACAAGCCTGAGGACCATGTCTCCTTCTCGGAAAACCCTTGGGTTCACCTTTCGGCTATGATAACGCCGCAGGCTTTGCTGGTAGATAGCCGAACGTGACAGAGTGAGCTCTCTTGCTTCTTCGAGTAGGTCACGTCTCTCTCGAGCTTCTCTCGCCTCCACCTCAGTGTAGAGGGTTACTCGGGGGGAGTCTGCTCTAAGTCTATTGGCAAACACGGCCTCAGCCCCGTATACCAAGAAGAATGGCGTGTAGCCGGTTGACCGGTTAGGGGTAGTCCTTAGACTCCACAACACCGCTGGCAACTCGTCTAGCCAACACCCAGGTGTTTTCAGCAGCGGCTCAATCAGCCTTGGCTTTATGCCTGTCAGTACCATGCCGTTTGCTCTTTCCACTTGCCCATTGGAAGCGGGGTGCGCAACAGATGCAACATCTAGTCGGATGTGCTTATCTTTGCAGAACCGCACCATTGCCCCTTCTGCGAAAATTGTGTCGTTGTCGGTGATGATGCTGTGCGGATAGCCGTATCTCAGGATCACATCCTTTAAGAATTTCACGGCTGTAGCTCCATCGCATTTCCGAATAGGCTTCACTTCGATCCACTTGGTGAACTTGTCCACCATGACCAAGACGTGTGTCATGTTGCCTTTAGCCGGCTTGAAGGGGCCAACCATATCCAGGCACCATACGGCAAACGGCCATGTGATAGGAATTGTTTTCAACTCGGAAGCAGGCATGTGAATCTTACTCGCGAACATCTGGCAGCCAGTGCACTTCCTCACGATGTCTTCAGCTTGCTGCAGAGCTGTGAGCCAGTAGAAGCCATGCCGAAAAGCTTTCTTGACCAATGCCCGAGAAGAGGCGTGGTGCCCGCATTCTCCTTGGTGTATTTCCAACAGAATTTCTCCTCCTTCTTCTGGGTCCACACAACGTTGCAGCACGCCGGTGGCACTTCTTTTGTGCAGCACATCTCTGAATATAGTGTAGCCCTTGGACCTTCTCTGAATCTGTCTCGCGACCACCTCATCTTCTGGCAGAGTACCGTCCTTTAGAAAGGATAATATGGGCATGGCCCAACTCGGTGTCTCCCGTGTGGGAAACACTGGTTCGTCCACTTCCATTGGGACAGGCATCTCTGGCTACTCTTTAGGGTTGGGAGCACTTCTCTGGAGCCCTGAACGATTGGCAAGGACCTCCTCAATGAATGCGACAGTCCCCGGGTTAAGGACAGCAGTCCCCGAGCATGGAGTGGCAGTCCCCGAGTATGGAGTGGCAGTCCCCGAGTAAGGAGCGGCAGTCCCCGAGTACGGAGCGGCAGTCCCCGAGTAGGGAGCGGCAGTCCCCGAGTAGGGAGCGGCAGTCCCCGGGTTCTCTGTTGCATTCTCCCAGTCAATCTCCATTGGAACGGATTCTTCACTTGGCAGAGAAGGAACAAATATGGATTCCGAGTTGGGAGATGGCTTGATGGATGGCTTCCTCAAGTGTTCCAAGGCAACCCCCGCCGGGATGGATTGCCGAGAAGATCCCAACTTTGACAGCTCATCTGCCGCTTCGTTCTCTGCTCGGTGAATGTGCTGGAACTCGCAGCCTTCGAAGAATCCAGTCATAGATTGTACCAGGAAGCGATATGATGCCATGTTGGCATCTAGAGCATCCCAAGTGCCAGAAACTTGCTGCACCACCAGATCTGAATCGCCATAGCATATAATGCACTGCACGCCAACCTGCTTGGCTACTCGCAAGCTGTGCACCACTGCCTCGTACTCTGCTACGTTGTTGGACGCCTTGAAATGAATTTGCAGCACGTACTCTGCTACGTTGATCTCGCTTGGGTGACGTAAGCACTACGCCAGCACCAAGGCCTTCCTTCAACTTCGAGCCATCAAGGTTCATCTTCCAGTAATTGGAAACTGGAGCAGGAGGTTCGTACTGCACCTCAGCCCAATCCACCAGAAACTCCGCCAGAATCTGAGACTTGATGGCTTCTCTTCTCGCGTACGCGGGGGCGTACGCGGCCAGCTCGATTGCCCACTTGGCTACTCGACCACTCGCCTCCTTGTTGCCCATGATGTCCGAGATGGGAGCAGAGCTCACAACCGTGATAGGATGCTCTTGGAAGTAATGCTTTAGCTTCTTGGCGCCCAGATACACGCCATAGGTCATCTTCTGGTAATGCGGGTAGTTCAGCTTGGAGCTGGATAGCACTTCGCTGAGGTAGTACACTGGACGCTGCACACTCTTGCCTTCTTCTTCTCGCTCCACCACAATCACCACACTGACTACTCGATTGGTGGCAGCAATGTACAGCAGCATTGGCTCCTTGGGTAGCGGACTAGCCAAGATGGGAGCGCTAGCCAGCATTGCCTTCAGCTCGTTGAATGCCACGTCCGCTTGCGGAGTCCAGACAAACTTGTCACGTTTCTTCATCAGCTGGTACAGAGGCAGGGCCTTCTCGCCCATTCGGCCCAGGAAACGGCCCAGAGATGCTAAGCAACCAGTGAATTTTTGCACATCCTTCAGGGATCTCGGCCAAGACATGCTCTCAATAGCTTTTATTTTTGAAGGATTAGCTTCAATGCCCCGACTAGACACCAGGAAGCCGAGTAGCTTGCCAGCCGGGACACCAAAGGTGCATTTACTCGGGTTCAACTTCATTTTATACTTGCGCAAGTTGGCAAAGGTTTCCTCCAGGTCGGCAAGCAGAGTATGTGTTTTATTCGTTTTGATGACAATGTCATCTACGTACACCTGCACATTCTTGCCGAGCTGATCATGCAAGCATTTCTGCATGCACCGCTGATAAGTAGCACCCGCATTTCGCAACCCGAAACACATGACACGATAGCAATAAGCCCCGTATGAGGTAATGAAAGCAGTCTTTATTTGATCAGCAGGATTGAGAGCTATCTGGTGGAAACCAGAGTAGGCATCTATGAAAGACAGCAGTTCACAACCAGCAGTGGAATCGATCACCTGATCGATGCAAGGTAGCGGAAAAGGATCCTTGGGGCATGCTTTGTTCAAGTCGGTGTAGTCGACACACATGCGCCATGCGGTAGCAGCCTTGGGATCCTCCTTCTTCTTCTCGACCATGACCGGGTTGGCTAGCCAATCCGGATGCAGCACCTCCATGATGAAATTGCTTATCAGCAACTTGGTGATCTGGTCACCAATGGCCTTCCTTCTCTCATCTCCGAAGCGGCGCATAGCCTGCTTCACTGGATTGGCGTCAGGACGCACATGTAACGAGTGCTCAACCAACTCCCTCGGGACTCCTGGTAAATCTTCATTGGACCAGGCGAACACGTCCCGATTCTCATGGAGGAAGTGGATGAGCTCGCTTTCCTATTTCTCCGCCAACCCGGAGCCAATAATGGCTACGCGGTCGGGGAACTCGGGGTCGACCTGGACCTTCTTGGTCTCTTGGGACGCCTGGAACGCGGTCCCGTGTTGCGTACTCGGCACGCCCTGCGCACCAGCTTGCGCGGATTGCGCCATAGCCACCACCTCGTACATCTTTTTCTTCTCGGCAGTGTAACATCCCAAGTATGAAAATGTCCCTTAGAATGTTTGATTTCTTGTTTAATTAAAGTATTGCATCATGTCATCATATTGCTTTTATGTGTGGATTCTCAAAATTCAACTAAATTCAAATCACTTATGTTTTCACACTTGGTCTGTTACAACCTTTTCAAATAAAATAATCTAATCTAATAAGTTATTTGTTTTCCATAAATTTGAATTTGCAACAATTAATTTGGTGGAATTTCAAACCTTTTCAATTATCACAAAATTCACTCAAATTCATTTGAATTTCAAATAGCAAAAAAAAATTGAGATTTTGAAAAAACAAATTTTGTGCAGCTGGGCATTTTGAATTGCCAATGCATAGGAAATTATTTCATGATTTTCTGACTTGATAATCTACCTCAAATTCCTTTTCTAATTTCCTTTTTTACAAAAAAAAAGGATAGCAAAAATAAAAATAAAAGCAAACACCAAAGGGAGAGAGAGCACCAGCAGCCCAACCCACTTCCCCTCAGCCCAACACCTCCCTCAGCCCGGTACCTCTTCAGATCGTCTTCCACCTTGGTACGGACGAACATCCAGGCTACCCACGTATACATGGAGGAGCAGGCAACGGTGATCATCCCCTATACCTCCCCTATAAACCTAACCGATGCCCTAGCTCTCCCCCTAACCCTAGCTACTCCCTCCTTCTTCCCTCTCACCACCTCCACCCCTCCTTTCTTCCACCTCCATCTCCCATCTTCTCTGTAACTGAACTTGCAAGCTCTGTACCTCCACCCGAAGTCCCTCCGGCGATCGCCGGCGTTGCCGTCACCCTCCGGCCGCGTGAGGGCGGGAATGGAAAGCCCTCCGCGGGCTCCTTATCCCCCCCTCGGTTTGGACGGGGATGGCCGGAGCCACCGCCGCCGTCCGCTCCAAGCCGGCGACCGCCTCCTGCTCCAACCCGTCCGCCTCCTGCTGTCCGCCACCAGGTGAGCGCCCCACCACCTCGACTTCCTCTCTCGCCTCCCTCCTCCGCCCTCTTGCACCGCACCTCCCCCACGCAGCACGCCCCCACGGCGCTCCCTCCGGCGAGCCACGGCCACCCCGCTTCCTGGATCGCTGCCTGGAGTTGCAGCGAACTGCACGTACAGATTCAGTTAAACGTGCAAACATTGAGAAAATCGCGCACAACCACACCTCTTATCCCCCACTGCCCCTCTCCTATCACCATCCGAGAATCCACCCCATTGGTGCGCACCCAGGCAGAGGTGCTAGGTTCGATTCCCCCTCACCACACCTTTTATTCTCTGTTTTTTTCTTTTTCTGCCCGCAGTTCAGAAAAACAGATCTGATCAATTACTTCTAAATTCCATATAAAATTGAATATCACTCCAATTTGAATGATTCAAAATCCTGTGGATTCATAATTTTGTGCTCCTTCTAGTAATGTCAAGTTTGCAACATGTTTATGTAACAATTTTTGCACTAAATAATTAATTACTGAAAATGCAATAAAAAGTGGAAACTTTGGAATTCCATAACTTTAGTTCTACTCATCCAAATTAAGCAAGCTTGGTCTCTAAAAATTTTTCTTAACAAACTCTACACATTGGTATTTTATTTGGACACAATTGAATTAATTTTGAGCATGTTTCCCTCTGTTTACTAAAAATGGCAGAATAAGAATGATTATGGAAAATTACATAATAAATTCAATAATCACCCTAAAATTATGTTTAATAGCTCAAAATGTTTAGTGAAACATTTGCTACATGTTTTCCACCTTTTCAATGCAATTTGTTTACTGTTTTGAATATTTTAAATTGGTGCAATATTTGAATTCTTGTCTAATTCACCTAATTTTGCGAAATTCATAACTTGAGCATAAAAATTCCAAATTCCACAAACTAAATATGTTTTCCAATCAATTTTTCATGTACTTTCAAAATATAAATTTTGTTTGCTGATTTGAATAATTTAAATTGCTGAAAACAACTGTTTCTTAATTATTGCATTTAAAATTGCCAAAATAATAACTTGCTCATTTTAAATCCAATTTCCACAAATAAAATATGTTTTCCATGCAAAATTAAACCACCTTTCCAAATATAATTTGTTCATGTTTTGAATAATTAAAATTGGTTAAATGATTTAAACCTTGTTTAAATCATTTAATATTGCTAAATTTATAGCTTGATCAAAACAAATTCTTTTGGGACATATAGAATATGTTTTCAAACCACAAAAGTATAATCTTTTCAAATATGAACTTCATCTAATGTTTTGAACAAATAAGAATTCAAATAAGTTCATGTTTGAATTAAATTCATTTAATTCTTGCTTAAACTTGTTTAATTCATAAATAATTTATTTGAAATCCTTTTTCAACAAGTGAAACATGTATTCCACCTAAAATTGTGTGTTCTTTCCAAATATGAATTTTGTTATTTGTTTTGAACAATTAAAAGTGGTGAAAACAACAAATGCTTGTGTAACACCTTTAAGGAACCAAAATTCCATAACTTAATAACTAAAATCCTAAACTTGTTAAACCTTATTTACATTTGGTTCTATTGTTGTTATTTTTCTGTTTTCCTCATCCATGCATCATGCTAATCCACTTTCATATAATGATTAGTTGTAAAACAATTAATTCAACCATAATTCATGGGCTTTTCATATGCAATCCAATTGCATGTGGGTCCATTTAATCATGTTGTTATCTTGTCAACTAGTTATTTTGATGCATCAATTAAATGGTCATTCATCATCCCATGTTTGTGCACTATGCCATGATATTGATTGTTTATCTTTCTGCATTGTTTGTTTGCTTCTTCTCGGATACACGACGACGTTGAGACCGACGATACTTACGACACCCCTTCTATGGAGTTGGCTCAGTACCAGGCTACTGAGTTTGCAGGCAAGTTATCACTCACATGAACCATCATGTTCCTTTCAACATTGGTTACCGATTCTTTCCGTTGTCTATTTCTGCTAGCCTTATTAGTAGATGTTTCTGTTACGAACCCATCACATGAATCCCTTAACACTGATATTGCCTCACCTCCCCTCCTATAACCCTGTTGTTTGAGCCCGTGTCTTACCAGCATGCTTAGGGTTGTTTTGCTCGAGTCTGTTACCCGTTACTTTCTGTTACTATTTCATTATGTTCTGGGGGCTCGTTGTTTAATCAATCAATAATGCTAATGTTATTGTTAATAATAATTTGATGATAAGGCACCGGCAGGAGGCCCCTTGGTGGTTTTGAGGCCTGCTAGTGTCGACCCTAATAGGAAAAGGGTCTTGTCTACTGATCCATGATGAGCGCACTACCCGCATGTGGGAAGCGAGTATGGGCGCCCCCCTCAATTTGACTCGATTCGCATCTCGTCCAAATCGCCTCATTTAGTTCGGGTTTTCCATTTGCTGCATGCATGATCTTGCGAGCCCTTGGATCCCGGGTGGAACTTTCGTAGTCGGCATATAGGAGGACACGTTCTTAGAGTGCTATGAGGGTCCATTTTCTTCTGGGCTCGATTAGCCGTGCGCCAAGGTGCTTTGGGCTTGATGCGAAGAAGAGTTGAGTTGTGTTGAGTGCCCCGCTTGGTGGAAGGGCCTTTCCATCTGGCGAGTTATTCATGCGTGTACGGCCAAATTGGTGCAACCCTGCAGGGATAATCTTCTCGAGAAGCCGTGTTTTCCGCGGTTATGGATTACTTGGTGAAAGTACTGGCTAACAAGTACTCAGGACAACTTAAACCTAATGATTAACAACCTTACACCCAATGATTAAACAACTTGACTAGTAATAGGCTTATTGACACAATAATCTGAACCATCATTAATCACAATGTGTGAGTTATCCTCGGATTGCTTCTTCGGATAAGGGGCGAGGTCCAGGATGGGTTTGTTTGAAGTTATCTTTCAGTTGGTTACAATACTCGATCTTATCTTCTTTCTTTTAGCCGGAAGTTGTAGTATCTCTCTGTAGTTGGTTAGTGCAGCCTGCTGTCGCTTATTTGCAATAACCCCTTCCTTTCCGTCGATCCCAAAGTATTTGTATCTTGTGATGACTGGCTACGCCGGTATCTTGTGAGTATGGTTTATCCACTTGCCAGTACTTAACCGTACTGACCCACGAATCTCTTTCGTGGCTGCATATTCAATATGCAGTCAACAGGTTTGAAGTCTGACGACGTTAGCTTGGGAATCCCTCCGGCTTGGCCTGGGCAGGGATTGGACGCTCTCGGTTATCTTCAGGACTCTTAGTCCAATTTGGATCTTGTCCGTAGCCGGACGCTATGTTGTTTCTTCCGCTGTTATTTGGATCTTTGTATTGTATCGGTTGTATCCCTGGCTCGTCTGAGTCACCTTGTATCTATCTGTTTCTGTTGTAATTGTGGAATATTCGTGAACTATTGTAATGTTATCACAAGTGGCAATCTGGAATCGGTTATTATGTGGATTTTGGCGGGAATGCTGAAATCTGCATAGTGCCCGATCTCGGGGCGTGACAAATGGTATCAGAGCCTGTCTGCCTGTAGGATCCCTTTTTACTGGTCGCAGTTGAGTCTAGAAACTATTTTGTAGCTATATAGGAAAAATGAAACGTGAGAGTAGGAATTCTGTTCTTTTTCTCCTTTCCCCACCCACCCTCCCTTTTCTGGTAAGGAAGTGTATCGTTGTTTTCCCTTCTCATCTAAACTTTCAAGTTAGGATTTCACGAATTCTGGTTTCTCTAGGATGGTTATATCTACTAGACCATAGGAATGGAGGTGGTTGTGACATGATTTATCATGTTGCCTACTCACGATTGAGAACGGAGGCGTGTATGCCCCGGAAGCAGATCCTCTATTCCTTAAGAAGTAGATATTGATCCTTTAGAAGCCCGGATGGGTTTTCCGTAGTACCTCAGAAGTGTTTTGTTCTCGTTTTCCCCGATGTTGATATCCTGTTCTTCTCAACATCCTTTTCGTCCGTTGAAATCTTGTTGTTGTTTTCCATTTCAGTTATTCTACCGGCGTCTAATCAAAACTTCCCAAATATCAAGTCTATCTGGCCAGAAAGGTTGTTGTTGTTTCGGAAACTACCAGACTATGAGAGCTGGCATTCCTATCACGTGGGGTTGTTTCGAGGAAGCATTCCTGAATCACCACATTCCAGATAGTCTATTTCCCAAATGAATCAAGTTCTATCCAGCTATACACCCTCAATACAAAAACCTCTCCCTTTACTTGAAAATGTTCCAGTGGTTTGCGAATTCCCTGACGTCTTTCCAGAAGAGTTGCCAGGAATGCCTAACGTCTTGAACTTCCAGAAAAACTATCCAAGGTGCACGATGTGTTTCACGTGTCACAGCTCAAGAGGATCTTCCCAAGAAGTATCCGGACCTTTTCCTTCTCAGTAGGAATCTCGGGGCGCGATTCCTTCAAGGGGGGGCGTTTTGTAACATCCCAAGTATGAAAATGTCCCTTAGAATGTTTGATTTCTTGTTTAATTAAAGTATTGCATCATGTCATCATATTGCTTTTATGTGTGGATTCTCAAAATTCAACTAAATTCAAATCACTTATGTTTTCACACTTGGTCTGTTACAACATTTTCAAATAAAATAATCTAATCTAATAAGTTATTTGTTTTCCATAAATTTGAATTTGCAACAATTAATTTGGGGGAATTTCAAACCTTTTCAATTATCACAAAATTCACTCAAATTCATTTGAATTTCAAATAGCAACAAAAATTTGAGATTTTGAAAAAACAAATTTTGTGCAGCTGGGCATTTTGAATTCCCAATGCATAGGAAATTATTTCATGATTTTCTGACTTGAAAATCTACCTCAAATTCCTTTTCTAATTTCCTTTTTTACAAAAAAAAAGGAGAGCAAAAATAAAAATAAAAGCAAACACCAAAGGGAGAGAGAGCACCAGCAGCCCAACCCACTTCCCCTCAGCCCAACACCTCCCTCAGCCCGGTACCTCTTCAGATTGTCTTCCACCTTGGTACGGACGAACATCCAGGCTACCCACGTATACATGGAGGAGCAGGCAACGGTGATCATCCCCTACACCTCCCCTATAAACCTAACCGATGCCCTAGCTCTCCCCCTAACCCTAGCTACTCCCTCCTTCTTCCCTCTCACCGCCTCCACCCCTCCTTTCTTCCACCTCCATCTCCCATCTTCTCTGTAACTGAACTTGCAAGCTCTGTACCTCCACCCGAAGTCCCTCCGACGATCGCCGGCGTTGCCGTCACCCTCCGGCCGCGGTGAGGGCGGGATTGGAAAGCCCTCACCGCGGGCTCCCTTCTCCCCCCCTCGGTTTGGACGGGGATGGCCGGAGCCGCCGCCGCTGTCCGCTCCAAGCCGGCGACCGCCTCCCTGCTCCAACCCGTCTGCCTCCTGCTGTCCGCCACCAGGTGAGCGCCCCACCACCTCGACTTCCTCTCGCCTCCCTCCTCCGCCCTCTTGCACCGCACCTCCCCCACGCAGCACGCCCCCACGGCGCTCCCTCCGGCGAGCCACGGCCACCCCGCTTCCTGGATCGCTGCCTGGAGTTGCAGCGAACTGCACGTACAGATTCAGTTAAACGTGCAAACATTCAGAAAATCGCGCACAGCCACACCTCTTATCCCCCACTGCCCCTCTCCTATCACCATCCGAGCATCCACCCCATTGGTTAGCACCCAGCGCACCCAGGCAGAGGTGCTGGGTTCGATTCACCCCTCACCACACCTTTTATTCTCTGTTTTTTTCTTTTTCTGCCCGCAGTTCAGAAAAACAGATCTGATCAATTACTTCTAAATTCCATATAAAATTGAATATCACTCCAATTTGAATGATTCAAAATCCTGTGGATTCATAATTTTGTGCTCCTTCTATTAATATCAAGTTTGCAACATGTTTCTGTAACAATTTTTGCACTAAATAATTAATTACTGAAAATGCAATAAAAAGTGGAAACTTTGGAATTTCATAACTTTAGTTCTACTCATCCAAATTAAGCAAGCTTGGTCTCTTAAAATTTGTCTTAACAAACTCTACACATTGGTATTTTATTTGGACACAATTGAATTAATTTTGAGCATGTTTCCCTCTGTTTACTAAAAATGGCAGAATAAGAATGATTATGGAAAATTGCATAATAAATTCAATAATCACCCTAAAATTATGTTTAATAGCTCAAAATGTTTAGTGAAACATTTGCTACATGTTTTCCACCTTTTCAATGCAATTTGTTTACTGTTTTGAATATTTTAAATTGGTGCAATATTTGAATTCTTGTCTAATTCACCTAATTTTGCAAAATTCATAACTTGAGCATAAAAATTCCAAATTCCACAAACTAAATATGTTTTCCAATCAATTTTTCATGTACTTTCCAAATATATTTTTTTTTTGCTGTTTTGAATAATTTAAATTGCTGAAAACAACTGTTTCTTAATGATTGCATTTAAAATTGCCAAAATAATAACTTGCTCATTTTAAATCCAATTTCCACAAATAAAATATGTTTTCCATGCAAAATTAAACCACCTTTCCAAATATAAAATTTGTTTCATGTTTTGAATAATTAAAATTGGTTAAATGATTTAAACCTTGTTTAAATCATTTAATATTGCTAAATTTATAACTTGATCAAAACAAATTCTTTTGGGACATATAGAATATGTTTTCAAACCACAAAAGTATAATCTTTTCAAATATGAACTTCATCTAATGTTTTGAACAAATAAGAATTAAAATAAGTTCATGTTTGAATTAAATTCATTTAATTCTTGCTTAAACTTGTTTAATTCATAAATAATTTATTTGAAATCCTTTTTCAACAAGTGAAACATGTATTCCACCTAAAATTGTGTGTTCTTTCCAAATATGAATTTTGTTATTTGTTTTGAACAATTAAAAGTGGTGAAAACAACAAATGCTTGTGTAACACCTTTAAGGAACCAAAATTCCATAACTTAATAACTAAAATCCTAAACTTGTTAAACCTTATTTCCATTTGGTTCTATTGTTGTTATTTTTCTGTTTTCCTCATCCATGCATCATGCTAATCTACTTTCATATAATGATTAGTTGTAAAACAATTAATTCAACCATAATTCATGGGCTTTTCATATGCAATCCAATTGCATGTGGGTCCATTTAATCATGTTGTTATCTTGTCAACTAGTTATTTTGATGCATCAATTAAATGGTCATTCATCATCCCATGTTTGTGCACTATGCCATGATATTGATTGTTTATCTTTCTGCATTGTTTGTTTGCTTCTTCTCGGATACACGACGACGTTGAGACCGACGATACTTACGACACCCCTTCTAAGGAGTTAGCTCAGTACCAGGCTACTGAGTTTGCAGGCAAGTTATCACTCACATGAACCATCATGTTCCTTTCAACATTGGTTACCGATTCTTTCCGTTGTCTATTTCTGCTAGCCTTATTAGTAGATGTTTCTGTTACGAACCCATCACATGAATCCCTTAACACTGATTTTGCCTCACCTCCCCTCCTATAACCCCGTTGTTTGAGCCCGTGTCTTACCAACATGCTTAGGGTTGTTTTGCTCGAGTCTGTTACCCGTTACTTTCTGTTACTATTTCATTATGTTCTGGGGGCTCGTTGTTTAATCAATCAATCATGCTAATGTTATTGTTAATAATAATTTGATGATAAGGCACCGGCAGGAGGCCCCTTGGTGGTTTTGAGGCCTGCTAGTGTCGACCCTAATAGGAAAAGGGTCTTGTCTACTGATCCATGATGAGCGCACTACCCGCATGTGGGAAGCGAGTATGGGCGCCCCCCTCAATTTGACTCGATTCGCATCTCGTCCAAATCGCCTCATTTAGTTCGGGTTTTCCATTTGCTGCATGCATGATTTTGCGAGCCCTTGGATCCCGGGTGGAACTTTCGTAGTCGGCATATAGGAGGACACGTTCTTAGAGTGCTATGAGGGTCCATTTTCTTCTGGGCTCGATTAGCCGTGCGCCAAGGTGCTTTGGGCTTGATGCGAAGAAGAGTTGAATTGTGTTGAGTGCCCCGCTTGGTGGAAGGGCCTTTCCATCTGGCGGGTTATTCATGCGTCTACGGCCAAATTGGTGCAACCCTGCAGGGATAATCTTCTCGAGAAGCCGTGTTTTCCGCGGTTATGGATTACTTGGTGAAAGTACTGGCTAACAAGTACTCAGGACAACTTAAACCTAATGATTAACAACCTTACACCCAATGATTAAACAACTTGACTAGTAATAGGCTTATTGACACAATAATCTGAACCATCATTAATCCAACTGTGTGAGTTATCCTCGGATTGCTTCTTCGGATAAGGGGCGAGGTCCAGGATGGGTTTGTTTGAAGTTATCTTTCAGTTGGTTACAATACTCGATCTTATCTTCTTTCTGTTAGCCGGAAGTTGTAGTATCTCTCTGTAGTTGGTTAGTGCAGCCTGCTGTCGCTTATTTGCAATAACCCCTTCCTTTCCGTTGATCCCAAAGTATTTGTATCTTGTGATGACTGGCTACGCCGGTATCTTGTGAGTATGGTTTATCCACTTGCCAGTACTTAACCGTACTGACCCACGAATCTCTTTCGTGGCTGCATATTCAATATTGCAGTCAACAGGTTTGAAGTCTGACGACGTTAGCTTGGGAATCCCTCCGGCTTGGCCTGGGCAGGGATTGGACGCTCTCGGTTATCTTCAGGACTCTTAGTCCAATTTGGATCTTGTCCGTAGCCGGACGCTATGTTGTTTCTTCCGCTGTTATTTGGATCTTTGTATTGTATCGGTTGTATCCCTGGCTCGTCTGAGTCACCTTGTATCTATCTGTTTCTGTTGTAATTGTGGAATATTCGTGAACTATTGTAATGTTATCACAAGTGGCAACCTGGAATCGGTTATTATGTGGATTTTGGCGGGAATGCTGAAATCTGCATAGTGCCCGATCTCGGGGCGTCACAGGCAGCAATCACCATGGACTCCGCCAGCTGAGAACCAGCAGAGGCACACTCCATGGACTTCTTGTAATCACCAGAGATGGTAATCACGCCATTGGGACCAGGGATCTTCATCTTCAGATATGCCGTGTGGGTAGAGGCCATGAACTTGCTCAGAGAAGGCCTGCCGAGTAGAGCGTGATATGGGCTCTGATGATCAACCACCTCGAACTGCAGGCGCTCTGTGCGGCAGTTATCCCTTGTGCCGAATAGCACATCTATCCACACTCGACCAATCGGGTTGCACGAGACTCCCGGCACAATGCCATGGAAGGTGGTCTTGCTGGGTAGCAGCATGTTCTCGGCCAGCCCAAGCTTCTCGAGTGTGTCTTTGTACACAATGTTGATGCTGCTGCCGTTGTCGATTAGCACTTTGCTGAACCTCACATTCTTCTCGGGACCCAAGAAGGTGGGATCCACCACCAAGGCGTAGCTACCCGGGTTGGGCATTACCTTGGGATGATCTACTCGGGACCACTTGATCTCTTGGTTGCACCAATGCATATAGTGAGGAACTGCAGGGATCACGGCATTGACCTCCATGGCACACCTGTGCTGTGGCTGCTTGTCGACGGGCTCTGAAGTGAAGATCATGTAGCTCTCATGATGTTCTTGGTACTGGTTGCGGCCTCCACCCTCATTGTTGCCGTTGTTGTTGCTCTGGTAGTTGTTGTTGCCTCTGCTGTTGTTGCGGTTGTAGTTGTTGTTGTTGTTGCTGAAGTAGCCCTCATTGTTGAAGTGACGGTTGGCTCCTAAAGCCACTTGATTCACGTTTTCTCTTCTCGGAAACACTGGCGGCCGGGCTGCGGGTGCGCGAGCAGGCTGCACATTGGCATTCGCAGCTGGCAGAGGAGGAGGAGGAGGCAAGCCTTCGTTCCGGATTAGATCCCACCACTCGCACTGTCGGGTAGTGTGGTTAGCAGGCCTTGAGGGGTGCTGAGTGTGGAAACTGCATGGCCATCCTTCATGTCGTCAAAGACGAACTTCCTCGTCTGCTCCGAGTTGCCGCTATCCGACTGGGGAGTACGGAAAGGTTTCTTGTTGCCTTGGCCCTGGTTCTGGTTCTGCCCGTAGGCTCCAGCAGGTTTCTGCCTTTGGCTACCCCCCAGCTCCAACAGCCACTGCATTCACCTCCTCAGGGTCGTACCGAACATCTATTCGGTCACCCCTGCGCTTGTTGTGGAACTCGTTGCGCTTGTTGCTGTTGAAGTTTCTTCTCGGCTCGGAGGAATCCATCAGAGGCTGGGTAGGATCACCGAGTGCGTATTGATCTGCAATCTTGATGGTCTCCGCCAGAGTGTTTGGCATCTCCCTCTGCAACCTTTGCCACAGCATACTGCCATGTCTGCAACCCTGCGCAAACCAGGTAATGGCCTGGGCTTCATTCACACCTTCACAGGTATTTCGCAGCATGCTCCACCGAGTAAGGTACTCGCGGTCCGTCTCGTCTTCTCGCTGCCTGCAAGCGGACAGCTGCTGTGGCCTATTCGGCCTCTTGTAGGTGCTGGTGAAGTTGCTGACGAAGGCGTCCGAGAAGTCCAGCCAGCAATTTATGTTGTTCTTGGGCAAGTTGTTGAGCCAAGTGCGAGCTGGACCCTCTAGCATCTGCGGGACGTACCGCACTGCCCATCTCCTGTTGCCGCCCGCGATGTGGACTGCGGTGACATAGTCGTTGAGCCAATCTTCCGGCTTGGTGCTGTCGTTGTAGCTCTTGGTGCCCCTCGCGAGCTGGAAGTTCTTCACATATGGCTCGTTCATGATGCGCGGGCCAAAGCACTCGGGGCCAAGAGGACCCGTGTTCTCAAGCCGCGCCGACAAGCTGATCCGGTCCAGCTGGTGCCTTGCATCTCCAGGCGCCAACACGCGCTCGCCCACACGATCCAGAATGTCATAGCCAGCCATCCCCATGGCCGAATCGCCATCATCATACCGGTCCACCTGCACAGCTGCAGGCTGCTCCACCGGGTTGGCGACTTGCGCCACTGCACGCGGCTGCTGCCTCTGCCGAGTAGGCTTGGCGACGGGATGCTGAGAAGGACCTGGGCGTTCTCCATCTCGGGCCTGGCTTTGAGCTTTATGGGCTTGAAAGCCTGCCCCTGCAGCGTTGTGTTTCTGACCGGACTGTCGCGGCACAGCGAGCTGTTTCGTGGCGACAGCCGGGTCGTACACCTGCATTTGCCTATCCCTGCCGGAATGCCCACTCCGGCTTTTCTCACGGCTAGGATGCGGAGATGAAGCCTGATCGTTAGATCTGGCCACATGTGAGTGCACCACCTGAGAAGCTCCAGCACCCGGGTTGGCTTTCCGGAACTCCTCGTTCTGCCTAGCCGCCTCTAGCACCAACTCGTTCAGCCTCTCCTGCTGCCTAACGCGCGCGTCGCCAACTAGATGCGGCAACTCGGCAGCTACGGCCTCCGCAGCTCTAAGTGTCTTGGCGGGTGTGCTATATCTGGGTCGGGTGGAGGTGTTTGCGGTGGCGGACTGACTGGGAGCCTCTACAACAGTCGCCATCTCGGCGCCTAGGTTGCGACGCGTAGCACCCACTTTGCTAGCTCTCCTAACAACTGGTGTGAAACCGTGAGCCTTGTTGTACTCAAGCTGATCTAAGCTAAGCTCTAGCCTGATCTTCTCCAACTCCGCCTGCTCAGCGAGCAGCTCTTGGCGCGGCCGGTCGAGCTGCGCCTTCATGGTCAGGAGCTCGAGGTCAGTGGGAGGCGGCATGCCCGTCCGCGCAGCAGACGCAGGGATCGTCGGAGTAGTGGAGAGCGGAAGGTTGCACTCCTTCTCGTAAGGCTTGTGCGTCTTCCCGCCAGCACTAGAGCCAGCAAGATCCTCGACAACAGCCGCAGTGGTAGCAGCCGCGCCCTTCCCGGCATCAGCAGCAGGGCCGGTCATCATCACCTCAGCGACGCTCGCGGAATGGCTCGACGGCCTCCCGCGTGCGGCGATAACGGCGGGTGGATCCTCCGCGTGCACCAGCTCGGGGTACTCGCGGTCGATGACGGTGGCGACGTAGACGAGGTGCGTGCCGAAAGAAAGCACCGTGCCGCCCTCCGGCATAGCCCTGCCGCCGAAATTGCCGGCGTTGTCGGTGACGAAGTCGAAGGAGCCGAATCTGTGGACAAGGCCACTGACCACGCGCTCTCCGGTAGCAGAAATCGATCCCGTCCGAACGGAAACTCCAGCCAGCGCCGCTGGCTGCCCCACGGTGGGAGCCAACTGTCGTGGTGGTGTCACGACAGATGCCATAGGATGGCTAAAGATGTGGGGACGAAGGACGCTGGAGGCGCTCGGGGAGGGATCACGCGACGAGTAGACGCGTGAAGGAAGAAACAACCACTGCAAACAACACGATCTACCCAGTTTCAGGGCCCTCGTGAGGAGGTAAAACCCCTACTCCTGCCTTTCTCTCTGTATTCTGATGTATCACCGAGTAGCCACAGTACAATGGTTCTGCTACCGAGTAGCCACTCTTCTCTCTATGGGACGAACTAGGTCAAGAATCTCTACCTAGTGATCGCTCTAGGTCAGCATTCCTCGCGCAGGAGAGGGCAGGGCACCTTATATACTCGGTGCCCAGCCGGATACAGCCAAATACAAACAGATGTCGACATTGTATGCACACCGTCCTTCTTCCGAGTTCCCGCTGACAGCTTTGGCTTCTAGATTTGTCCCGGTGCGGAAAGTCGTTGGGCAAAACCAAGTGTACAGTCTGTTATCACTGTGGCGAACACAGAGTAGGTCCCCCTATCCTGCGATGCCCTGCTGACACACTGTCGCTGTCAGGCACGCCGTCCCCAGATGAACAGTGCTGTGAACAGTGCCAAGTACGGACCCGAGATACGCGGGATTCGGTGTCAGAACGGCTCCTTTGACTTCTGGCCCGAGTAGGTTCCCGCCATTTCTACTCGGACCAGCTCTTCTGTTCGGAGGAGCATAACTCTCTTGATTCATCCTTCTGGCTGTCTATGCGTAAGACCGGGTAGCTGGTACCAGGTAGCCGGCTACTCGGCCAAACATCCCTTCTGATCTTGCCATTAGCACTTGCCTTTACCCTACTCGGGGGTAACCCCCCGACAGGTTAGGTTAGGCCCAAGGAACACCCAAGGTAATTTTAGGGCCCACCTCTTGGAAAGATTCCCCCGGTTCCGTCACACCCGGGAGTTTCAGGCTTTCATTAATTAGTTCTGGAATCCGCGAGAGAGAATACGACACCGGTAAAACCCTAACACAGAGAGCGAGGGAATCTTGGGCATACAAGACCCATGCCACACTCTAGAACACATGGTATGGCATGAAATGGGATTTGGTGGCATTCATACGATCTGGAGCCACCTATCCGGAAAAACCATAGCCCCGCTGGGGAAAAAGACGGAACTGTTGTTCTGCCCCATCTACATGAGCCGGAAGGGGGTAGAAAAGTGGAACTAACTATTTTGTTGTGTTAGGTTAGGACCAAGTAACATCCAAGAGAATGGTAGGGCACACCTGGCAAGATTCCCCCAGTTCCGTCACACCCGGGAGTTTCGGGCTCTCATTAATTAGTCCTGTCGCGGGATAATCACGGCAGACGTTACCGGGGGTAACTTATCTTGGGGCAATTCGACTCTGGTGTTTGGGAGAGGGTTTAGCTCAAGGGAAACCATGGTGATATGTGATCTGGTAGCCGACAATCAAGTCGCCGAGTCTCCGATCTGAATATATTATCTCAACTCTCGTGTAACAATGGATACTCGAATATCTCGTGATCGCATGATTGTGTCTAATCTAACCCTAGGGGCCGGCTTATATAATATCCGGACCCCCTGGCTTACCATCCAAGGCATACTTGGAGTCCTACCCGGACACTGCTTATAAACCATAATTTTCCCTATCGGAACCCACAAACCGGGTTACGAGGCCTACACTCTTGGGCCTTCTAGAAACTCCTTTTCCCTAAGCCGGATCTTGCGCAGCGCCCTTTGGGCCGAATTACACCTTGGCATTAGCCTACCGGGTTATCATCCCTCCATCAGTAGTCCCCAGAATAGCTTGGGCTTCACGGGATCCTCCTTGAAGCGCATGCTATTCCCTGCAAAAATAACAAACATAAAAGTTCATAGACGCCGGGTTAGGTTGCTTCGATAAACAGCTAGGCCTGACTCCACTGGTGGTCCATATAATAACCCGGCTTTCTCCGAATCCATCTTCACTTTCCCGGGTCAACATCCCGAGGAAAACACAGAAGACCCAGCTTGCTTTTTTAGCCCGGATATTTTTCCTTTCCGGATATCGCGCACGGGTATTTAACGTATATTCCAAAATTTCCGGGCGGGTATCCCTCCCTCCCGAAATTTTTGGCTCCCGCTTGTTCATCTAGGTTTCCCCACCCGTGCTTATAAATACGCGCCCAAGGGGGTAACCCTAAACTCAACGTTCCATTTCTCCACTGTCTCCTTCCTCTCCGATGCTCTATCACTCGAGCTTGCAGCCGCGCCGCCGGAACCGAGCCGCCGCCATCTGCGCTTGTCCACGATTCGCGCCGTGCCGCCGTCAGCTTCTGCCGCCGCGTCCCCGAGCTTCCCACCGGAAGATCCAAAGGGGCACCACAACTGTGTCATCTGCCGCCGCCGTGCTCTCCTTCAATCCACACCGGTAAGCCTTCTTCCTCCATTAATTTTAACTTCAAGTTTTTCGTTCGAGCGAGATTGGATCTAGGTCCGCCCATAGGTTATTTCCTCTCTCCGTACCGATTTAGATTGCTCAACTCCATTCTTGCTTGTCTAATTGCTCAATGGTAGATCCAATAACACTCTCCTGTCACTCGTAACCACTAATATTTCCGCAAATTTCTCTACAAAATTTCCAATCTAGGTGTAGCCTGTCAAGATTTTCCGTAGTTGTTCTTCGATACCCGGACAATCCACTATTTCCGGATCTTTCATTTACTTTCTAGTTAACCAGTCAATCAACCCTCTTTCATAATCGCTCACTGATATTCGGATAACCTTTAATCTCTGTAGCAGCTCGTTGACACCTGGGTAACCCGTAATTTCCGTGTTGCTAATTGATACTCGGATAACTCGTAGTTTCCGTACTGCTTGTTGATACTCGGATAACTCGTAGTTTCCGAGTCTTAGTTACTCATGTTATGCACTCTTGCCTTTTGTTTTGCAGACCGAACAAATGGCTCCCAAGAACAAGGGAAAACAGCCGGCAAAGCCAAGGTCAACTCAGTCCATCTCCGCCAACTGGGCGCGGTCCACCGTGACCAAGGCGAAGCTGGATGAGCTCACCGAGTCCGGCGTCCTGCCTTCCCAGGAGGACATCCTTTGGAGAGTTCCGGGTGACGAGACCCGGCCCACCCCCAATCCAAATGAGGTAATCTGATTCGTGGAGCACGTGATCCGGGGGTTTCGTCCCCCGGGTCACTCCTTTTTTCGTGAGCTCCTTAGCCATTACGGCCTCCGAGTGTTTGACATAGGGCCTAACTCTATGTTAAACATCACCCACTTTATCGTCCTCTGTGAGTCATACCTATGCATCCCACCAAACCTTGCCCTCTTTCTAGAACTGTTCCAATGCAAACCGTGCCGCGAAAGAGGTGACGGGGCCCTTTTGGCCTGCGGCGGAGTGTCCATCCAACGCCGAAAAAAATCACCTATGCCGACTCTTAGTTTAAACTCCCACGTCAAACATTGGCAAAAATCCTTCTTTTATTGTCGGGACGCCTCCCCACCCGGCAAAAAGAGATTGCCGGGTTTCTCGGAGGGCTTCCTTGATCTCTCGGATACCTTTAATGCCTTCGCCTCAGAGTCGGACAGGGAGTCCATCCAACCCTACTTAGCCAAATTAGTTGTACTTTCCACCCAAGGCCTCCTTGGGCTTAATCTAGTAAAAACTTGGGTGAACTTCCGGATTCAGCCCAACTCCATTCGTCCCAAGTTGATGTGCGAGTACTCGGGGCATGTCACGGACGCACTCCGCTACTCCACAAGGAACTACCCGGTTGGCGACACGAACAAGATCATCAAAAGCTTCCTAACTGAAAAGGTGGAAGTGATCAAGAATATAGCCGGGTTAGAGCCGTTCACTCGGGACAATCCGGCTCCAGCGGTAAGATCCGACACTTATTCACTTACTCTTGTAGTTTTACTTGATACAACTGCTAACTCTCACTTTTATGCCTTTATCTCAGGCTGATAACGCTTTTTGGAACATCGAGACTCCTCCTACCTCCGAAAACCCGGAAGAGGAAGAAGAGCCGGATGATACTGACGAAGGTATCATCCGGGTTTCACCCATTTTACTTTCTGCTAACTTGTTTTTCCACACATTTCTTTTTCCGACTGTGAAATATGCTTCTCAGGAATGGAGGATAGGGAGGACAAGGATGACCAAGGAGACCCGGAAGAAACTGAGAGCAACGAGGAGGAGGTTGAACCGGAAACGGTGGTTGGAGCCAAGAGGAAACCCCGAGGGGTTGTATTCAAGGTTCCCTATTCCTCCATTTCTTCCAAACCCTATTCTTTTCCTAATATGCGTGAGCTTAACAAACAACTATCCAACTCGCCAAACTTGAAGGATCCGCCTCCAGCCAAGCGTAGGGTGACCCGGAATTCCCCGGGTGATGATCCCCTCAACCCGGGTATCCCCACGTCCCCAGCCCGCCGCACTCGTACTTCCCCATCTCATCCTTCCAATCCACCTCAACGTCACCCTTCTCCCAACCATCCATTAGCCGGACAGTTCCGGGTCTCACTCTCGGATTCTGTGACATCATCGTCCGCATCTAGCAGCGAGCTTCCGGCGGATTTCGTGGTGAATGCCGGGTAAGTTACATTCCCTGCTACACGATATACTAATCCTTTCGATAACTATCACTTTTTGCTACTAACCACTTCTCTTTTCTTTCCTTAGCGACCAGGTCTCGATCAGTGACCCGGATAACATGGATATGGATAACCGGGAAACTGAAGATCCGGTTGATGATATGCACGCCGCAACTGGCGGTGCTGGTGAAGAAAACCAAGGACAAGACCCCCTGACAGACTCGGCCTGGCAGGAAGCCGGGTCTCCCAAGCCATCTGAGGAACCTGAGGACGAAGACGTCGAGATCCTGGGCACGAGGGTGGGCACTCCCTATCCTGACACCCACGCAGCCCGGGTCTCGACCCCAAAGCCGGAGAAGACTCCTCCTCCGAGTGGTCAGGCCGCCGGCCCTTCCGGTACCAAGCCCGAAGATATGACTTTACCCAGATGCTCGACGCCCTGCACACCTTGAGGGCTGACGAAGAAAATGTCCTAGAAGCCTTGATAGCCAAACATGAGGTAAATCCGAGTAATATTGCCTGTATATTTGTCTAGTCCCAAGTTCCGAGTGAAGTTAGTGATAATTTGCTTGGAACTTTCATAGTGTATCCAACTGACAGTCTGCTTTTATCCGGCTAACCCTTCCTTGTGTTTCCACGCAGGCCTTTGTAACCCACTCTGAGAAAGCGTTGGCGAAAGCCACCAAACTCCTCGAGGCGGAGACGATGTTGCGTGAGTTGGCTGAAGCTGATGCCAAGAAGACAGGGAAACTTGCAAGAAAGTATAGAAAGAGAGCTCATGCAGCAGAGGATGAATTGACCAAGCTTTCTGTTCAGATTGCCGACACGTATCGTGCTTTAACTGGTAACGATTCTTAACTTAATAACTATAACCCGGATTCTTATTCTGATAAACAGTCGGATTTCCTTACTTAAAGCTTTTTCTATTTTCTGCAGGGCCAGATGATGAAACTCCAGATGAAGATGACATAGCAAAACTGAAGACAATAAAGAGCACAATCCGGCAGCTCTGTGCCGGCACCAAATGGATTCTTCAGGCTTTGAAGTGGCCGGGTGTTGGACATGGTAGCTTGAAGACACTGCTTGACGCGTGATCCACCATCCCCGAGTGGATCGAGCACTGGAAACGCTCGTCCTGCCGGGTTGGAGTAACCCGGGGGCTTGCACCGGCTAAGGCATATTTTCCAAAACTTGAGCCGGCAAAGCTCGTTGGCGGATTTCCAGAGTTCAACCATGACGGCTCTAGGTTCTCAACAAAAAACTTCAAGGCTATCCAGAAGGAGGTTCGTCACTCGGCTAGTATGATTGCCGATAGTCTGGACGTCAGTTTGATTGTCCCACCATATGACGCTGAAGACAAGGTAATTAAGTCGGATCCTCCCAAGCCGTATGATATGCTGGCACGGTGGAAAGCGGAGGCTGCTCAGGCGAGGGAAGAGGCCGCGAAGAAGAAGGCTGAGGCCGATTCTGCGCCTGCTACCTCCATGCCGGTTGTTCCTCCCCCCGCACGGGCCGGCACTACTGCTGACCCGGGTGCTGCTGCCGCAAAGACTGCTGAAGAACAAGGCAAGGAACAAGACCCGGCTGCCAAGGGAAAGGGCAAGATGGACGACTCGGCCCAGAGGGCCGAGTGAACTTTTGCCTGCTATCGTCTCGAACACGTCATTCGGCCAATAGGCCTTAAAAACAATTGTTATTTTGATAGTGCGCCTGTGCACTTTTTGATACGACTATCGTGGCTTGTAATACATTTAAAACCTTAATATATTTCGTGGCCCTTCTGGCCTTTGCTTGAATTTGATATTTCTTAACTTTGAGCTTTTTCATTCCTGGTTTTCCGACTTTCGCTATGGTTCCTTTTGTGAGACTTGGTTTCCGGGTCTTATGGGTTATGACAAGTGGGCTTTTTTCTAAGCCCCCAAGTCCCCAAGACTCGGATTTTTGGGTTTTTGAGCTGAATAGCTAGATAATTTGTTTCTTTTTTCAAATTCCCAAGTCCCCAAGGCTCGAAATTCCGAGTCTAGGGTGTTGGGTCTTTCAAAAGGAACAAATTGTTTCTGCTAAGCCCAAAACCTAGAGCCGTTTCACATAGACTTTGAAGTTATGCTTAATATACTTTGAGTTTCCGGCTATTAACCTTGTACTCTGCATAACTTGTGGTTTAGATGACCCTTTTGACCTTCTTCTACTATAAGCCGGCTTTCGCGTGGATAATCAATGTTGCTACAGCTGTACGAAGACAGGGTCAGGCAAGTCCCATTGGGCATCATGACTGATTGTAATCATACGCTAGCAAAACATGCCACTTTAGTGCGAGTCACATCGAGCTTAAGCGAGAAAAATCAAGAAAGTTTGGCTCCTTTGTCCGGTTATAAGATTGCAGCCGTACTTATTACAAGTAATCGACCCTTATAACTCAATGGCATCGTGGCCGGGTCTTTGAGTTTGCAACTGTGCTATTCAAGCAATCAGCCCCCAAGACCTAGATATATGCAATTTACTAGAGAAACCAATATACTAAGAACAATAAATAATACTTACCTGGAAGAAAAAACATAACAGAAATATATAAAAACTTGATAAGAAACACACAAAAAAGGGACAATATAGTGTTTAACCATCTCTTTATTGATATGAGAAGAGTTAGGTCAGCAAGCCGCCTCATTAAAAACCTCCAGTCCCCTTAGGTACCCTCGATAGGAAAAGAGTGCGTCTGAAACCTGCTGCCTGTTACATCGTGTAATTCCACTTATGAATCTAGTCTATTCTAGGTATAGTAGGGACGCAGCTGAGCCACGTTCCATGGTCTTTCTCTTTCTTGCATAGATGAAGTGGTATGAGTGGTGTCATTAACAGTAGCCGACTCTTCCCTTGCATCTATCAAGTAATATGATCCATTGTGCAGATTCAGTCTTATGATGAACGGTCCTTCCCATGGTGGAGATAACTTGTGTTTTCCTTCCTTTGATTGTACCAGGCACAGAACCAGGTCTCCTTCCTGGAAGACCCGGGTTTTGACTCTCCGGGTGTGATATCTCCTCAGGTCCTGCTGGTATATGGCTGATCTCTCCAAAGCTTGCTCCATGTGTTCTTCTAACATATCCACGGCGTCCTGCCGGGTCTTCTTGTTCTCCACCTCGACGTAAGCCGACACTCGAGGCGAGTCATGGATAATGTCACTCGGTAATACCGCCTCTGCACCATAAACCATAAAAAACGGTGTCATCTGAGTAGATCTGTTAGGTGTGGTGTTAATTCCCCAAACCACTAAGGTAACTCCTCAACCCATGCTCCAGCAGCTCTGATGCATGGGACTCGTAGCCGTGGCTTTAATCCATGAAGTAACTCCTGATTCGCCCTTTCCACTTGTCCATTAGCTTGTGGATGGCTACTGAGTCTATGTCAAGACGGATTCCATTGTTCCCACAGAATTTCTCCATCTCACCTAAGGACATGTTAGTTCCATTGTCCGTAATTATGCTGTGAGGGTACCCAAACCGATAGATAATCCTTTTCAGGAACTTGACTGTCGTGATTGCTTCACAATTGGTGACTGGCATAACTTCGACCCACTTGGTAAATTTATCAATAGCCACCAAGAGATGTGTATTTTTGCAAGGTGACATGTGAAAGGGCCAACCATGTCCATACCCCAAACGGCAAACGACCAGGTTAAAGGAATTGTTTGCAACTCCATAGCCGGCACATGGATTTGGCGGTCATACCTTTGACATCCATTGCACCTTGCCACTAAGCGTTCCACGTCTGCTAAGGCTGTGAGCCAGAAGAAACCGTGCATATATGCTTTGGCCACAAGGGACCTTGTGGATGCGTGATGCCCACAGTCGCCTTCGTGGATCTCTTTCAGGATTTGCCGGCCTTCTTCTGGTGCCACACAGCGCAAAAATACTCCTGCAACACTCCTTTTATATAACTCCCCATTGATAATGGAATAACCTTTCGCTCGCCTCAGAATTTGCCTTGCTAGTACCTCCTGCTGTGGTAACTCGCCCCGTGATAGGTAAGCCAGAAACGGCTCTGTCCACTCGGGAACAGTGCGTATTGTGGCCACGAGCTCCAAATCCAGGTCTTTGTTAGCCACCTCTTCCTCAGACTCGGTTTTAACTGACGGCCGCCATAGTTCGTCCAGGAAAACGTTGGGTGGAACCGGCTCTCTGCGCGAGCCTAGTCTTGTGAGTGCGTCTGCTGCCTCGTTCTTTCGCCTGTCAATGAGCTCCACCTCATACCCGGAAAAACACCCGGCAACCCTGTCTACCGATACGCCCTGCATGTCCCAGGGTTCCTGAGACCTGCTGCACCACAAGATCCGAATCTCCATAGCATCGTATGCGCCTGATGTTCATCTCCTTGGCTATTCTTAACCCATGCAATAATGCCTCATACTTGGCCACGTTGTTGGAACAATCGAAGTGAATCTACAACACGTAGCTCAACTTGTCTCCTTTGGGCGATGTGAGCACCACTCCAGCTCCTGATCCTTCGTATTGCTTAGAACCGTCAAAGTGCATGATCCAAGACTCGGAACTTGGTGTTATTGTGAGCATGCCTGTGTGAGTCCAATCATTAATGAAATCAACTAGAGCTTGAGATTTGATTGCTGACCTGGGCTCGTAGTTGATGTGATAATCTCCCATCTCGATCGCCCACTTGGCTATTCTACCTGTTGCATCCGAGTTTCTGATGATATCCGACATTGGTATAGAGCTAACCACTATTATGGGGTGTTCCTGAAAATACGGCTTCAGTTTCCGTCTGGCCATGAAGACCCCGAAAACCAGCTTCTGCCAATGTGGGTAGCGCTTCTTTGCTTCTGATAATACCTCGCTGACATAATAAACCGGCCTCTGAACCGGGTGATCTTTCCCATCCTCCTTGCGCTCAACAACAACCACTGCGCTAACCGCCCGGGGCCCGGTTGCAACGTACAATAACATGGGCTCTTTAGGACCCAGGGCTGCTAGGACTGGTGCCTCAGATAGCTGCTTCTTTAGTGCCTCGAATGCCTCGTCCGCCTCTTGGTCCCAAACGAATTTGTCGGATTTCCTCAAGAGCCGGTACAAGGGTATTGCCTTCTCTCCGAGTCTTGATATAAACCGGCTCAGCGCTGCTACACACCCTGTAAGCTTCTGAACATGCTTCAGGTTTTCCGGCTTTTTCATACTCTGGATAGCTTTGATTTTATCCGGGTTTGCCTCAATCCCTCTCTCTGAAACGATAAAGCCGAGTAACTTCCCTGCTGGAACTCCAAACACACACTTTGTCGGGTTAAGTTTCATCTGATATCTTCTCAGGTTCTTGAATGTTTCCTTGAGATCATCAATAAATGTCTCCGCTTTCCTGGTCTTGATCACCACATCATCCACATAAGCATGAACATTGCGTCCGATTTGGTCCTCAAAGCACTTCTGAATGCACCGTTGATAAGTTGCGCCAGCGTTCTTCAATCCAAAAGTCATGGTCTTGTAACAAAAGGCCCCAAAAGGGGTTATGAACGACGTTTTCTCCCAGTCTTCCTTCTTGAGCTTGATCTGATGATACCCGGAATACGCATCCAGGAAACATAATAGATTGCTTCCAGCCACTGCGTCTATGATCTGATCTATCCTTGGAAGTGCAAACGGATCCTTTGGGAAATGCTTGTTGAGACTCGTATAATCAATGCACATCCTCCACTCGTTAGTCTTTTTCATCACGAGAACCGGATTTGCCAACCAATCCGGGTGGAATACTTCCATGATATAGCCGGCTGTCAACAGCCGAGCAATTTCTTCTCCTATAGCTTTTCTTCTTTCCTCATTCATCTTCCTCAGGCCTTGCTTTACGGGCCTAGATTTGGGATCAACATGCAAGTTGTGCTCTGCCAACTCTGTGGGGATACCCGGCATATCGCTAGGCGTCCAAGCAAACACATCCTGATTCGAACGAATAAACTCCACAAGTGCTTTTTCCTGCTCATTGTCCAAGTTAGATCCTATAGCAAATTGATTAGAGGGATCACCTTCGACAAAGGCCACCATCTTGGTATCTTGTGCTGCTTTGAATTTTGCTCTCTCATCCTCAGTGTTTGGCCTCTTCAGCGCTGTCCTGTCATCCGGGTCTACTTGAGACCGGTAGTATTTGAGCTCCTCCTTTCTACAGGCTTGTTCTGCCATTTCCGCGTCTCCTTCGTCACACTCAGCCGCTATATCCCGGCTCCCATGTATGGTGATGGTCTGCTTAGGACCCGAGATCTTTAGCTGTAGGTACACGTAACACGGCCTGGCCATGAACTTGGCGTAAGCCAGCCTTCCAAATAGCGCGTGATAAGGGATGCGCAACTTTACCACTTCGAACGTGAGCCACTCCACCCTGAAATTATCCTTTGATTCTCCAAAAGCAACCTCCAAGGTAATCTTTCAGGGCACGAGTGACCCGGCAGTCCCGAAATGTGATTTTCTGTAGCTGAGACTCCTTGATACCCATACGTAAGGACCCAATATAGGATGTTGCTGCTTCCGCCGTCCATTAAGACCTTTTTCAGCTCATAACCATTAACCTGTGGCGCAACCACCAATGCTAGGACTCCCGGATGTTCTATCCTTTCCGGGTGATCTCTTCTGCTCCATGTTACATCTTGCTCCGACCACCTCAGGTATCTCGGGACAGCCGAGGAGACCGAGTTTACTGCCTTTTTTAGTAACTTTCTATCCTTGTTAGAAGTTCCTGTAGTGTGAACGTTGTACTGGCCCAATTGCTTTGGGTTGGCTTGGAAACCTCCAGCTCCTCCCTGGTTATTACCCGGATTTCCAACTCCCGGGTTGCCTGCTGGGGGTGGGCCGTTGCCCGGGTTTCCACCCGGACCCGGTCCTCCTCCCCGGCCTGCACCTCGCATGGCCTTATTTACTTCCTCGTTCTTCCATCTCTGCAAATCCACACACTGCTCCAATGAGTGGTTAGCCGGCCTTCCGTTCCTGTTGTGTTTCGGGCACGCCATTCTGAAGATATCCCAGTTGTTACCCGGCCTTGGTGGCCCTTGATAGTTTCCTCCGTTGTGATTTCCTCCGTTGAAATTTCCTTCTGCTCTGGGTCTCGAAGACCCGTCTTCTGTGCTGGCGACAGACTCGGAATTCCCCTCGAACGGGCGCTTGTTCTGGTTGTTCCCATTGTTACCTCCATTGTTACCCGGCGCAGACCCGTTGCCGGCTCTTCCATTATTGCTCGTGTTTGCTTTTGCTTTCTTGTCATCAACGTCCTCTTCGGTGGTATCCGTTGCAGCGTGCTTGTTGCATGCATCCATTAGCTCTCCAACCTCTGAAGTGTTCCGACTTGATTTCATGCGAGTTAGCTTTTGCACTAAAGGTGTATACTTGCACGTCTTTGCCATAGCTTGTAACGCGTCCTTTGGCTGAATATCCGTGGATGAGTGAAGTATCTCCATAACCCGGCGCACCCAGCTGCGCGCTGATTCTCCCTTCTTCTGGACACACCGTTCTAGGTCATCAATAGTAAATAGCTTCCTGCACGTTCCATGAAAGTGCTTGACAAACGCAGTTTTCAACTCACCCCACGACTTGATAGATCCTTCCGGTAAATTGTTGAACCACAACCTTGCTGCTCCTTCTGACATCATTAAGTACATGAACTTGGCTTGAAGATTTTCAGATGCGTTGCGAATCGACATAGCCATCTCGTAGCTGCTCAACCATGTTTCCGGGTCCATAGTCGGCTCATAATTCACTACTTTACCCGGTTCCTTGAATTTATCCGGGTAAGGCTCAGCCCTGATGTTATCCGACAGACACTTAGGCCCAGCGAGATTAGTCGGTACTGGCCTCACCCGGGAAACATGCGATCCTGCGGGGGGTACGGCTGGTCGTGGCGCTGCTGCTGGTCCGTGCACCGCAGATCCGGCCGTGGCTCGCCTGGCTCTGGAACTATCCACAATAGCTTGTGCTGCTGATGCTGCTGGTGCTGCCTGAACGCGGGGAGGAGGCGGCATTTGCTGCTGCTCTGCCCTCCGCCGCGCCGAGCTTGTTTGAATGTTGCCGGTATTGCCATGCTGCCGGCTGATATATGGCGTCCCATGCATTCCACTCCTATTATCCGGATAATTTACTTGCTGTGCCACTGCTGTGCGTAATAGATCTATCGCCCGCCGGGTCTCCTCTGCGTGGGGTGACTCTCTGACCCAGATCTGATTCAATGCGATTGTTGCGGCGTATACATTGTCCATGGGGTTGTTGAAGTGCCCTGGCGGCGTGCGGAATCGTGATGGTGGTGGTGGTGGTGCTGTGTTGGCGGCGGCAATCCCTGTCTGCAATGTGGGTAACCCGGCTTGCACGTTTGCCGGCTGTCCTCCTCCGGTCGCGGGCTGATGTACGATTTCTTGATTTGCGGCCGGGTTTGGCTGATCCTGGGGTGTGGTGAACAGCGCAGCCGGGTTTAGAACTCCACCCGTGGCTGGTAACCTTGTTTGGTATCTCTGATGCATCCTAGTTGATTCAACCCGGAGCCGGTTCTCCAACGCTTCCAGCTCGCATCGGCGCGTGGCTACCCCTTGATTCTCTGCTTCCACTTCTCTCCTTTGCTGCTCTAATGCACGGCGGGCTACATCCAGATCCCTAGTGCGTGCTGCTGCGTTCTCCGGGGTTATCACCGTAGCTAGCACCGTGGGATCCAGGATCAAGTTATTACTGAACAGGGCCGGGTGTTGTGGGTTTGAAGGACTCGCCCCTGGCGTCCGGTTCGACAGATACCCGAACATGTTCGCCTACAACTCGCTATCCGCCGCCCGGCTGGTAACTGAAGCCGACTCTCCGTCAACCCGAGCCAGAACCGGATTTCCGTCAGTCGGTTTTTGTTGTTGGGCCAATGCTCGCGCTGCTCCGACCGCGGCCGTAGTCACATCCCCCTGATTGAGATTGGTTGCAGGGGCCGTGTAGACCGCGACCTGGCGCACGATGCTTGGCGTAGATTCATATTCTTCCTCATCACAACTCTCCTCCTCGTACCGGTCCTCCAGCAGGTGCAGGATAGACCCGGTATCATCTTCTCTCATGACCCGGCCACGCGGGGTCCATGCCGGCTCCTCCGGCTGTTCCCTCTTCGTGGTGGGCTCTTCTATCGGATCCACCGTCCCGACCGATTCTTCTCCGTCCGACTGAACGTGGGTGGCCTCTCCTAACACAGAATCAAATCCAAAATCGTCAGGGATTGAACCGGACGTACGTACCATGCCGATGAAGACGTTGACCCGGCCGATTGTCACGACAGATCCGGATTCGAGCAGATCCGACTCTGCCCCCAGCCAAAATCGTCCACCATCTCCTCTCCGTCGGGGTTGGTGTAGATCTCGCCGATGACGAGGTTCTTCATGTTCTCCCGAGCTTCTCCCGTGATGTAAACACCCTTGGACGTAGGCCCCACGGTGGGCGCCAACTGTCGCGGGATAATCACGGCAGACGTTACCAGGGGTAACTTATCTTGGGGCAATTCGACTCTGGTGTTTGGGAGAGGGTTTAGCTCAAGGGAAACCATGGTGATATGCGATCTGGTAGCCGGCAATCAAGTCGCCGAGTCTCCGATCTGAATATATTATCTCAACTCTCATGTTACAATGGATACTCGAATATCTCGTGATTGCGTGATTGTGTCTAATCTAACCCTAGGGGCCGGCTTATATAATATCCGGACCCCCTGGCTTACCATCCAAGGCATACTCGGAGTCCTACCCGGACACTGCTTACAAACCCTAAGTTTCCCTATCGGAACCCACAAACCGGGTTACGAGGCCTACACTCTTGGGACTTCTAGAAACTCCTTTTCCCTAAGCCGGATCTTGCGCAGCGCCCTTTGGGCCGAATTACACCTTGGCATTAGCCTACTGGGTTATCATCCCTCCATCAAGTCCTGGAACCCGCGAGAGAGAAATCCGACATAGGTGAAACCCTAACACAGAGAGCGAGGTAATCTCGGGTATCCAAGACCATGACACACTCTAACACACATGGTATGTCATACCATGGGATTTTTTGGCATTCGTACGATCCGGAGCCCCCTTGGAGAAACCATAGCCCCGCTTGGGAAAAAGGCGGAACTGCCGTTCTGGCCCCTCTACGTGAGGCGAAAGGGGGTAGCAAAGTGGAACCAACTGTTTGGTTGTGTTAGGTTATGCCAAAGGAACACCAAAGAAAATGTTAGGGTCCACCTCTTGGCAAGATTCCCCTAGTTCCTTCAAATCCGGGAGTTTTGGGCTCTAAGTAGTCTTGGAACCCGCTAGAGAGAATCTGACGCCGGTGAATACCTAACACAGAGAGAGAGGGAATCTTGGGCATCCCAGACCCATGACACAATCTAACACATATGGTATGGTATACCATGGGATTCGGTGGCATTCAGACGAGATCCGGAGCCCCCTCCGGAGAAACCATAGCCCCGATGGGGAAAAAGACGGAACTGTCGTTCTGCCCCATCTACGAGAGCTGGAAGGGGGTAGAAAAGTGGAACTAACTGCTTGGTTGTGTTAGGTTAGGCCCAAGGAACACCCAATAGAATTGTATGGCCCACCTCTTGGAAAGATTCCCCAGTTCCGTCACACCCGGGAGTTTCGGGCCCTCATTAATTAATTTAAAGATGGTTGAGAGAGAATCCGACGCTGGTTTAAACCCTAGCACAGAGAGCGAGGGAATCTTGGTCATAAAAGACCCATGCCACACTCTAGAACACATAGTATTGCGTGCAATGGGATTTGGTGCCATTCAGGCG